>JBBBDQ010000316.1:50000-650000 GCA_037127315.1 Ascarosepion bandense | reverse complement strand
TGCATATACACATGGTCATTATTTGGGAAGGAAGATAGGCTACTGAAATTATGGGCTGTAAAGTTCATGGATTAGATTACATAATATAAAGACATCTTTTATTGACTCAATCATAATATATCGAGAAGCGGAAATTATTTGAGAGAAACAAATACGTATAGATGTTACTTTATATTTTATAAATTTATATAAAGTCTATTTTTTTTTCATAAAACGTTCAGGTGATCGAATGTAATAAAAATCATTTTTCTTTCAGTTTAAATCTTTCCATATTTTCATTTTTATTTCCTTGTGTCTTTTGGTTAAAAGCCGTCATTCAAAGACTCAGTACTTTAGCAATTTTGTACTTAGAAAAGGATAACATTTTAATCTAAATAATATTATTTTCGTGCTTAACTGTTTATTGTCTTCATTTGTTTACTTTTTATATCTTGTTTACTTTTTTATATTTTGTTTACCTTTCTATAGCTTTACCTGGTATCAACATCAGCTCGCTGTCAATTGAGTAAATTGCTGAGGAAATTCATTTTTTGATTCTTTAATTCTAATTGGTAGTTTATTAACGACTGGTCAGTTGGAATTGCCAAAAGATCATTACTTTTGCTTTCTGGATTACAGCCAAGTGATATTGGAGAAGATTGTTAACCGTGTCTCATTCTCACGCCAAATTACACAAATCAACGAATAACTTATCAATTATACGTTCATAGATTTTGATCATTGACAGATAATTTCAATAAGATGTTTCAAATTCTCTATTCTTCTTTTTCTTCTTCTTCTTCTTTTCTTTTTATTCTTCTATATAGATATTGGTCTATACTTTTTATTTTGTATTATAGAGAGAATTTAGATACTGCATTCACATTTTAATTTTCCTTTTCAAAAAACAAATCGAAGTATAAATGTGATCGATGCAACGTCGGAATTAGGATAAAAAGTTACATTTGTTGAAATTTATTGTGGTTCCAACTGAAGCGATATTATTCCAAGGAAGTGTTGAAAGAAAACCGAAGCTTTCAAACTGTGATACATTTAGTCGCAAGAAATAAAAGTTTAGTTTGGCTGAATTTAATATTTTAATAAAACCCTATCAATCATTTTTTAAAGTTTAACTGAAAGTCTAACAAAGTGAATTGACATTTAGCAGTTCAGTATAAGTATTTATCCTGCTACCCCGATGGAGCGAGTTTAAGGTCGGTTTGTAATGTGGAGGAACCCGAGCACGCACGCTCGGGCTGCTGTTCAATTATTTCCCACCTCCGCATACGAGGTAACTGAGTAATAAGCTTGTCTTAGCATCTTTAAACTTGTCTTAGCTGGTCTTAATTGGTACTACAGACCTACCAAAACTGGCAGATCAATATAATATTTCATCTCCCCACTGAGACGTGGATGTGACACAAAATCGAGGTTTCATGGGGAAGCCTGAACGCGTTCGAACGGGCAAGGGACAAAAATTGCCCATTCCCGCAGCCGTCGAGTTTGCTGGATTTGGTGGCCACCGATTCACCACTCTAGTGCAGTGATCTGGTACAGCCTCAGGACACTGTTACCCGGGACCGGGCACCTCTCAGTACAATTTTCCTCGAACGAAAATACAACGGAGCCTCACTCTGTCCGAGGTCAAAAACGCAACTGAGAGATGATATGCCCCACCAGTCAAAAAATGGCAGTTCAGAATATAACACCAAAACAATAAAGAATGTCAAATAATAACCTCAACTAAGGTTCACTCAGCCTAATTGTAGTATATTGATTCTGTTGGTGTTGAAGAAATACAAATGTGCTTGAGCGGACGAGACTGTTTGGAAAATGATTTGCAGTGTGCCTTCAAGTCGAAACAGATCTGATAATGAAATATACACTAGGAAATATTTTAAAACGTTATCATTATCATTGCACCACCTCACAAAAACTGTATATATAGAACTAGTTAGGGCATAGAGAAACTGTGGAATTATGGTGTCTGTTTTTAGGCCTCGTGCCAGATTTACGATAATATAATAATAAATACCCACTTTCAAAAGTTTCTCTCACTCTCTCCTTCCCTCCTCTCTCTTTTTTCTATTCGTGTGTGTTTGAAAGGTAAGTATGTTTCAATTATAAAATTATTGAAATCATGCTACAGTGCAGTTATTAATGGCAGACAAATTAGGCTTAGTATAGTTTCCAGAAAGAATCCCCAGTAATAAATGCAAGAAACGAAAATATCCATAAGGAATATGGGCTCACATGAGCAAATGATGTCAAGTCTGATTATTGACTGGTTTTTGTTGGCTGTAAAAGCATTCAACTGTAAGATGAAGATGGCAAATAGGATTTGTTCAACCTACATTCATCCATCAATAGAAAGTTAACGTTCATGACTAAGATGAACAATGACATTATGAAAATCTGCAATAGATTCAAAGAAAATAAGAAATACTAACAAAAGAAACTGAAGAACGTATCAACAAAGTTATTCACAAGAAGGAAAATGGAGAGAGAAAAAATCGGCAAGTCGAATGTAGAATAAATAAAATAATAAAAGAAATCCGAAAATGAGTGAATATAGTGAAGGAAAAACGAATGATGAATAATTATATGGATTTTTTTATTATTCACTATGAGTTTTGAACGAAGAGAAAAAACTAATGAAAGAAATCAAACAAAGGAAATAGAAGAAAAGAATGAAAGAGATTCGCAAAAAAAGTTGATAAAAAAGAGAAAAAGAAAGTTGATCAAATAAAAAGAAGGAAAGAAAACATTTTTCTCTCTCTTCTTCCTTTGTTTTTCTTATACACACACACACACACACACACACACACACACACACACACATATATATATATATATACTCTTTTTCTATACTTCTGTTTATCTATGCCTTGCCTCTCTTACTTTTTGGATGAGGAATAAACCTATATCCAAAAATTTAGAAATATTTACTAAACATTGCTTTATATGGCATAATTCCATCCAAAACTATTTTATTTATTCATACATAAATGATTTTCAGTTTTTACTTAGTTTTCTGGTCGTTTCTTTCTTGTGCCCTAACCATTTTAACTTTTTAATGATATTACAAGAATAGTTCTCCCTTTTCTTCCCGTATTGGAGTAACAGCGGTCTATTGTAATTATATTTTCCGTCATTTTTTTTTTTTCGTTACTTCTTTTCTTTATGACTTCCCAACAGAAAACAGGTTTCATAGATTTGTGTGCACCTGGAAAGGATTAACAGGAGATATTCCCGCATGACACGCGGATCATTGTCCTGTTTTAAGTAGATTTTCTTTTGCCTTTCAAGAATATAGTACGTTTTTTTCCCTTTCTAGTTGATTTTTCTACGTAGCTTTATTTCCTATTGTCCATTTTTCCATATTGGATATAAATTATTGATTTTAAGTTTGATTTTTATCATATTTTACAAATTTACCTTTCTCCTTCGTTTATTTGCATTAAAGAAAAATTGATAACGAAGTTTCCATAGTCTCTCTCTCTCTCTCTCTCTCTCTCTCTCTCTCTCTCTCTCTCTCTCTCTCTCTCTCTGCGTTATTTTTTTTTTGCTTTTCTCAAATTATTTTTTATCATTTCACCCAAGCAAGACGTGTGCAGGGGATTAAAGTGAGAAAAAAGACTGTGTGCCAAGAGTATTGAAGAAAGAATAAAAAATGAACGGGAATCAAAAAGATAGAAGATTGCAATTGACGTTGATTTAAATTTTTGGAGATCGTAGCTATCAGGGAAGCAAATAAACGGAAAGGAATTCCACAGGCGGGGAGTTCGAGAAAAGAAACTGTTGGAGTAGAAGTAGCGGTTACATTTGTTGCCATAAAATATTTGTAGAAAAGATAGAGGAAGGCCACGTCAGTGAGAAAGTGACTGAAATCGAGGACCAATTATATTGCAGATCTTTCTTGGAATTTTTTCGAGAACCTCAAAATGAATAACAGGAGCACCCAACCAAATATGGCAACAGTAGTTAATGCACTGACAAATGATAGACTTATAAATGTGCAAGATTGATGCTGGCTATCTGGCCAGATACAGAGACCCAACTTTCCTAGCAGTAGATGCAGCTATAGATGTAGACGTTCCTCTTCAGGTTGGTTGAAAAGGTAAGGCTGACGAGGCACAGTGTCTTACTGTGAAGACTTGTATCAGCCATGTTGATTGCTGACAGAAAAGTTTCTCTGTGGTGATTAAAGGTGAGAAATTTTCTTCTGGGGGCATTAGAATTTACAAGCCATTTTCTGTCCCAGTTAACCACTGATTGGCAGTCCGTTTTAAGAGCAACAGCTAGGTTTTCATTTTTAACTTTGTCAGATTTTTTATTGAGACGGTAGTAAATGGTGGTGTCTATTGGGAACTGATTACATCAGGAAGATCATTGATGATCAGAAACAGCGTAGGACTTAGGATAGAGCCTTGAGGGACACCCACGTTCGATTCGATAGAAACGATTGGATTTTAATCAAGCAATCTTCAAGAAATACCATTATTATCAAGAGCCTGGTATACGTATTCAGTGAGACACGTCAGTAGTAGACATGGCAAAGTTTATCAGAGAGTAGGTCGAAAGAAATGATATGCTTAACCACTACAACATTGATCAAAGCCTCGAATACTTTGCCGAAAAGTGGTAGTTAGAGGAATCAGAGGCTTCACCAGAATTCTTAAAAACAGGAACTATAGATGAGAAATTCCAACAAGAAGATAGCAGAGGGGCAATAGTTGTAGTGTTTAGAGAGGACTGGAGTCATCTCAGTGGCACATTTCTCCGATTGCCTTACGTGAATCTAATTTAGAAATATTATTTTAATTTTCTTTCCATATTCCCCTACTCTTACAAAGATCATTTCCAATCCTCAATTCAGGATGTTTTTTAATTTTTATTTGTTTTTCTTGTATAATAAAATGTTTTCATGGCCCAATAACTCCTAATTACACCAACACTTATATATAATACTGATTCCTTGTAAGGAACAGCCAGGGGAAAATGTTTTAGCTTACTTTCTTATATTTTGAGTTAGAAAGAAATATACTGATTTTCTATAAGGAAGGACCAGGAAAGATCTCTCAAAACTACTTTACTATATTTTTCGTTATTTATATTTTCATCAAATAATCCAATGTATGATGTTGGAATTTCCAATCTATGAAAAAACCTTATAAACACTAGAAATATTTCCTTCATAAAACATGTATTATGAAAGAGACAATATTTTTTCCATTTGCAATTTAACTTGTGGTTTCAATGTTCTTTTATATAAACAAGTATAGTCTCAAGGGACTCTATAAAAATAACATTTTATTATTGTAGTTCTTTGAGCGCATGTCGATACTTGAGCATATTTGTGATTAAAAGAGACAAGTCTTGCGAAAATATTTGTTGATTAACTGGCAATATGATTGTCTGAGTGAATGTATCGTGAATATTCTCAGAGAATGTAACAGAATGATGTAAAAAGGCAAAACAGTGGGTGGGGAATGATTAATGCGCCACGCCAAACACTCATAAAATTTCAGAGCATGTCGAGAGCCAAGAGATATGCAGAATTGGCTAAAAAGTTACTGAGTGGTTTTAATTTTAGAAAACCACTTACAGAATTAAGAATTCTGACCTCTCTCTCTCTCTCTCTCTCTCTCTCTATATATATATATATATATATATATATATATATATATATATATATCTTTATTATTCGCTCTTTTTTCCGTCCATTCAGTACATGAGCGAATATGGTTCACCACATTTTCCTACTTTTTGTTGCTTTTTAACAATATTTATTCTTATATGCTTTTTGTCTTTGCGGCACTCATTGCTACATCCATTTCTTCAGCTTTATTCGAATATGTTACATGCTATTTTCCTCTGATTCTTTTCCCTTCTACATACAGGGTGCGCAAAAAGTAGGCTTAGCCTTAGTATGCATGCATTTTATATTTTTCTTTTAAACTTTTTCGTTGTGACACAGTAGATATCGTCTCGAAACGAGAAATTTGAGAGCCGATTTCGAATTCCGATTGAATTTGTTGCATTCACTTAGGCGAAAATAGCCTTGCGAAAGGTATTAATCCGTCACTTCTCACTCCCACAAATGTGTTAAATAGCACGACAGATTATGTTCTGTAGCCTTGGTTGGCAACCAGTCTACCGTAGAAAGTAATGGCAACCTACTGCAAGAAAATCTTTTGCACGGCCAGTCATGTCACTTTCGAGACATGATCGTTTAGGCGTGTATCAGGTATGGCACTTAACTGACAGATTACATTTATATTTGTTACAATCAGATTTGTTCAAAACCGTTTACGTACATTTGTTTTACACTTTAATTAGATTTTTAGCACAGTTTTAGAAACTAATATCACAAAAGTTACTGTGTTTACTTATGCTGGTATATATCTTCGCCCGCAAAATGAAAACTAAACTAAAACAAAAAAAAAAATTCGAAAATCCTTCACAAAGCCAACTCAAAAGTAGCAAATACATTTGATCGTTACGCTACCCATACAATTCCTGCATCCAACATATTGAACTTTAACTAGAATTCTATAATTGTTAGTTTGTCAAGCGTTTTAACGCTTGTAATTGATGAAGTAGAAAATACAAAATTATTTTTCCCTCAAAATATTCATCTTCTGTGTTTTGTGTTGGAAGAGTTTCAAAGGCTGTCCAATTGAATATTTCAAAAGCGAAATTATTTTATCCCTCTGTAAATATTTCAGCATCAAATTTCTTTAAAAATATTCTACTAGTTGCTATGTGTTTATCATTCAAGCGAAATATGTATTTTTGTTTTTTGTTTGTTTGTTTTTTCTTTTTTGTTTCATCTTTTGAATGTCAAAATTAAATTATACGACAATGGAATGTCGTGGCGGATTAAGATGAAATTGTGAAACAAGTTGAAAACTTGGAAGAAAAAATAACAAACAAAAACGATTTTCTTTCCTAATTTTAAACGATACTTAAGGAACTTTTATTATTTCATGTGACATAATTCTATTAACATATTTTTCTAAAAGCATAAAACTCTAATATTTGAAAGTTAGATTCAAAATCCTGTGACAAGAATAGAATAAATGATTAATTGCAATATAAGAGAAAGTATTTTTGTTGCTTTCTTTCGAGTAGCAAGAATGGTTTTTAATTACTTTAATCAGAATATAAGTATCTTTGAAAAATGAAATAAAATGGGAAAAATAGAAGAAATTTGGAATTGAAAGATAATTCTGATATTCTAAACAATATCCAGAAAATTAAGAATACACGTAAAATAAGATTTTCTGGGCAAAATTTGAGATATAAAAATGAACAGAAATTTATTAATAATGAATTTGAATAAGATAAACACTGACCAATTTAAGGACTGGACACATCAAAATTAAATCATACAAACAAAAACTCAAAAAACGTCAGAGATGTATTTCAGATTTACAAGAATATTTCATGTTCATATGAGAGGATTTATATGTTTTTTTCCCAAACAGGTTGACAAATATAGAAAATTCGATGACATAGTCATGTGTTTTTCTAAAGATTTATGGCCTTTGTTTGAAATTCCATTATATCCTGTCAGCATAACTATTCATGAAGACACTTCTATTTGGTTAAAAAGTGTATTTAGTGTGGCATATTGCTTATTTCCCGAATAAGCAATGTTAGAAAGAAAGAAAGAAAGAAAGAAAGAAAGAAAGAAAGAAAGAAAGAACATTAACACGGATATGAGTGTCAGAATTTGGATTTACTTTACTACCCATGCAACGATGTTTTACTACTGTAATTTGGGTTTACTGTTATTCTTTCGAACCGTACGATTAAAATTACAAATTACATACTTTTTTTTTGTGAGAGAAATTATCAGTGCCTGTCTATATGAAGGGACAAACGTATATATTAAAAATTCCTTTTTTTGAATGTGTAATCTCCTCGAAGATGAAGGAGAGACTTGAAGCAAGTGAAATATGGTTCTACAGAAGGGTACTTAGGATACCATGGACCGAACGATCAGGTTTTGGAAAGGATGGAAATGAAAAGGAATAGTTAACATCAGGAAAAGACAGCTGAAGTTCCGGGGACATGTAATGATGAAGGAGGGCACAGAGAATCTGATACTCACATGTCAATTAGAGGAAAAGAGAGACAGAAGTAAGCAACGCGTAATGGTGGGCTTGAGCAAATGTATGGCAGGGTGGGGTAACTGAAGAAAGCGTGTTAAGAGCTACTAGGGATAGAGAGACACAGAAGGCCATGATCGCTTACATTCTGAAGAGACACGGCACATGGGAGAAGATTTGGCTCAATAGAAACCACACGATTAAAGAAATGGACAACCAAAAACATTTCTTCTATAAATTCACTTTCTGTTCATAGGAATAAAATAGATGCTGACTTAATACAATGAAAAGAGAAATTCTAAAAACGTTCAAGAAAAGATTAATTTATTACGCATGACAAAGAAAAAGATTTAGCTCAACTAAAAATAATCACAATCAAAATAAAAAAAATTAACAATCTACGGATTTATTTATTTATTAAATTTTATACATATAAGAAATTTCCTGTATAATGTATTTTTCTACACCTAGAAATAGATACCTCTAAATTCGCTGAAAAAACAAAATAGTATGAAGGAAAAAGGCCCATCAAAAGTATTTTTATTTATTTTAAAAAATATTTTAATCTTTTCTAACACGTTCGAATTTTTGGCAAAAATCTTGTTTTAATTTTCGTTAACGGGTAAACAAATCGTTACGAGAGTTTACACTAGATAATAGAATATTACGTAACTCTTGCAAGAATCAAAATTGCCGGATTTTTCAGGATTTATTCACAAATGAATTAAAATATTTTTTTATAAATTATTATTTTTTTTTAAATCTGTGTAAATTTTCTTTTACATCTGTTACGTCGACCTCCACGTAAATTTATGACATTTCGAGAAATTAATTTTTGGGGGAAAATTGATTTTATTAGTTAAACGCAGGACTCATTGGACGATGTAAATCATTTATTATTTTTTTCAAACATTTGGCCTTTTTTCCAAAAATCTGTTCCCAATAGTAAAATAAAACATGCAATTTGACATTATTTAATTAGACAAGCTTTTAATTGCTTTAATAATAAGCAATACATATGGCTTTAATAAGAAATATATATTAAGAATGTTATAGTCTGAAGAAAAAATTTCGATTAATAATGAAACTTTAAAAGAATTGTTTTCATTTTTTAATTATAATAATTTATAGAATATCAAAAATATTTTTGAAATACTTCAAAGACATGTAGGCGTTAGGTTATTAAGTTATTAAGTGAAGACTATATTTACTAATCGAAAATTGAAAATATTGTCTAGCCATCGTATTTTTAAAATAATTTTCAATTTTTCTTTTTTACAGTTTTTTGTGTTTTTGTATTTTGTTTTTTGTTTTTTTGTATGATAATTTCTATGTATATTAAAAGGTCATGTGTTTCATGGTTCCTTCCTCTCACAGGAAACACTTTAGAAAATTATGTCAATTCTGGTCGCCATACACTTATCTTATTTCGAATCTGTTCGTCGTTACACATCAATCATTCACTGAAAAGGTCAGAGATCAACGTTCTGTGATTTAGAAATAGTTTTATTCTAAATTTCATGCTATAAATAAGAAATACTTGTGAAAATCATATTAATTTAACTTTAAATTTGATATTATTCCAAAAATAACCTGTCACAGATGTATATTTTCTTTTTGCAAGATTTTTTAAACATAGAATTAACTTTAGTTTACAGATGTGTCGATCACTTAAAAATGGCCAAAAAATTTTTTAAATTTAAAAATTTAAAAATTTGAGATTCCAATCAATATAATTTCCGTTTGAAATACACCAGATTAGATTGCTTACTGGAAATAGTAAATTTAACCATTTAGCTTTCAATTAAAACTAAAATAAAAGCTTTAAGAAAACTTTTGTATTCTTTAAAATTCAGTTTAAAATTTAGGTATCAAAAATGAGTACAGGCACCTTCTTAAAAAGTAATATTTCAATAAAACGATTCAGAAAATATAATAAATTCAAGGCAATCATTAATAAGCTCTTATTTTGTATTTGTAAACTTGCGGTGATTCGGAACTAGAAAATTATAATTTTTTTTTTTATTGCTATAAAGCCGATTTTTTAAAAAGCAGCCTTTTTTTTATTTAGAGTAATGGAAATTGATATTGAATGTTGATAGATGAGCAAATTATATTAATCTTAGAACAAGAAGTACTGGCCATATGCCTGTCATTTGTACTTATTCTTTAAATAAAACGGCTGTATAATAGAGCTATCAAAATAAAAAAAATATAAGAACTATGAACCCAGAAGATTAATCAGAAGAGATTCATAAAAAATGATCACTCTCTTTCACTCTTTCCTGTCTCTCCTCCCTCTATCTGTCTCTTCTCTCTTTCTCTCTCCTCTCTCTCTCTCTCTCTCTCTCTGTCTCTCTCTCTCTCTCCTTTTATTATTATATGACTTTTACTGATAAATGAGGGTTATGTTTGATTATTTGAAATTCAAATTCATTTCGAAAGGTATTAATAGATTTCATTAATGAAACTGTATCAATGTTCAAAAAAGGCTAATTAATTTGTTGGAGAGACAATAGAAACAAATCATTCTGTAGAACCACAAAATAAACTCACCATACAATTGCGATTCTATCTGGCTTTTAGAGAAATTTGACATATTTTGCGATAATTGTTTATTTATTATAGGAAGATGTTTTTATAAAATCCAGGGATACAATGAAATATTTATAGTTATAACTTTAACTACAAATATTTTATTGCATCATTAGATTTCATAAAAACATTCACTTGAGAAAAAAAAAACGGATTTCAATTTCAAATTTTCAAATTTACTTTAACAAATTTCCCTTTCCTTATAATTAGAGTTTTCTAAAAAGAAGAAATAAATAGAATAAAAAATTTGAATTTTTCATTATATTTGAATGTAATCATTCCATCGATTGAGTTTGAGCAAAACGCTTAATATATTTCTGAAATAATGTTTCTCATAACAAAGAACATAGAAATGATCATTAAACTAGCAGAATCAGTATATAAAACAAATCAAATAAAATACTTCATCAAGATTTCATATCTATGTGAGATTACGCCCCCTAGGGGACATTAAATAAAACAATACAAAAGAAAAGGGCAAAAAGGACAAAAACACTTTTCTTTTTTCTTTTTTTTTTTCTTTTTCTTCTATTTTTACTCTTTCATCAACCACAGGACTCCACATTAAAAAAAGAATGTCTTGTTACGCGCACATTTATAAGTTTATACAATAATAAACGTAGCAGAATTACAGTTTCTACAAGTGAAAAGAAAAAACGAAATTTTAAAAAATGATAATCCTGGGTATGAAGTTTGGAATGGCATTCAATCTGATTGACATAAATTATCTGATCACTTTCAAAGAAGCGTCAAAATGTATATCTAAGAGCATCTACAACTTTAACAAAATTACAGCATAAAACACACATATCACCGCCTCTTGTAATTATGTATACACAAAACTTGATATGCACAAAAGCTGAGAATCACCTTCCATGTATTCAATTGTGAAATCAGAATAACATATATAATATTTTTATTAATTCAAATCTTCCAAGAAAATTAAATTTCGGCATTAAATAACCCATTAGGAGTTGATATGTCGTTAAACAACAAACAAATACAAATTAAAAAGTAAAACCTGATTACTTGTATATAAATCTGTTAATTTTTTTCGTGTCATAAAACTTTCACATATTATTTTGTGATTTTAAGAAGGAATTTTAGGATAGTGTCCCCAAATTTGGAATGATAACTTTTACAAAAATTAAAATAGCAGTAAGTAGTTTAATTAATTACGGAATAACATAAAAATGACATAAAAATACGTCTGTCCTTAAAAGTAGAATTTCGATAACAGTTCTTTCATGAATCAGAGTATATAACAAGACTCACATAGTTTACATTGTTGAAAAGTATCACATTTAATAATATTGTATATAAATTTCCGCATGTATATATCTTTAAACAAGAATGCGTAGACATTTCTGTGTGTGAATTGTGTCTAAATTCGTCTGGTAATAATGACTAATGATTTAAAGAACGCAACACAATGACCTAAAATTTAAAAAACTTAACGGATATATGTCCAACATTAAATTATTGATTTATTCAATCAATATTTTCTGCTTCCTCTTCCATCTATCAAGTTCTCAAATTCTCATTTTCTAAAATATTCTACCGTCAAAGAATTGATAAATTAATCGAATGCAACTTCCAACTTGATCCTTGCGTTCAAAGAAGTGAATTAGTTTTTTTTTATGATAATTCATAGGAAGCCTCATAGGAAGCCTCATTTAGTAGGCTTCCTCTACCAGAAAATCACTTCACCCTATGCTCCTCAGTAAAAGTATGTGAACCAATTTTAACGTGCAAGTACCTACATTCGGCTCCCTTACTGAAAATTCAAGCGACATGACTGACCATATATGCTCATCAAACTGTTTACTTCTGTTTGGAATGACATTCAACCTGATTCACATAAATTACCTGGACATTTCAAAGAAGCGCCAAACTGTACATCTAAGTGCATCTACGACAAAACCAAAGAAATAAATTACTCTACATGATGTTAGTTTCAGTATTTCATCTGCATCTATACAACATTGTAGAAATATATTTAAACAATTCATTTTCATCACAAAAATTCGAAAAAAGAATCAGTATTAAATCACATCACATGATTAGTATAAAATTCCATACGTGTTCTAATTTGTGTTCTTCATTCTATTTATTGGGTCTTCTTTTTTCTCTTCTTTTCTTTTTTGGTGACCGTCTTACCTGATTTTCAAATGTTTCCCGTAGACACGTTAAAAGTTTGCGATAAATTGCTTGAATGAGTTTACCGAAATATTCGTCACTGTTACCTTCAAACTTTTCTCGGTTGTTCTGGCCGACTTCTATTTTTTTTTTTTTTTTTTCAATCCCAAAATCATTTTCTTTGTTTCTCAACACAGAATTAAATTACGAGCTTCAACTCCAGCTTCAGCTAGACTCATACAAGTATTAAATTCCGAGTTTGCTTTTTTTTAATTCAATAAGGTTTATTAGTATTAGATTAAATTTTTATTAAACAAATTATTTTTTTAAATGTAATTAATACTTTTAAAAATAATAAAAATGTTCAGCAACTAATGAATTGATTGTAATAAAAATCGCTTTTTGTATCGGAGGGAAGTTCAATATTGATTCCTATTGAACAGGAGTTCAATAAAAGGCGAACAAACTAACAAGAGCGTTCCTTCAAATTTCACTTTTATAATCGCTCATTGATTTTTGCTCACATATGTTTATAAATTATTGAGACAGCCCATCAAAAAGCTAATTAATGTTGTCCCCCTTTAACTGCGAAAGTTGTCTCCCTTGCAGTAGTTATATTTCTTTATATAGAGAAAATACTTCAAATTTTATCAGGAAAAATTCCTTTATAATATAAATAAGATATAAACATTTCATTTTTTCACTAATTTTTTATTTAAATCTAGATCCTAATGAAATAGTGTTACATAATAATGTCGAAATGAGTGAAACAATATATGACGATTGTAAAGAAATATGTTACTAATATTTTTTTCATTTGTGCTTTTCATTTTTAAAAATATTTTTTGTCATATTCACGTGTCACATTTTGTAAACAAAATTTGAAAATGCACAATTTTTTAGCGTTTTTTTTATTTTTATTACTGAATAATAATTATAACATTGCAAGTTAAACTGTCAAGCTGTCAAATGTCTTTTCTTAAATTTCATTTTCCAATATTTCTAAAACAAAAAGAAATTCACAAATTTTTCTTTATGTTTTGCTTCTAAAAAAAATAGGTATTCACTGAAAGGTCCTTGAAATCAAATGTCTATAAATGTCAACGAAATTTGTTTCAATTTAAATTTAAAAAAATAATTTTATTTAATCTGTTTTTAACTGTCAACAATTCATATGGAAATGGCAAAATGATTTCTCTCTCCAGCTTAAATAGACAGAATTTACCAGACTAAAAGAACTCTGAATTCCGAACCATAGAGAAGGGAACATGAAACCAGTCCCCTATATTTCCATAAGAATGTATGGCAATTTGCAGAAATAAAGAAAAGGGGCTTGTGGACAGCCATGACTGAGGAAAATGGCATTATAAAAAATAATTCTATGGCATTCATTGTGTTGTTTCCTGCTTGAAAATCAGAGATTTTCCTCTCAAAACTGATATATTTCATAACTAAGCAAATTTCTAATGTTTCTCAAGCTTTACTTGAGCCTCCGTGTTGATATATATATATATATATATATATATATATATACTTACCCTATAGATAGATAGATAGATAGATAGATAGATAGATAGATAGATAGATAGATGTGAGTTTCACGCTCGTGCGATCGTCAGACAAACTGATTAATTTTTTAAAAAATTGGTTATATATAGGGTTGCGTATATTCGTGTATTTTTGTGGAAGTGGTGGAAATCTGTCGTCATGACAGACGCAGACATTTGTGGAAGTGGGGGAAATCTGTCGTCATGACAGACGCAGACATTTGTGGAAGTGGGGGAAATCTGTCGTCATGACAGACGCAGACATATATATATATATATATATATATATATATATTTGTACACCCATTAACGCGCGCAAGAACACGCACACACGCACGCGCATTCGCTCACTGAGGCTTGCATAAACATACTTATGCGAATCGTGCGGGGTTCGGTATATATATGTACGTGTGCCGTTGCGCACATACATACGCGTTCGGTTGGTGTATTCAAATAGTGTAGCGATGTCAACGCGCGGACAGTTGTCGATTTCTCGTACGTACATATGTACTTTTGGTGGGTTCTGTGTGAAACTATGAGAGGTAAGAATTGCTATTATTGTATTTAAGGCTGTATTTTATTTTTTGTTTTAAAGTCGGTTATTGGCTTGTTTTTTTTTTGTTTTTGTTTTTTTTTTTTTTTGTTGCGTATATTTAAATGGTAGAAATTCTAATTTGTAATGCTTGTTAGTGTTTATTTGTGGTGTATTAATTTTACTATGGCAGGCACGTGTTATTTTTTTTTTTTTTTTTATCCGTTTGGTATAAATTCTGATAATAGGCATTTATTTTCATGTCTGCATTTGGAAATTAGTTCTGATCTCGTGTTTTAAGTTCTTTTGTTGGGTATGAGATATAATTGCTACTCTCTCATGTAGGCAAAGTAGGCATATTTTGTAATGTTGTAAGCAGGTGCCCTTTTCAGTATTTTCCAGCTAATTGTTGGTGAAATATTTCTGTCTTTTAGACGCCATACGTATGTTGATAGTGTAGTGCTGTTCAAGTATTTTCTGTTGGAGAATGAAAGCTTGTGGTTGTTATTTCTTTTCTTAAATGTTCCCTAAGTGGCACCGATGTAGTACATGGTGTTGTTGTTTGCACTTACCTTGGCTTTATATACTATGTTTGTTTGCTGGCAATTTCTCTGGAGTGGACATGTAGTTCCGTTTCTGCAGTTGCATTGAGCTTCTTCGATTGCATTATTGTAGGTTGTTAATTTTTTGTTGTGGCTTTTTATTATCTGTGTAATATTTTTTTGTGCAGCTGTAACTAATTTTGACGTTGTTTTTGTTGAATATTTTTGCTAATCGGTTTGTCACCGGGAAGTGTTTTTCTATTAAGTTCAGGAACGTCTTACCTATGTTTGTTTTGACGGCTTTGTTGTATGGTGGATTAAACCAGATAATATTTCTTTTTCTGTTTTTGCTTTTTCGTTGCGGAGATGCATATTGTAGTTGTTGTTTGTATCCACATTTATTTAGTGCTTCGTCGTATGGTGTTCTTTTGTTATTGAAAATCTGTATGTTAGATGAATTTTCAGATAGTCTGCGGCTGATTGATATGGGTATTTGTTTGATGATTTAAGGTGGGTGGTTGGAGGATGTGTGTACGTAAGTTGTATCGTCATTATCTTTTCTGTATGGTTCATATGTATTGTTGTCCAAGTTAAGGGTGATATCTAGGAAGTTTACTGTTTTTATACCTGCTTTTATTTCTATTTTGAATCCAATGAAATTTAGAGCGTTTACTATTTTTTTCCTAAATCTATCTAATTTGAGACCATTGGGTTATCTTATCGGGATAAGTCCGTCATCTCTGTATAGTCCCGTGTCCTTTTTCTCCAGGATTCTGGCTAGGTGTGAAAGAATACTCATTATGCCAATTTATACCAAACGGATAAAATAAAAAAATCACACGTGCCTGCCATAGTAAAATTAATACACCACAAATAAACACTAACAAGCATTACAAATTAGAATTTCTACCATTTAAATATACGCAACAAAAAAAAAAAAAAAAAAAAAACAAGCCAATAACCGACTTTAAAACAAAAAATAAAATACAGCCTTAAATACAATAATAGCAATTCTTACCTCTCATAGTTTCACACAGAACCCACCAAAAGTACATATGTACGTACGAGAAATCGACAACTGTCCGCGCGTTGACATCGCTACACTATTCGAATACACCAACCGAACGCGTATGTATTTGCACAACGGCACACGTATACATATATATACCGAACCCCGCACGATTCGCATATGTATATTTATGCATGCCTCAGTGAGCGAACGCGCGTGCGTGCGTGTGTGTGTGTGTTCTTGCGCGCGTTAATGGGTGTACAAATGTATATATATGTCTGCGTTTGTCATGACGACAGATTTCCCCCACTTCCACAAATGTCTGCGTCTGACATGACGACAGATTTCCCCACTTCCACAAAAATACACGAATATACGCAATCCTACATATAACCAATTTTTAAGACGATCGTAAGAGCGTGAAATCCAGGGTTACAAACTCACACCTATCTGTATGAATATGTCTGCTCATCACTGATATTGAGCGCTTTTAAATAAGTACCACGCGTATATAATATGTAAACAATATAATATATATAAGAAATTGCATATATATATATATATATATATATAATTATATACATACACTTTTCACATATATATATATATATATATATATATATATATATATATATATATATATATTGTTGAGCATTGTTTGCTTTGATTTTTGTTGTTGTTGTTTTTTTGTTTTTGTTTTGTTTTTTGTTTTTTTGTTTTTATCATTTCACCCCAAGCAAGACAGGACCGCTACTGATGCGTAGGGAGTTACAATAAGAGAAAAATCAAGGTACGGGGGATGTCGAAGAAAGGACACGAGATGGATGTGAATCAAGTAGAAAAAAGATGGCAATTGACATTGCATCTGAACTTTTTGAGATTGTAGCTATCAAGGAAGCAAGCAAATGGAAGGGTGTTCCACAAAGGGTAAATGAGAGAAAAGAAACTTTTAGAGTAGAAGAAGCGGTTACATTTAACTATTCCGACGCTAAAATGGTGGAACTTTTATGCCAATCTAGTAGCACGAGTCGGGAAACCAGAAATTGCATATTCATTGTATCACTAAAAGTAAATCTTAGCCCTTAAATAAATTTTATTTGTAAAGTAACTGAGCGATGTGTGAGTATGTAATTGATTCTTCATAAAAACAATTTTTTCTTCATGAAATATCTAAAAATATTTAACATAATCTTACAATACTTAATAAAATATTGTTTTTCTAAATATAAAAGCAAAGTTTGAATCAATTGCAGATTAGCTAATCCTGAATAAACACCTAATTGCGTTCTCCAAAAAAGGGGAAAAAAATAACATAACAAGGAATTGATTGTAAATCTTGACAAACTCAGTATTTTTATATCCATCCACTAAATCGTAAAAATACTTCCTCAAACGGTGAACTGGGTTTGGTTCTTCTGAACCTCTATCTGATTGTAAAGACTAAAAAGAAAAGCGTCATCATGATGACATCATCAGATGATAATGTCATTAAGTCACTAAAGGTTACTCAAAATTGAAGAGAATGAGGAAATATAAATGATGGAAGCAAGAAACCGTAAGAGAGTTCTACAGGCGAGAAGTGGGAGAAAAGTGTGAGGTTCATGCATTTGAGGTACCAAGGAAGAAAATTCATTAGATCACCATGAAATACTTATAGAAAAGAAAGAGGGAAAACAGGTTACGGCAGTGGGAAAATGACTGATATCGAGATGTCATGACAAGACCGATCTTTGATTATAGACCTTCTTTGGATTTTATCGAGAATCTCAAGATATGTAGCAGGAGCACCAGAATTACAGCAGCAATATTCAATGCGAGAAAAAAACACAGTGAACCAACACAGTGAACCAACACAGTGAACCAACACAGTGGACCAACACAGTGAACCAACTTTCCTAGCAGCATACCTATTCAATATAAATTACTCATATAATTATGTGTAGTTAAAGAGTAAATTTCTGTTTGGTTTCGGTTTCGCCGCTCGCTTCACTCGTGGGTTTGAAGCTTCCAGACAAATATAAACAGTCTTAACTCAATGCTCTCTCTCAGTTGCGCACGGCACCAGGGTCACAACAAAACTGACAGCCATTGTCTCAGACCCTTTTTATGGACAAAAAACCATTGCCGACGCACCAATCATCACCGTCGGTCTCATTCTCACTCAGCATAAAATGACAAGTCGAAGAATATTCCTTTCTTTGACAAAAACTTGCGAGGACGCAGCTGACGAGACGACGAACTCTCTGGCGTGGGTTTAAGCAAAACACCTTGGACCCTTTGGCTCTGGTAAGTGTGAATGTTTATTTTGTGGGCGTCAGCAGGGAGAACATGGATGAGGCCGTAAAATGCCTGAAAATTGTCCCCATACATCTGGCGCGGCGGCCTCGTGCTATGTGGAATGTGCTGCTTGGTACAGAGAAGGAAGCGAAAAAATTAGCTGGCACAACTTTGACTGCAAAAAGAATCAGGCTCCAGACGGACCCGGGTTCTTATTCACGGTGTGCCGCTTGGAATTTCAGATGACAACATTGGGGCTTACTTTGCCCAGTTCGGAGCAGTGGAGGAGGTGGCTCGTGTCAACAGTAAAGCGGATGTACCCACGGAAGATGTTGCAGTATCGTTGGCTTTGCGGAAGGGCGGGCCATTTGGCTAAGATGTGCCCCACAAAAAAAACCGGAGGCGAAAAAAACAAACAACAGAGACAACGGTGACACCGGCAACACCTCCGGTGACAAAAACACAAGTGCCGGAAGTAAGAAAGGCCGTCGCAAAAGACGGAACTACTGAATGGACAGAAGTGGTTAGGAAGGAGAAGAATGTGGCTTCCCCGCTCCTCAACCGGAAAAAAACTTCCGTCCCCAGCCAAGAAAAAGCCTGAAAATGAGGCAAAAGAGCAGCCAACAAAACAACACAAGCAGCAACAACAACAACAACAACAACAGGAACAACAAAAGCATCAGCAGCAGCAAAATGAAACAGAGATGGAATATGGGGAAATGCTTCCTCCACGGTCATCATCTTTAAAAAGAGATAAGAGGGGAGAAGGAAGATTATACCACAAAGAAAGGAAAACAGGAAGAACATGGCACCTGCATCACCTGTTAGACATATCCTTGTACAGAGGTGTCATCTGCCTCCCTATTGAGACGTAAACGTTCTCCTTCCCCCGCACCTCCCACACACTCCTCCCAACTAGAAACTGCCTCCCCTAATGTTGATCATCCCTCTCCAAAACAAGATAAACCCTCTCCAAAACCCAAGAAAAAGAACAGATTCAAACACCCTGAGATATGTAAAGTAGATAGGACAGCCTTAAAGAGGGACCTTTATGCTTAGAGGAAGGTTCTAACCTTTGTTTAAATTAAATACGGTGGACGGTATGTCCGTCAAAGACCAAAAAAACTTCCCCAAGGCCCCCGGAGTACTAACTCTAATATGAAATACCGGGAGTAATTTGAAAGTTTGGTGATGGACCCCTGCCGGAACCAGTTGTCAAACACGATAGTCAAAATCGGGACAAAGATGTGCGACACCCTCAAGTACAATTCATAGGGCAAACCATCGACACCCGGCGATTTGCCTCTGACGACCTTCAAGGGGCCGTAGAGGCCTTCCCAAATATTAAAATGGCCTAACCTGTTCACCAGGGGTGTGATCACGCTGTTGAGAAAAGGCAAGGATGTTTGGAAGGTGTTAGAGGGTTACCGGCCCATAACTCATGTTTAACAAACACAGAGTTAAAGATTTTGGCCAAGATCTTGTCAAATCGTTTGCAACTAGTTGCCAAGTCTCTGTTGGGACCTGAGCAGACTTGTGCTGTGAAGGGCCGAACAATTCAGAGCAACCTGCATCTGATACGCACGATCATAGAGGGGATAAAAGACGACGAAGAAGCCGCGCTGATCAATTTGGATCAGTCCTTGGCGTTTGCAACTAGTTGCCAAGTCTCTGTTGGGACCTGAGCAGACTTGTGCTGTGAAGGGCCGAACAATTCAGAGCAACCTGCATCTGATACGCACGATCATAGAGGGGATAAAAGACGACGAAGAAGCCGCGCTGATCAATTTGGATCAGTCCTTGGCATTTGATAGGGTTGACCATCTGACGGCTGTCCTGCAGGCAGCTGGATTCGAAACCAACTTCCGCCGCTAGATTAACCTCCTGTATCAATCCCCCACAGCAGTGGTACAGGTGAACACAAAGTTGTCGGGCGTTCTAGCGCTGTCTAGGTCGGTTCGACAGGTTTGTCCACTGTCGACCCTTTATGCTTTGGCGTTGGAGCTCCTCCTTCGCCGGCTAAGGGACAGGGTGTGCAGTCCGGCCCTACGCGGAATTGCTGTCCCTGGTGGTGCGCGAGCCAGGGTTTCCGCGTACACCGATGACATCACTACTTTCGTGTCCTGCCGGAGTGACATTGAGGTGGTACACAAGGCGCCTGAACGGTACGAACAGGTCACAGGGGCCAAGATTAACCGCAACTAATCGTCCAGCTTGCGGTTAGGTGCCTGGAAGGGTATTACCCTCCCGGGGCCCTTCGACTGGACGCATTCTTGGAGTGTGGTTTGGGCCCGACCTCCAGTTGGAGAAAAATTGGTCAGAAGTACTGGCAAAGGTCGGCGCGTCGGTCGAGATTTGGCGTCGAAAGAGGTTGTCCTTAAAGGGTTTGGCTGAAGTGTGTGTTACATACGTCTTTCCCATTATCCTTTACCGGTTGTCAGTAATTCCACTTGTAAATGGAGTAGGGAGGAGATCGAGCGTTTGCTATTCTTCCTTCCGTGGAAAGAACGCAAGCACTACGTCGACAAACGTGTCTGTTACCAACGTCCGTGTCATGGGGGTCTGGGAATGACGTACCTGATGGGCCACAAGGTGGCGTCAAGGTCGGTTTTTCTCAGGCGAGCGGATTTTGGAAAACTCATTGCTGGCGGGGATAGTGAGGGACATGTTCCCTAGCCTTACTATCACTCCCCGCATCTCGAGGCGGTGCCGTAAGCCTCGAGAGTAATCGAGTTTTCTCTTCGAATATCTGGCGACCTTGCAGTCCACTCCACGATCCAGTGACCTTTTACAGCCTAGGAGAGTCTTCTCTCGAGGGTTAGTGGAGGACGTCGCGAAGGATTCATTACGTGATGCGCTCCGCTTGTCGGAGGATGAGTTTCGCTCGTTCTGATCTTGGGCGCCAGGTACCGATTATCTCAGCAACGCTGAGTTTTCGCTCACCTGGCGATTGGCTCAGAATCGGTTGCCTCTCAATGACTGGCTAGCCTTGATTTTCTCTTTTAGATCTACTGGTTACATCGGGGTGGATTCCTTTGGAATCCTCCCCTGGTTAAGGTAGCTCTCTTTTGTGTATCTAGTTAATGTGAATAAATGTGTTCCTAGCCTGTACCCGGCTTTCTCTTTTGTTATGATTCAAGTCGAGATTCCCAACCCACCCAGTTTGTTTTGGCCTCCTTTTATCTCGGCTGGTTCAGCGTTTGATTGTCCCATTCCATTAATTATTTTATCCTCCTCCCCACTCCCTTAGCGAGTGTGCTTTTTGATTTCGCCGTTTGGCGGAATACAGCGGCCACTCCTCTTTTGGGATGGACGGGTCTTGTTTATTATTTTAGTTAAAAAATTTGTTGTATTTTTAGTTTGTTTTTGGGTTCATCCCCCTTCCATCATTTCATCTTTCATTAAATGTTTTAAATTATATATTATATTGTATATAAATGCATTTTTATTGTCATGGGTTTTTCCCCTTTTTTTAGGTGCCCCTTGTAAATTTTTATGGTATTGTGGTATATGAAGGTTTGGGAGGTATGGATGGGTTCTTGCGGTGAATGGGTAAATTGTAATGTGTGATTAGGCCATGATAGTGTTTAGCTAGTTATAGGATAATTGAGTGAGTACCAACCTCTTCCCCTCCCCTTTTCAGCCTTGTGCCATAATTGCATTTTTAGTACAATAAATATTGTTTGGTGTTGGCGATTCGTGAAGGCTACACCGGTGTTCAGGGGACAGTGTTTTGTTTAGGGTGCACAGAAAACGGAGTCCCGAATAAAGCAGTGTTCCGGGTTCTATGTGGAGCAGCTGGGAGAACGGATCCAAGCGGATCCATCTACCAACTACACTCCGAGGAGAAACAAATACTACAAGCTATTTCGGCAAATAATACGCTTTTCATTATGGACAGCAATGTCTTTGATGTCCGGTTGATTCCCGAGTTCAGTGGCGCTGCAACTAATATGCCAATCGAAAATGCAGAGTTGGTCTGCGAACTATGGATAAAATTGAACGCTCGGGTGAAACGGTGGACAAGATTTTGGCTGAACTACATCGTTTAGCTCGGCTGGTTGATGGATCATTGCCCGAACGGTGGATGATATGTGCGTTTGTTTCGGGGTTGCCACAGTATGTTAGGCAACTTCTTCGTGCCTCGTCCAGAATGGAGACCATGACAATGGAGCAGCTTCTGATTCGAGCACGGGCTATCATGACTGACAACGGAAGCTGTGAGGAATCGGTCGCTGCATCCACTGGCAAAACACATTCGGATGCAGAGTTGCTCCCTGTTAACTCACGCAGTGAGACCTTTCCTTGCTACAAGTGTTCTGGGCCCAACCACATGTTGAAGGATTGTATGCAAAGACGCAAAGACGGTCGAGTGCGAAAATCTCGTCGTGAAATCCGATGCTTTAAATGCAATAAATTTGGACATGTATCATCAAGATGCCAGGGAAACGCCTAAGGGGAGGAGGCGTCAGCGCCAGTCTCCTCCCTGAGCAAGTGAAAACCAAAAAATTGCCCGCCGTAAAAGTACTCGTGGATGGGTGAGAGTGCACAGCTCTAGTGGGTTCCGGCTGCTCGCAGATGCTGGTGAGCAAAGCTTTGTGTCGCCATTGGCGACAGGAGGAAGTAGGAGTTCTCACAGCCGGTGGAAAGACTTTGAAGTGCCGGGGGCACGGCAGAATAAAATTGGAAGTTAGGCAGGCTCAACCCGTGAATATTGAGGTCCTAGTTGTGGATAGACGATTGTTGGGTTTTGACCTACTCCTTGGCATTGACGCGATCAAAGAGCTAGGAAGTGTTCGCCTAACCGAATTGGGTGAAGCATACTGGATGGATGTGCACCATTTCTATTGATAAGCAATGATTTCAGTGTGACATTCAATGAAAGGCAAAAAGTGTGGACTACAACATGGAAATGGGCAAGTGGTCGCTCGCCCAGCGAACTGACGAATGACGTACAAGAGTACACTGTGCCAGACCATGCCCGGGATGCGTACGAGAAAGAACTCTTGCGATGGCAGCGTAATGAATGGTTGCTGCCATACCCCGAGGAGGAACTTGGTCCACCCAAGAGTCTAATTCCCTTGATAGCAGTCGTGCAAGAACACAAGCAAAAGATCCGACTACCGAGAATTGAACAGATTTGTAGAAGCATTCACTGCCACTGCCGAAGTGTGCGCGCAAAAGCTTAGAGAATGGCAACAACAAGGAGTTGATGTATCGCTTTTAAATCTGCGACATGCCTACTTACAAATCCACATTGACAAGGGGTTGTAGCCATTCCAAATGGTCATTTTTAAGGGCAAGCGGTTCTGTCTTACATGATTGAGTTTTGGCCTAAATGTGGCACCACTCATCATGAAATCTGTCGTCGACGCTATAATGTCCCAAGATCGTGTAATCAAAAGTGCCACATCGGCTTACGTTGACAACATTTTTATCAATCAGAGCCTGGTTTCTGCAGCACGCGTGTGACAGAACTTTTCAGATTACGGTTTAGTCTGTAAAGACCCAAAACAGTTAGGAAACGGAACTGGGGTCTTGGCCTGCAGGTGGGGGAGAGAACGATACTCTCCGATGGAAGTGGGGTGGACAGATCCCGGAAATTCCCGACGTAGTAACTCGTTGACATGTATTTTCCATTTGTGGGAAACTCGTGGGCCACTTCTCTGTGTGTGGCTGGCAGAGGGTGGCAACTTCATTCATCAAGCGCCGAGCGAGTGCGGTGACCAAGAGATGGGACGATGAGGTCAGAGATGCCAATCTACGTCACATGCTGGAAGAGAAGATGACCAGAGTGCGTGAAATGGACCCTGTTGGGGGAGACTGGTGCATGGATGGCAACGAGATGAAGGTCTGGGTGGATGCAAGTTCTGTGGCCATAGAGGCGAATGGAAGCATCGTAGAGGATGCTTGTTGGTTGTGCCCGACCAATGATGCTAGGCATATCAATCTGGCTGAACTAGATACAACAGTCAAAGGCATCAACCTATCCCTTCAATGGCAAGCCACAGTGTTGCATCTGGTCACCGATTCAGCATGCGTATATTAGTGGATATTTGACACCTTGACTGGGAAGGCACATATGAACACGAAGGCGGCTGGTGAAATGCTAGTGCGACGGCGCTTGGGAACACTGCGGGCATTGACGGAAGAATATGGATTTGACCATGGATGTCACACTGGTGAAATTCTGTCAAAACCGTGCAGATTGTCTTACCAGAGTGCCACGCAAGTGGTTGGATCTACACAAGGAGGGAAAAGAGCCAGTCCCGGAAAGTTGCACTGCAATGTGGAGCCAACTGAATGAAAGTCAGATGGCTGATGTCCACTAACAAAGTGGACATGCGAGCGTGAAACGAACATTATACTTCACCAGACTTATCGACCCACTAGTGTCGAAAGAAATCGTGCGATCGGTTGTCAAAGCCTGAGAAGCCTGCCAGACAATATATCCAGCGCCAGTTCATTGAAAAAAAAGGGAAATTGAGCGTGGAAAACAACTGGAGTAGATTAGCAATGGACATAACCCATTACAATGGCGTGCATTTTCTAACGCTCATTGATTGCGGTCCCTAACGCTCATTGATTTGCAATCTGGCGGATATTGAGTCGGTAAGATGCACATAGTGCCATTCACCAGTTGAAGATGATTTTCTTTGAACGGGGCCCACCAACCGAAATATTAACTAACAACGACCCTGCCTTCACTTGCAGACACTTCAAAGAGTTTGCGAACAGCTGGGCTGTGCAGTTGAGTTTCCGGTGCGCGTATTCACCGGTTGGTAATGGAATTGCACAACGCAACCACAGAAGCATTAAGATCATCGCAGCAAGGAAAGGATGTTCCGCGTTGGAGGCCATTTATTGGTATAATGTCATGCCAAAAGACGACATCGTGAAGGCTACACCGGTGTTCGGGAGACAGTGTTTTGTTTACGGTGCACAGGAAACGAGTAAAGCAGTGTTCCGTGATCTACGTGGATCAACTAAGAGAACGGATCCAAGCGGTCATTAATTCATCTACTAACTACACTCCGAGCTTTAAATCAAGGAGACAGATGGCAATTGACATTGCATTTAAACTATTGGAGATTGTAGCTATCAGGGAAGGAAACAAACGAAAGGGAGTCCCACAAACGGGAACTGCGAGAAAAAGAAATTAATAGAGTAGAAGAGGTGGTTACATTTAATTATTTTGACGGTAAAAGGGTAGGACCTTCATGCCAATCTAGTAGTATTCATAAATACGTGATCAGGAAACCAGGAAAAACGCTCGTCAAAACCATGAAAAAACTTGTAGAATTCACCATATATTAACCTGTGATTGATTTTCTGCTAATTATTCCCAAAATCATCTTTGCAGTTTCAAGAACTTAAGTAATTGTAACAAGATCCTAAATTTTATAGAATCATTACAGATTCTGTGATTATTCAATAATAATATAACCTAAAAAGAAAGGATGAACATCAACAGTGAACTTCGTAACAATATAAAGGAAGAAGCAATAAAGTTTTTAACTGAACGTTTAAATATCTCGGTGAGATTTTATATGAGATTTTATATGGATTTTTTGTTACAGATTATATTTATATGGTACCAATATATGGGGAATTATTGAATAAAAGGGTGAAGACGTCGGCCATATACAACGAGGGTTTTGCTTCTCAATACTTTTCAATATGTGCTTATTCAATTACTAATTTCTATCAACTAGATCAGTTTACTTTTATTCTATATCAATAAAAGCAGATAATCATTTTCAGGGCTTATTGATATTTTTTCATTCTTATTCATAGAGCTAAAGAAAGATGAACTCCAAACACTTAAAGAATTGGTGCTTTCTCTAGATTATTACAGGTGATAACGACATAAAATGTCAAGTAAATATCTTCATGCAAAAATTAATTAAATAAATTGTCAGATTACATTCCAACTGCTGCACATTCTTTAAATTTAATTGGCACTGTCAGTGACAACCACTGACTGAATACTTGTAATTTCTTTGATCTGATGCAGAAATTATATTGTTAAATGGGATCAACAACGTGTCGGTATTTACTAACTAATTACTTCAACATATAAACAATTTTGAATGAAATGGCAGACAATGAAGATGAAAAACGCAGAATATTCTTAGTATACAGAATATACTTTCTTGAAAACATATTTATGAGCTTTCTTTGGGACAAATTCCCGCAGAGATTTCAGAAAACAAATGCTCTTCTCTAAAGTACAATTACCATCAGAATTGTTGTATCATTGTTTTTATTCTTAAAAGTTTTCCTGTTGAGCTTCGTGGTAAATTTACAAGTAGAAAAATAAAGCAAAGAGGTTCAGCAAGAATAGACATACAAATATGGAAGACGTCAAATGATGATCATTATGAATCATAAGCTAATCTCCGAGGTGCACAACAATTACAACTAAAACATTTTTTGTCATTATTAACAAGTTTAACCCATTGTCGACCAATGGTTATCACCAAATATGCCATGAGTTTCATTTATCAACTCTTCAAAAACGAATGATGTTTTTCATTTGTGTAACTTACTAGAAAAATATATCAACGAATGGTTTTCTCACAATAAGACTCGATAATTTTTATTTTACATATTCCTATATGTCTTGTTATTATCAGTTAATATGAGTTTCCCTATCAATAAACTACTTACACTATGTTCATGTTTCAATATAACATTACTTTTTACTCCTTCGTTAATTATATATTGGGTTAGAACAAAAGTTCATAACGTTTTTTAATAATGGTGTTTGACTATGCAATTTCGTTTCACATGTGAGTCAAACTTATATATATATATATATATATATATATATATATATATATATATATATAATTGGATGTGCGTTGTGTATATCAGCTCGGAATGAGAACCCGGAAAGCCGAGTTCCAATTCCAGTTGAATTTGTTTCATTCACATACACACAAATACCCTTGGGAAACCAATCCCTTCCCCCAGCTATGGGTTGAATAGCAGGACAGATTAGGTTCAAACGCCTTGGTTGGCAATCGATCTACAGCAGAAAGTAATGGCAACCTACTGCGGTAGTTAGTCATGTCTGAAAAGCAACGTGATCGCTCAAACATGTATCACATATGGCAATTGATTTATATATCCTAAGTGGTTTCATTTTAACGCGCCTTTTTGTATGATTCCTTTGAATTTAAAATGTCTTTTAAGTTAAAAGTGAAAAAGAGAAAAAAATGATATGTACATTTTAAGTGGTTCGCTAGATTCATATGTGGAAATTTTAATCTGGAATCCGGAAAAGTTCCGACAGGCCTGCAGTTGTTGATGATGACAATTTCGTAAGGCTGATTAAAATTAATCCAGGTCACATGACATGAATAATCGCAGGTATGCTCCAGATATTTAATATTACCATTGTAAAGCATCTAAAAACACTTCAATACGCGAATCGCTATAAATTTTAGATGGATTTAGCAGTTGAAAATTTAATAATTTACAATTCTATCTTCGACTTTCTGACCAAACACAACAAAAAGTAGCCACTGAACGACAACAGAAAATGAAAAGTAGATTACTTACAATAATGTGAAGCGAAAATATACTATATATATATATATATATATATATATATATATATATATGTTAAGGAAATTAACGAAATTTAACGAAACTTGGTTATAAGCAACCAATAATGTTCAAAATAATTCATTATATATATATATATATATATATATATATATATATATATATATATATATATATATATTATTCATTATAAAGTTAATTTTTAGTTAAATACCAGAAATAATTACAGGCCTTTATTTGAGTAAAGTTATAATTATTAACTTAAACTTGACATTTTAGCAACTAATTTATAAGCATAGATTTATTTTTCAAACTAATTTCATTTTATCTCAGTCAAATAAATAGTAATTGATAACATTTCAATAAGAAAAACAAATGAATGAATAGCGAAGTATACATATATGTCTATCTTATATCACATATGTATCAAAATGAAAAACTACTAAATAATCGTTGGAATAGATTATAAATTGAAAGTGTTAAAATTCATAGACTTATTTTTTTTTCTGAGAAACATATTTTAGTTTATTTCTAATATACGCGCTCGTCTTAGTCGCTTTCCTTCACTTTCGTTGAAGAGACTAAAGCAAAAGTGAGTGAAGAGAGATACTTTACTAAATTAGATATTAAATATTAATCTAAATGAGAGAGAAAAGGGCTCTTAATTTAATTTAAGAAATCAAAGGCAGTCGGGAAATTAACGAAAGAAAATGCGTTTTAAAAATACACTTCAAAGTTTGTATTTGAGCTTTTGTTTTAATCGTATTTCTTTCTGTCAATTTTTAGTTCCGTTTTATCGCAACGCAGAATTTTACAGCACATGAACAGACATAAAGAAGAAATACCCGAATTCACTTACCTTTTGCCTTAGGCAAGTCTGGTCAAATGAAACAGCTTCTTTAAGTGATTAAACATTGAGAATTTAACAGCTTTGAGGAAGATCAAATCTAATCTAAAAGGCCACCAGTAATTCCGCGGTCTTTATAAGTTGCATATTTGCTTTTGTTTTCACACTAATAGTATCAGCAGCAGTACTAGCTTTATAAATGCTCAAATGGAGAAGAATGTCGTTATAATATATAATGATTGAAGATGGTTCATTTAATAAAAATAATGATAGTTTTGTTTACATTGACATTGTAAATTCTACTCGAAAAGTAAGTAAATGTAAAAGATCATTCAGTTAAATTTAGTATGTAACTAACCCAAACATTTGAATCGAAGTAAAGGATGCTAATACTTAGCAACTGAGGCAAGCTGCACTTTTCAAGGTCATGACATATAATAATATTTCATTTGTAGATATTTCTGTATAGTTACTGAATAGTTACACTTGACAATCGAGCATGATATCTCATTCATCAATAAAATTGTCTCATTCGTCACTAAAATTGTAAGAGGGATTTTTATTATTTGGCAATTTTTTGGCAATTTTTATTATTTAATATTATTTGGCAAGAAATTATTACTTTTGTTACAAACTTATGAATAATGTTTTTCAAAATCAGGGTATAAATACTTTTAATTTATGAATTTATTTAACTCTTTCCTTTTAATTTTAACCAGATAAACGATTTAACTTCCTTAAAAGGTGTACAGTACACATGAACACCTCCTCTTCTTTAAAAAATAAACAAACAAAACTTTTCAGTTAAATTCTTTAATAATTTTTGTATTCTTAGCAATACTGGTGCAGTATTATACCAGAATTAGCTTTGCACTCGATTCCACATCATATCAAAGAAGCCAGATGCAGAGTTGATCTGAAGTTACTCCCAGCCGACGAATACTGAAGCACATTAACCCACAGTTAACAAGCATGTGAAATATTAATATAAATAACTACCCGAGAATAGGAGTTGGACAGTTTCTCTGGCATTGTAGCCGAGAATGTAAGGTTCACGTATCGAACATGGAACCCAATGGGACGCATGCAAACACTGTTCAATAGTAATTGATGAAATACTGCAATACCATAAAGTATAATATTATGTATGATTCAAGTTTCGTGTTATCATTTCGTCGATACATCCACTTTAATGAAGCAAAAACCCATTACTTCAATGTCCTTCTTACTCTGATCTGTATTTCTTTTATTACCAACACCTTTACACGACATTGTATCCGAAGCAAACATTTTGCAGTCACAATATAAGTATCAAACTAAAACTAAAAACATTTCGCTTACTATATCTGTTAACGTATTATGTGCAGTGTCCTTTCTGAACGTAGGAGATAATGGGTTTCCACAACTTCGTAGCTCTTAGTAAGGTTTTCTTGTTTTAGTTTTAGTTTTAGTTTTCGTTTTTGTTTTTTGTTTTTTTTCTTTTGTTTGTTTGCTTTTGGCTATCACTTCTACTTTCTGTTCTTCCAACCATTTACACAAGGTCTTTAGCTAAGTTATTTGTGGTTTCCATCTTTCTTTCTTGCCTTCAATATGTCCTGTGAGTATCAAACTCTGGAAGCCCTGTTTTCTAGTTATGAGCCCCAAAAGTTTCATTTGTCTCTTTCTGAGTGTATGTATAAATGTCTTTTTCTTTCATTTTTCTTCGTTGTTATTCAAATATGGCATTTCTAGTGCCCTTCTGTAGAACGATATTTCTGTCTCTTCTTCATATGTAAGAAAATACTCCAGCATTCACTACCATATGTGAGGACCGATATTACATAACAATGACATAACTCTTTTCTTTGTTTCTAACATATTTTTCTGTTTCTTAATACCTTATCTAGCTTTTGGAAGGTACTTTTGGCTATTCCAACGTGCCGTCAGATTTTGGAGTCACGTTTTCCGCCCTCTTTTTAAACATTTCCCAGATATTTAAATTTTCGTACTTGCTTGATTTTGGAAACTTTAATTCATAATTCACCTCTTAGGTTGTTTCTTTTACTTACTACCATACATTCTGTTTTCTTACAATTTATGTTTGGTCTTTCCACCAACTCAAATTCCATAAAGATTTTTCTTGTTTATTCGCAGTTTCTGATTTATTCATGTAAGATTATATAAAATTAAGCAGTAAAAGATGTTTGTTGAATTTACATAAGTACATCAATGCCAAATGATGAAAAAACATTTTACACAAAACTATTTATATTTCAATCTCCTTTCTTAATGACCATAACCATTTTCATAGATTATACAAAGAATACTTGTTTATTTTGTTTCGACTGTTGTCCTCATCTCCGTTGCCATATTCACGGCGTTTCGGCTGTTATATGCTCAGGCCTTCTTCAAGTAATTCGAATTTTGAACCAAACCCTTTATTTCGTCCACCGCGGTAGATTCTTCTATTTCCACGTGCCATGCTTCTTCTGGGTGTCTCAGTAACAGTTATCTTCTTTTTAAACTTAACTCTCCAAGGTGTGGCTAGGTACTGAACTAACAAATCTTTGGGTCAAGTCACTGGATTCAACCAATGCTTTTATCTACATGGCATGTGTCCTTGAAGACATCTGGAAGAGGCATGCCACGTGGAACAAGAACAAGCTACCCTGATGAACAAAATAAACGGTCCAGTTCGATAATGCAATCATCTGAAGAAGACTGGCGTGAATAACAGCCGAAACATTATGAATATGGCAACGAAGACGAGGACAAAAATCCGAACTATGTAAATAGTGTAAATAATTACAGTACCTTATTTCAGAAATATAGGTAGATGCAGCAGACTTATTTCTCCATCTTCATATGTGCGTAACTTGTTAAATTTGTTCAGTATTTATTTACAAAACCCACAGCAATATGGTGTGAATATTTTCAAATTTCTACTGAACAATGCATTACCAAACGATGACTTCAAAATGTGACAAGGTGTCAAAAATGAATTATAAATATTTCACGAGAACATTGATGAGATAAATGTTATTATTTCTTCATTTCTCATCAAGAGAATATCGCAAACATAAGCAAAAACAAAGAAAACGGTTGTGTAACCGATTCTAAAGATAAAATATTAAGCACAGCAGATTTTAATTTTCAAGCGAAAATCAAATTCATTTTCTGTTTAATTAGAAAATTAATTCTCTCGTAATTTTTAATATTGAAGAATTGAATATCAATTTTAAGAGGAAATTCTACCAACAGTGGCATTTAATACGTTTGTGTTTAAAACTTGACTAAAGATTGTTTGAAGTTATATCTTGCAGTGTTGATGATATGTATTGCCTTATAAAGAAGGAAAATCTGTGTTGTATACGGAATTAAAAGTAACTCTCTTCTCTTGACTGTTTACAAAATTCTCAATCCACTGGGAAATCTAATTTTGACCAACAGGAAAAAAGATTAACCCCGTACTGAAGGAAAATGACGATGCCAAATTTCACGATCTGGTGTCAGTTATTTTCTAACTAATCAAAGGAAGCAATTTACAAAACTGAGAGAAGTTAATAAGCCTGTGTGAAAAAATTACCTTGATATAAAATATAGAAAAAGAAACTGGAACCAGCAGATGGGAGAAAATATCATATACGACACCGCTAATGGGTGACAAAAGAAATTTCAATCCGCTGAACCAGATATAACGTCCCAACGCACATTCGTTCTCCCATTTCTTTCTTGTGTGCTATTCTCCTTTATCTCTTCTTCTTCGTTCTCACCATTCTCGCCGTCAGCAAAGAGGAAGAAGACGAAGACAACCACTTCAACTGACTCCTACAAATTAACGTCGTTAAGTAAAATTTTCCTTTATTGCTTTACCTTCTTTTTCACTTTCTCACCGGCCATAAAAAGAAAGGAACATAAACTTTATCACTACTCTGTTAACTTTTGCATGCACACATTCGCTAACTACAACTACAAACTCTGTATTCACTTAACTACATTTTTTCTTTGAACATTTAAACATTTCATAATTTCACATCCTACAAATTGATGTTCTTTTAATAAAATTCTACTTTAACATACAAATGAAATACTTTTATTCTTCCAATCTTCAACCTTCTGATAACATTAAGTTGTGGGAAGTTTGGTTACGTTTGACACAAGGCCAATTTAATAAACTTTGCTCGAGCTACCTTCAAACTGAAGTAGTTCTCTCTCAATAGTTAGTCTTGTGATTGTGAAATCTGTGATGTTCGCTTTTACATGAACATGAACTTTAAATCTGTATAGAATATCTTGTAACTAAAAAAGAACAAAATATATTTGAAAATGTAAATATAGAGAGCCTGACTGACTAAAATAGAAAAGAATAATATAAGAATATATTAAAAGGTTACATATTGTCTACTGTTGAATAATCGGGTAAACAAAACTTTGAGATTTAAATATTTCGTATGAATTATGAAATGGAAATGAACAATCTCAAAATTTGCTGAATTAAATGATCTGGATATTATAAAATGTCTCAAAATCTGAAAGTAATCTAATCCAATTACTTTTATTTGTAAAAATAGTGAAAATAGAATTTCTATTTTTTGAATAATAAGTACAATGTATATAAAGTCAGGTATTTTTAAATATGATGGAACAAACATCATCAAGTTAAGTTAATAACTTGTATTTTTGAATAAATTTCTTGAATATTTTTCTAAAATCATTTCACCCCAAGCAAGGCATTCCACCGCCACTATTACGCTTGGGGCTACATAGGGGAAGGTAAATAGAAAGAGTGGTTAGATATAGGAAATGTCAGAAGTGGGTGATAGATAGTTGGGTGAGTGGGGAGAGTGTTTGAAAGAATGGAAGCGAGTTATCGGTTTCACTGTAAAAGGGTGGGATTTAGTTGCTAGTCTAGTATCTCGTACAAATTCGAACCTAGGGGGCACCAGTGATCTAAGTTCATCGGAGTAGAAGCCGTGAAAGTATTTATAGAAGAGACACAGGGAAGCCACGTCGCGCCGGTGAGAGAGAGATTGCAGGCGGTCTGCTAAGTCTGTATCGATCACATTACAGACTCTCCGCTGTACCTTGTCGAGAAGCCCAAGGAGAATAGCAGGGGCACCCGACCAGATATGGCAACAGTATTCAATGCACGGGCGGATGGTAGATTTATAAATGTGCAGGATAGATTCAGACGGTAAAAACCTCCGGGCCCTGCACAGAGAACCGACTTTCATAGCAGCGGATTTAGCAATGGATTGGATATAGTCATTCCACTTGAGGTCCGCTGAAAGTGTGAAACCAAGGAGGCGTAGTGTTTTACTCTCTGGGAGGCAAGCCTGGTCCATGCTAATAGGAGGTAGCTGCGATTGTCTATGATGATTAATTGAGAGTAGCTTCGTTTTAGAAGCATTAAAATTTACGAGCCATTTCTTACCCCAGTCCACTACGGATTGGAGGTCCTTTCCAAGCTCGGCTGCAAGGTTAGCTTTGTCACCCACACCATATTTTTTTATCTAGGCGAGAATAAACTGTGGTGTCATCGGCGTACATACCTACTTGGGATCTTATGGTATCAGGGAGATCATTAATGTAGATCAGAAAGAGCGTAGGACCTAGGATAGAGCCTTGAGGGACACCCGCGTCCGTATGGTAATTCTGGGGGGCATGTCCGTTTAATACCACTTTCAATGTGCGGTTAGATAGGAATGACTGGATTAGTTCAAACAATTGTCCAGTTATACCATAGCTCCGCAGTTTGCATAGAAGACCAGCATGCCAGACTCTGTCAAACGCTTTAGAGATATCCAAGGCAACGGTTCGGGCTTCACCATTCCTGTCGAGTGCCTGATATATGTACTCGGTGATGGTCGTTAGCATATCAGCAGTAGACCTGGTGAAGCGGAAACCATACTGCTTGTCCGAGAGGAGCCTGTGTGCTGTGAGATGCTGAACCACCTCGGCGTTGATAATGGCTTCAAACACTTTGCCAAAGATCGGAAGAAGGCTGATTTGATTAAATTTATTAAATATTTGTTTTTCGAAATGCAGAAACTTTTCCATAGTTTTTTCTCTAAATCTAAAGTAATGAAATAAATCACAAATCGAAATATTTAACAGAAAAAAAACACAATTAAATTATTTCAAACTGTAAAATAATTTCTCTTTTGTATAATTTTCTTCCGTCAAAGAAATCATATGACTATGACTAGATCGAAAAATGAAACTGACTCGAGATGGATTTTTGAAAGTTTTATTAGCAACAACAAATCATATATCGACACATTCAAGCAGCAGAAGGATCGGTTGATTACCTTTGTGGTGTTATTGCACAATAGTGTTTTGTCTGATTCATCAAAAATTATCAAGGACTTGACTCATAGGGTACCCGAAGTAACTCCAAGTAAGTTTTAACAATATTGAGCCCTCATTAGTATATGATCCTTCCACTCGAAGAATTAATAGATTTTGATTAAGGTTTATCTTGGTATTCATGAAATCAATCCTTCCGAAAAAAAAATCTTCCTTTTTTTTCTAATTTAAAAGTAGTCTACTTATTTAAACATTTTATTGTACAAGTAAAACATTAAGCATATTTTATTGAAACTGGATGCAATGAACTTTGCCATAATATAAACCAAATCGAATCTTTTAATTAAAATTAAATCTCGACTGATAGTGTTGAAAATATTGATATTTTTTTGGACTTTGGCAAATTATTTTCAAGTGTAGTCTGAAAAAGATAATATACAATTTTAGGTGAAGAAAAAAACTAAATATTTTTTGTGTTGTTGTTGTTGTTGTTGTTGTTGTTGTTGTTGTTGTTGTTGTAAACTGGTAGTTTTTCCCGTACCAGAAAACAAACTTTTTAAGAAAATTCAGAAAATTTATTTCGGTGAACAAAAACGTCTTTAACAAGTTGTTTGCAGACAAAACAAGCAATTGTTTTGTTTTGTTTTGTTTTGTTTTGTCATGCACGCAAATGAGAAAAATTATTTTCCTCAGATGAAATCGAACACTATGAGTTTAGTGCCATTTGTTGCTTACAATAGATGAAGTAAACCTTAAAGAGATTTACAGAAAGAAGGAGAAAATTAACTTTTATTTTAACACTATACTTTTATTCCGATTCTGTTATCAATTTCTGAATAATCCTGCCAAATATGGTAAATGTCTTGTCACTGAAAGAAAAACGTTGACAAATATTTCTAGTTTGTTTTATGATATTTGTTATTTATTATTTTATGCCCTAAACAGATTTGGGTAAAAATCGCTGTTCATCTAATAAGATTTCGTTCACATACCTCTGAATTTATGTCTGAAACAGATTCCTATGCGTGGTCATCAGATTGCGACCAACAGGCAGAGTTTCGACCATTTAATGCAATGACTCAATCCCATTGGCTGGTCAACCCGTGGCGTACGACACACGAGTTCCACACAAAGGATATTATTTACAACTCTGTTTCCTACATAGCTGTTTGAATAATGATGTGTATAAGGACTTGGTTTTCATTAAATAAGTTGTACATAATCTATCAATTCATTATTATTTATAGTTATATTAATTTAAATCATTAAGCTGAATATTTGCACAAATAAAATACTAAAAATCAGAAAAAAATATTTAGAAATGCCATATCATCAGCGTTCCTGGACATAACTTTTGCATAAAAAATGTGTAATGCTTAAATATCGCTGATGATAAAAGATTCAGTTCGAAATATTTTGTCTGATTTAAGTCGTAAATGACAAAAATCAACAATTCTTAAGATGTTGAAATATGCAAACTCCCGATAATATTATTTTATTCTGTACAAATCGAAGCAACTTTGAAACTAATTAAAAATGACTCAATGTTTTAAAATTAAAAAAATATATAATTGGGACCTGTGCAGTCTGTTTGTTATGGAATCCTGAATTTTATTGAATCAATATCAAGAAAATAAATTAGTCATTGACATTTACAAGACGACTGTGATTGAAAATGGAATTTTTATTAAGTCATCATCAGAATTGCATAATTTAATTCTTTTATTCTGACACAACGAAAACAATATCGTATGTTTCATGTCTTGTTATCCAGGGAAACAGAAATTAACCACTTTCAATAGTAGACAAGTAATTATACATAGAGACGTCCTTATACATAGAGACGTCCTTATACATAGAGACGTCTTTATACACAGAAACGTCCTTATACACAGAGACGTCCTTATACATAGAGACGATACCACAAAGATACTAAATTACACTTATTATTTCAGATGTACAGTAAATGATTTGCAGATCTGAAATTGTGTGTGTTGTGTAAAGAAGTTGCCATCATGTTTTATCGCATGACATCACAGAAAATATTTAATTGGTGCAAATTTAACAAGTGATTTGATATTAATGAAGATCAATAAAAGTAACGTAGAAAATATTTTGCTCATTTTTTTCTTTTTACTGTCATTAACATTTAATCAACAATAGTCAAAAAGTTTTGTGCCTTATTCTAACAACTACATTTTTTTACGATTGTCTATATGTGAATTGATATTTATATTTACATTTTAGGTTGCTTTTAAATGTCGGGACTTGGTCTAAACATTTTCGTCTATTTTTATTTCATTTCATATCAAACTAAAATGCTTAGCAATTTTCTCTTTATCATTTTCATTCTCAAAGACGTAAGAGATATATATTAAGATGTAATATCCTACTAAATAGAATTAAAATATTCAAAATGTTTTAAAGTGTATTTTATGTTAAAATAGACAAGACAAGAACAAAAAAGAAAATTCAATAAAAATTGTTCAAAAGTCTTGAGGATAATCTTTTATATTTCATTTAGCTAATAACAAAAGAATAAAAAAATCGATCATTCTAGACCGATGGATGAATTCCTTGTTGTAGTTTTTCACTACAGTATTCAGTGTCCGTGTCCGTAAATCAGAAAGCAGACAGACAGACAGACGTATGAACAGACAGACATTGGTTCAAACGAGAAGCAAACAATCCTGAAAATATGAACAACTGGGGTGGATTTGCATGGGTCTATTCGGATAGAAAACAGGTGGGTCGACGTTTCGGGATTTCTAGGCTGACAAGATGCGGCGTCCATCTTGGAAAACTGGTGACGAAAGGGAAATCTCGAAATGACGCAGGAGAGACATATTTCTTTAGCACCATGGATTTAGGCGGCTTTTTAAACAGCGGGCAGTCAGTGAGATTTTTTTATGCTACACTTCAGACTGTCTGGAAGTAAAAATTATAGTTAGAACATTTGGGAGACATTTTAAGTGAAAAAGTTATGTTAATTTATTTTCACTAATATCATAAGCAATTTGTTTATATTTCTGAGATGAGGTAGTATTTACAGTATTTACATTATTCGGACTATTGTCCTCATATTTGTTACCATTTGTACGACGTTTCGGTCGTTGTATACTCCGGCCTACTTCAGGTGTTAGAAATTTCGAACCGAACTCTTTATTACGATCACTGGGGTATCCAATCGAGGCTTTACGCAAGGAATGGAGTTCCAGCACTTGTAATAAAGGGTTCGGTTCGAAATTTCTAGCACCTGAAGAAAGCCGGAGCATACAACGGCCGAAACGTTGTACAAATGGCAACAAATATGAGAACAATAGTCCGAATAATGGAAATACTGATCATAAGCAATATTTTAAAGCATTTTTTTACATTGTGTGCACTTAACGTGTTTCTTATTGAAATGGCAAAATTCGATTAACACAACAACTTCTTCCTATATAATTATTATCAATTCAATATTAACAATTAATAAAAATATATCCTCAGACAAGACATCCCTATTCCACTAAAAATGTTAAAATCAGAAGTACATCATGAGACTGAGCAAAATTTTGCTTAAACTTACATAAAGATGATCTTGTTCCATTGTACGATTTCACCATATAAAAAAAAAACAAGGTAAAAATATAGAATAAAATAATCTTCTGGAACAGAAAAATATCACAGAAATTTGAAGAAATGTTCTTGCTGTAGTAAGACACCGTCAATCTAAATATTAACATATAAACAAATTATGGCATCTTTCAATACACTGTGCGTTTCAAACATAATTTCTGTGAAAATTGTGGAAAAATGAAACTTTTTTATTTTGTTATTCAGAGTTTTTGTCCAATAATGAGGACGATCTCGACTCTCATTGCTCAAAGAAAGAGAAAAAAAAACGGCAAATGTAGGCAATCAGAAAGCAAAGAATAAGAAACAGATTTTATTAAAGTGATTGTTTCCGTTTTAACAATAAAAGGAAAAAGGTTATGTTTTTAAAGAGATTTATAGTGGTTAAGGCGCTGGAATTGTAAGCACAGATTTGCAACGTTTTTATTCAGTAAATATTTAAATTGTTAATATCAATAAATGTATTTCGCTTATAAATTGCGCTTTATATAATTATTTGCTGACATTAAAGCCACCAGTCGCTAATGAATGTTAAAAATGTAACAAAAGTTATTTTATTTTATTTACATTATTTACATGCGGACTATTGTCCTCATCTTTGTTGTTGTTATTATAATATTTGAGCCGTTGTGCTCTTTGGCCTTCATCTGGTGTATGTCTATCCGGGTAACCTATAGGAAACTTCAAACTGAACCCTATATTTAATCTACGGGTGTAGATTGTTCTCGTTCCACTGTACATGCCTAGGAATATGGCATCTAGTTCTTATAGTTCTTAGTTATTACTCGCTTCGTTTTCACTGGGTACACACTTTCCAGCCCAGAGATTGAACTAACACTTACTGTCAACAAATTCGATTTAATCTAGTAGATTATTGTTCCGTGGGACAATTCTGTCTGAATAATTTGAACCCTTAAACGTAACAAGCCTGCTGATGAGTGATGCAACTCCTGCTTGTCATGCGTAACTAAAGTTTCTCTTCTGTTACAGCTGCTATCGTAATTTGTCTTCCTTTCCTTATTAGCGGTTCTCATATCGTATTTATTTCTATACTAGGCCTACTAAGGAGGCCCTCTTAGCCTAGTAATTACGCTGATTCTTTCAGACGTCTAACTCTACATGTTGTTTCTTGTCCAGCCTTTTCAATTCATTCTACAGGGACTGATAACTACCTTTTTTCCTCCGTACATGATCAGTTATGCCTGATTTTAGTGTCTCCTCCTCACTGCAGCTTTCCGACGTTCCTCTAGCATTTCTTTTAGAGAGTGGCTAGTTTTACCTTGACATTATTTGCCTCAACTACAAGGAATTGAGTACGCACAGTTCTTGGTCATGCTCTACCCTGTTCTAGACTTGATTTGGCAGAGATTTCTCAGTAAAGTGAAGATGCTTCTGAATATTGATTGTATGGAACGAAGATATTTTTAATCTTTTCCGATAAGCCCTTGACGTGCGACAGACAGACTGTAATAATATACTGGTCCTCTTCCTTGACCCTTCTGTTTCTATCTGCAAAGCTGAAGTTATGTTTGCAGAGTATTGTGAATGGTGTGCTTTATATTTCACGTTTCCTGTTGGTGTGGCTGAAGGTCTCCACTTAACATTTTTGCACGGTATTGTAGGCACCGCAGGATCCCTTCACACTATATGGATGGTGAAAATTGAAGCTGCGGTATTGTCCGTTGAAGGTTGACTTGTGATATACAGGTGACTTGAAGCCATTCAATTTATTAGTACAAATACGAAGTCTCTCTAATTATTATTATTCCATTGTGAACTTGATCGAATGTTTTATTGAATTCTTGAGTTCACATGGTCCAGCAGTATTTGTACAATTTCCTGGTGAGGTCAGAGTATGAAGGTGTCATCTCCGTATCTCAACGACAGTATTAGTTTCATTGGTGCCGTTCCTAAAGCCAATTTCTCAAAGTATTTCATGCATATATTTGCCATCATTGATGATAAAAGTGTACCCATTACCAAACCTTCCTCCTAATGATATATATCAGACTGTACTTGGAAGAATGTACAGGGAAAATTAACATTTCCACAAGATTATCTATTGGAATATTAAAGCATACTCCAAGGGACGGGTCTGATTCCAACTGGTTTCGAACCACTGTAAGCCCTTTGTTTTATATTGGTCATGAAAACGATGAACAAAGAAACGTCATAGTTAAAAAGAAAACCATATCACTGTCTGCAGCAGATTGTGCAGCACCCGTCATTATGTGTAGGCTATTGAGAGACGAGTGTTTTTAGCGAGGTGCCATTTGGATATAGATTGCCAACAAAGGCTGAAGATTTTCTACATTCCCATTAGCCTAATAACTAGTTTTGAATTCAGAGAAGTCATTCTTTCATATTCCAAAACAGAAGTAAATGTAATTAACATTAACATGCTAATGTCTGACATGCTCCTTCTACCGGCTTACAGAAACAGATTGATGCCTTTTCCAAAGATATTTTAAAGAAAGCGAACGTAACGAATTCGACCGGAATCTGAACTCGATTCGATGATTTCATCAAGGCGCCAGTGTTGTTAACCAAAAATATTGGAATAGAAATACATTACACGATATTACATTATAATAACATTACGTAAAACTACAAAATGTTAACATTATGTTTCCTTTACTATGAAACGTATAAGCGAATAATAAAAATAATATTAAGAAAAATAACAAACCTGGAAAGGTTGCTTTATTAATTTGACGCTGAAAAAATAGAAATGTAAAATGCATTAATATAATAAATAATTCTATTTAAAACAGAATATATATGTCTGCGGTAATATATATATATATATATATATATATATATATATATATATATATATAATACAAGTTTCGTTAAAAATGACAGACAAGGTGTTGTGGTTAGGTTTTTTATATTATTTTTTACATGATCTTATTTTTTTTTCTTTTTAGTACATAAATTATATAAAAATTGTCAGAGCGTTTTATTTATATAAGCACCTTCGGCTATACTTTTAGCCATTATCAAGTATTAATCTTATTTTACTTTTAACTGAATATATAGATTATTTTATGTTTGCCTTTAGAGTCATAGGAATGTTTTATTTTCCAAACATTGTGGCCGTGTTCATAGTTGATATTATTGAGTGTTGGCTTTTCTTTTTTATTAATGTTTCCATTACTTTTAGCCCTTTTTTACATGTGAATAAAGCTATTATATTTGTATTAATGACGAGTATGTTACGGAGCAAGTTTGTTTGGACTTCGTGTGTATTCAAATAAGACCTAACAGAGCTATAGTCAAAGAGATGTAACGTGAGTCTTCTTGCTAAACATGTATATCCAGTGTAATTATTTACGAATTTTGATTGACCAGGAACACATTTCCTTGCAGGAGATGTAAATTCGTAAATGATATTGATTTTCTGTAATTTAGAACTTGAAGATGAATTATTATTTTTGACAATGAGGTTAGCGGTTTTAACTTTTTTGAAATAGATAATTAATTTAATTTTCTTCTTTTTGTCAGCTGGAGTTGCGTATTTCTTTATAATGTTTCTAAGTGAAGATTCATCTTACTTATCGTTTATTATGCATCTAATTTTTGTAGAATGTGTTAATGATATTTTTTCTGTGTGGGCAATGTTGCTATTCGTTACATAAGAAAGAAATGTAGATAATATTTTTATTTGAGCTGAGAAAAAAAAACGCAATTGATTAATTTTTTCCGAATGAAGTTTAACTAAATTTCGTCATTAATTTTACCTATGAACAAAAAAAAATAAAACTTCCATTTTTGGGTCTTCTTGCGGAATCTAGTAATACTTCACTGCATCATTATATAAAAAACACACATAAGTAAAACTCTTGCCACTTTATCTTACTAGTCAATATCGTTTTAGATATAAAATGGGTCTTATTAGAAATTTCTTTATGAGAGCGCACGAGAATTGATCTTCTCGCCCGCTTTTCTTTAAAGCGTGAATTAAAAGTTTGTTAACGGTTTTCCATACTATCTTATAAATGAACATAGTAGACCTTTTCTTTCGAGACAGAGTTTTCGCATACATATGAATCCATTTTTTCTGAGATGGTGCAGGAAGCGCTTGAAAGATATAAGATCGCATGAAAAATTAGATAAAAAACTTAACCACAGTACCTTGTCTGTCAATTTTAAGACGATTCTTATGAAACGGCTCCAAACGTTTGATTTATGGATAATCTATATAATATTAATTTCACTACAATTATTTCAAAATTAGATGTTCGCAAACTAATTTTACACGTTTTTTGTTGTTGTTGTTGTTGTTATTGTTGTTGTTGTTGTTGTTGTTGTTATTTTTCGCTTTATCAAAGTCAATTTTCTGAAATCGTTTTTCTTAAGTTATTTGTAGAAACTGTTTTATAATTGTTGTCTAAAGTATAACGCCGAAAATGTGCATTTCAATCAAAAATGCCAAATTGGTAGTTTGATCGGTGAGTAAATAGAGTTTAATGTTGAATTGTTATCGAATCAAAAGGTTCGTTTGCATTGAATTTAAAAAAAAAACGAACGATTAAAGAAAACCAGGAAGAAAACGAAAACTGTTGCTCAAAACCAAAAACGTTGTGCAGACAAACAGTGAAATATTGACTAAATGCAATTTTTTAGTTTTACTCAAAATCCAAATAAGAATGTTAAAAACTATAACTCAAACACGAACAAAACATTAACAAATTTAATCGCATCATTGGATTCAGTTTTGTAATCCTTTTGTGATTAAAACGAAATTAAAGTGGTAAAAACCTGTATTGTATGAACTTTGTTTTTGCTCTCAAGCATAACGTATGACTTAGAAACTAAAAGAAACTTTCAGTATCTACTGCAGTTGGATTTCATTTTTCACATATTAAAACACTTGTCATTCTCGATTAGATGTTCATCAATTAACCAATATAAGATCAATTAGATGCCAAAACATAATTAACTTTAAATGTTTAAATTGTCAAGTGATTTTCAGTCAGTTTACAAATAAATAGATAACGCTTTATATTCCCTTTTTTTACACCAAAAGGTGTCTTCCTTTAAATGATCAAATGTTTTCTGTACTAAAAGTAACAACCAGATTTGCAGTTAGTTTTTTTGTAAATGTTTAGATTTTTTCTATTATAAAAATTGAATTCAACATTACCCATTGTTGTTTAATAGTATAAACACTTCTTTTTTTATATGTCTTTTTTTTTTTTTTTTTTTTAGAAATTAGACAAGTGAGCAAACATATAAAATTCTGGAGAAATACTAAAATAAATAAAATGTAGGCAATAGTATTACGCTTCAAAACTTAAGATAAAAATCTAACAAAATTGATTTTAAAAAGTATTGACGTAATGAAATTTGAAAGAAGTGATTAGCCATGCAGGAGTGAAGCAAGTGGCGTTAGCAGCTTTGGGAAAACGAACGTTGAATCAGTGGAAAGCAATAAGTAATGTAACTTGTTAAATAAAGGATTATAAAAAAAAGGGAAATACTTGACATCAGACATTTTCTATATAACAATATTAATATACGAATAACTGGAAATACAAACTATTATTTCCGATAAATCTGCACTTTCTTTGTTGAAATGAAATATCTTTTAAGGATATTTCCCAGAATCGTCGGAAAGCATCTGTTTTAACTCTAGTAAAGTTTGGAGGATAATTATATCAATAGCAATGAAATAAAGCATTAGAGATAATAAATCAGTTAGTGTTACTAAATTAAGCGTTTCGTACTATTTCCGTATGATTTTATCCGTTCCTGTTGCTTGTTGTGCAAAAACGTTACATCAAACATTTTGCCAACTCATTTTACAAGCTTGTTTTTGTGTTAGAGATTTCTAATTTTACTTGTAATTTTTCCGATTCACACATTAATTTGCTACTCTTAATAAACTTGAGCAGTTATAAATTCCAACTAACAGTTACACAATGAAGGCTGAATGTTTCCCTTAAAAAACGGTTATTCTCACCATTACCATTGATTTCCATTGACTTTCCACGTTACCTGACACAAAAGGTTAGGAAGGAAATTCTCATCAGTACTAGAATATAATGCTTTCTATCACTCTAACATTTAATATAGTTGAGAAGCTTATTTTACTAAAAAATATTTTTAAGGGAAAGATTTTATAAATTTCATCTAACAGTAACGCTACCTGTTCAATCAAAGACAAGCGAATGTTTCCTGTATTGGAACGGCTAATCTCATCATTACTCTTTATTAATGCAATTTACTAGCCTAATATTTAATTAATCGCTTTGAAGGAATGTTTAAGAACAACAAAATCAGATCAATGTCACATACAGTGACTTGTGTATTAAAATGCATTTCTGCTCTTATATAGTTCTTTGAAAAATTACATAACTAACAGGTTTCATTTCAATTATACTGTAAATATGAACTACCTTTCTGTTACAGCTTGATAATCATTTAATTTGATAATAGCTTACAAAATAATTCAATGTCAGATTTTATGGATATTTTATTACTTAAAAATGTCATGAATTTGAATTAGTAATTTTTGAAGAAACTGCTGAATGAAGTTAAGGTAACATAGTAAATCATTTAGATAGTTCTATATACGTTTTTAATCAATCGTTTAAAAATATTTCCTTACTTTTAGGGAGATTCACTCTGTTGCTGAAAAGAATACTGTCCAGCATCGTTTTATCAATGTTATAAAACAAAATGATATTAATTACTTTATTCATTTTTCAATAACACGTTTAATCATTTGATACTTTTCCATGAAATATTATAGGAAGATTTTCTATAGTCCTATAAACTACAAATATTTTTGACATGTCAAGTAGCATTTCTTTTCTTTTTTTACGAGTGAGAAATTTCGAATGTATTGATATCATTTAACTCATTCATGTTACCAAAACTGCTTACTAGATATTCTTATACCAAAAGAGCAGCTGATAAAAAGAGAATCGAGGAGGTAAAGATATGAAGCAACAAGCGAATCTGTTAGTAGCCAGACAAGCAGTCGTGCCACTGATGGTAGATGTAATAGGAGAAGTCGACGAACGCAGTATGTGCGCTGGAAATGTTAGCAACCTACACCAAATATGGCCACGACTTGCGTTCTATGTTCTCAGTAACGGCCGTCGCGAGTTGTTCTATTATTCCCTTTCTCATGAAGACGAGAGTGTAGAGGCATCGGTATCAGGTAATAACAGCAGTTCGTATCCACACCCAGCCACAAATATGCTGACAACCTGCGCGTTTAGATGGATGAAGTCTTCACTTGTTCCCACACCAAGAGTAAATGCCTTCCCTTATCTATTTTCTTTTATCAAACCATCCTGGGAAAGTGTTTATGGTTAGAACTTGAATGGTTCCTTCGGTTAATCTTACGTCTTGACTCAGAATCATCATCATCATCATCATCATCATCATCATCATCATCATCATTGTCTAGAGTAATCTTCCCGCAAGAACGCTGTCATTTATTATTAGATCTTTTTATTGACACACCCAATTCTTAAGTTAACCATACTGTTGCTATTTTTAGGCGGTCATTTTCCTAATCAGTTACCCTTGAATGAACATAAAATAATAAAGAAATTCTGTCATCCTTTTTTACTGCTTAAACGAACTGGAAATTTGTTTTTGGAGGTTTCCTTTAAGTATATGTTATGATGTACAGGTAAGACTTTATTGTACAGGAATTCATTTCAAAACGCATTTTTTGTTTACAAACTAAAAGCAGAAATGTTGATTAATTATTATTATTAATAATAAAACTGATCACGTGAAATTGTGAATTATTTAGATGAATTAATTTCGTGACGTTTAATTTTTATTTTTATTTAATTTAATTTTATTTTATTTTATTTTTTTACTATGAACGCGTCTTTTTCGGGATAAATCTTTCGAGAGTATTAAATTCCATGAGTTTTTTCTAATGAAATAAATTTAAAACTGAACATTTTATTGATATTTAAGTTTAAGTTAGTATGGCACAAGGCTTAACGGAAATAAATACAGATTTTTTATGCCAATGGTCGGTTGTGAAAATCACTGTTCAAAAGCCTGTCTTTTTACCCACCTGAATTCGAAACTGCATCATCCATATGATGCTAATGATTGCAAATTTGCATTTCATTAATGTACGCGCAGAAAATGAAATCTGCGATCTTGGCTCAAATCCCGTTCAGTATGTTGTATTCATCTGCCTATAATGCCCTCTTCTCTCGTCTTTTCACCCCAGTTATGTATTAAATAATTCACACATAAAAATTCACACATAAAAAAACGAATCTGTGGAGAACCATGATCGCCTCTGATCCTAAAGGAATAGCATTTAAAAAAAAAGGATTAATATTATTTCAATATTACTAACATAATCTTATGCTTTTATGGAAAACATTTGCTGAAGAGTTTCAATAGCTTGAAACACTGATGCTTCTCCTTATTTATTTATTTATTTATTTATTTCCTTTGATTTCTGGTGGATATTCATTTCTTTCCGCGACCCAACCAGAGACCTAAGGACAGAAGTAACATGGCATTTTTATTTGAACATTTCTTGAAGAAAAAACCATCATCATTTTTCGATTTATGTAATGGTCGCATTACCTACCAAGTCTGTAGAAAGGCCTAAGGCAGGTATTGATGTGTTGTTATAGCTACATTTTTTGATTTGTTTTTCTAAGTCCCATAGCATCACTAGCATTACATGGACAAGTTCTTAGTGTGTTATAAAGACATTTTTTGTATTTCTCTTAAGCTTGGATTTCCAGGGATTTTTTTAATGTCTTCTTGTGTTCTTTTTTTTATCATTCCCACTAAACCTAATATTACTGGTGCTATTCTTGTTTTCAATTTCCACATGTTTTCTCTTTCGATTTCCAACTCTTCATTATTATTATTATTATTATTATTATTATTATTATTATTATTATTATTCAGTCTCTGAAATTCAACCTTAACTTCATATCATTGTAAAGGCTCTCAATGTAATTTATCTTCTATGGCAGTAATGATATTTACTTGAAAGGATTTGAAGGTCACAAGAAAAAATAAAGCTGCTATAATATATAAAAAATATTTCCCATTCGTACGTACTCAAGGAATGCTAGCATGTTTTGTCTTTCTTCTTACATTCAATTTGCACTGGCATCATATTCCGTCCATTTTTTTTTTTTTTTTTTTTGAGGAGTCTAAAATAAGTTGTGAGAGTTAGCCTTATCGTTAACATGTATGTTTAGAAGCCTTACTCTCGGTAACAAATGACATATTTATCGTACGCAGGCACTAGACACAAACAAGACACGTGACGAAGGAATAAATAACGGACCAATCGAAAGATAAAGAGAATTGTGCATAAAGGTGAAGCTGCGCAAAAACCAAAAGGGTTAGATTAAAGACATAGAAAGGTAGAAATTAAGTGATGATGGCGCCCTCTACAAGTCATTTACCAGCATTTGGCGAATGAGAATGCTTGCAAAAATGTAAGAAAAATTTTCAAGATTATCTCTTCGCCTCTCACAAATCACTGCCAGGCAAGCTATAAGGAACATGTTGGCTCATCCGAGGACCAGCAAAATATGGGGTAGGCCGGAACATTCCAGGTTTCTTGAACGCGTATGTTTTTGTTCTGTGGTCTACATCGGAACAGTAGCCACTGGTATCGTGATAAGGATCAGCAGGGGACACAAGTCGCAGCTGGTCGGAAGATGAGCGGTAGTGGACAGGAAGCTGTTCGTCACCCATCGATAACTTGGGTCTGGGATTAGATTTCATGCATTTGCCAGGTTTGGGAGCAACGGGTGGAGGAGGGCCTTTAGTTGATGATGGTTGAAGAGACTGAGCCCGTGGAGGGCGTGCTGGAAGAGAGAATAAGAAAAAAATTAGTAGATGCGAAAACAAGAAGCCGGCAAAATTCATCGGCAGTGATTTGATGGTTAGTTCTTGTTTCTTCATTAAGCCGAGTCCTATAAAAAAGAATAATTTTTTTTTGTATCTCCAAAAGGTTATTACCATAGTCCTGAAACGCACTCTATTTCTGCAGGTCGACTTACATAAATATTAATACATTTTTCTTAACATAAAATGATTGAATATCCGTCAAAAAGTGCTTGGGGCCGTCAAGAACTGGAGAAGTGCAGGGTACACAAAATATTCAATGAGTGTTGGTTACTTAATAAATGAATCAATTCTTTAGAAGACTGCGAAGCAAAAATATAGTTTTACTGCTGACTTGACTATTACATACTCATTTCTATTTAAAGTAATGTTAAGATAAAAGTTAAAGCGAACAATATTGACAGGGAAAAATGAAATTATTAAAAAGTTGATTTCCTGATTCAGCTAAATTGAAATACTTTGATAAAGCTTAACTGGGCAAATTTGAATATAAAAATCAATTATGCTAAATTAATATACTAACTTGAGGAAATATTTAGACTCCATGTTTATTGAAATAGGGTTTTACAAAAGTGAAAATATGAGCTTTATTTATGTTCTTTGGATTTTTTGGTTACTTTATCATAAAAAAATTATCAAGAAAAATGAAATAAAAACTTTTTTGTGCAAAAAATTCCTTCTTTTGAATGAACACATTTTAATGTGTTGATTCTAAAAAAGTATTTTAGCGCATAGAATTTTAGAGATTGATTTAAACATGAAAAAACTTTAAACTTAAGTAGTTAACTCAAATATCAATTTTCGCTACAATATGTAAATATATAAACATCTAATGCGTATTTATTTGTACATTTAAATTATGAATAAAATAACTAGCTTTAATGTTAATCCAATTTAGATTCAGTATAGAAACTGATAGTAAAGTTGTTTACTTAAATGTGTTTCGGAAAAAAATTTCGAATTAGTTGATCGGTACAGAAAAACAACTGCTGTATGATGTCATGAAATTGCAATCAAATTACTTTGTGATCTAAATATGATTGACACGAGGGGAAATTTTATACGGCAAATAAAAAGAATGAAGTTTATGTAGAGGAACACTGGCATTTAAGGAAAACAAAGAAATATTCCACTTTGTCTTCTTCTGAATTAATTATATTTAGTTATTGATGCGGTGATTAATTCATTAAAGGATGCAACCAGTTATTTTTACGAAAATTTAATCAAAACAATTTAGTCATTGATATCGTCCCTGCATTGAATACTGTTGCCATATCTGGTCCGCTGCGCCTGCTGTACATCTTGAGGTTCTCGACAAAATCTAAAGACGGATATGCAATGTAATCGGTCCTGTCTTGGCATCTCGTTTCTAGTCACATGGCTTCACTGTCTTTTCTATAAATATTTTCATAGCAACTACTCTGGCGAGCTTTATTCCTTGGTGCCCCGACCACGTGAGTAGTAGACTGTCGTCTTTTACCGTTGAAATAGTTCAAATTAACCGGCACTTCTACTCGAACAGTTTCTTTTCCCGCACGTCTCTCTTGTGAAAATCCCTTCCGTTTACTTGTTTCTCTGATAGCTACAATCTCCAAAAATGTAAACGCAATGTCAATTGTCATCTTCTATTTTCTTGAATCCCGTCCATCTTTTATCCTTTCTTTAATATTCCCTGTATCTAGTCAGTTCTCTCACCCCTGCGCACTAGTGGCAGTCGCGCTTTGCTTGGGGTGATTAAAAAATAAATTTAGAATTGTATTTGAAAATATATCTGTATTTTTAAACCATTTTAACAACAACAGCAATGGATGCATTTGAATGCACTTGTTACATGTTCAAATTAGATATCAGTACTAATGAGACTATTGGGAAAAGATTTACATTTGTAAATGTCTTTTCAAACTGAACCACTTAAAAATGTGGAGTGAGAAGCACATTTCAGTTGAATTCAAGCCCAACTGAATCCAAAGAAAATGTTATATGGCAAAGCAAACATACATTCCTACAAAAATGAACTATAATCTAAAATATTAATCTGCTGAAAAGATGAAAATTGTATTCTTCATAAGTAGGAACACCTATACCAGGTTAATGAAGCCATCTTGTCTCAGGCTTTAACAAAGAGATTGTCATAATCAAACGTCGAGACATCACGCAAAATTTTCACTTGGTGTTTTGCTTAGATTTTTATATTGTATAAAATAAATTTACCTACTTATAAAACCTTAATAACTACTTTTTATAAATTATTAATATATGTTTTATTTTTGTTCTTATAAATAGATTAAAATCACATTGAAGGTTTTAAAATAAAAAATATTAGATATAGAATCAAGAATTAAATTTAGATCAATTTTACCATTAGATAAAACAAAAAGCGTTTAATTTTTAATTTGACATTTTCAAAGGAGTGGCTGGATGGGACTAAGCATGCTTGATACGAAACAACATTTGATGGCTTGTGTTAGTAATTTTATGAATGTAACCAAAGCAGTATTTGAATTTTGTTTTATTTGATAATCACCATGGTTTTGTTTTACGAAATTTGAAAGGTATATATATATATATATATATATATATATATATATATATATATATATGTTCTAAAGTATAATTTATAATAAATATTCATTGCTCTATTTCTATATTGAGCACTGTTTTAAATTAATGTTTTAAACGTTGTAAATAATTTCTTCGTTCCTTATTCATTTGTATATATATATATATATATATATATATATATATATATATATATATATATATATATATATAAGATATCGCATATTGAGTGCTCGATATAATATAAAAGGGCTATTAAGTATATTAATAAATATGCATATAATTCCTCACCGGTAGCACGACTCGAAGTTTCATGTACAACACAATCTTCAGATGCTGAGTAGAGAAATAAAAAGCAGTAATCATTATTTCTATATTCTTAATTTATGTTCCTTTGTTGTTCTTTCTTCTTAATACTGTTTTTTTTTCTTCTCATATTCTTTCATACTCAATAACCCCCACCTTGCGTCTTAGTGGCTTTGTTGCCTTGCTTGAGATGAAATGATTAAAAGATCTAAACTGTTCGCCTTGTGGTGAAACCATCTCATTTCCTATTAGTATAGGTGAAACAAGGAGAACGACAAACGCGTTTAATTTCAACCAAATAAATAATTATATAAATAGATACTTACACTGTGGCATAGTTGGAGCTGCTTTCCATCCCTTCGCCGTTCTGTTGAAATTCGGTCCGTCAACAACAATACTTTTGAATTCCGCCTGAAGGTCAGCATTGACGGTCGGCAATGGAACACCAACATGTTTATTCAATACGGGTCGATCAGGAACTGAAGGTTTCGGAGCGGGTTTCGGTTGGATAATAGGCATTGGTTTTGTTATCATATTGGCTAATCTATTCTGAGAATTCATCATGGTCAGAGAAGATGCACTTGTGGGTGGCTCGGATGGGGTTGTCGGGGCCGATGCAGCTTTTTTCTCGTCGATAACCCATTTCTCGCATCTGGCTTGACGTTTGGCGAACAGCTTAGCACCGCGCCCTTTACTGTTCTGCAAATCAGCTACAATATTCATACAGGTGTTAGGATTGACCGCTGTATGATCAACTTTGGGTTTTGCTAATCTCAAAGTTTCAAATTCCTCCCGTGACAAACTCATTTTTGGCGGGCTCTCTACAGATACCTAGAAGAAAGTAAAACGAAAATTAGTTTTACCGAATACAATCTTTAAAGATTTATGTATTTGAATTTTTCACATGATAAGGCAAACATATTGCTACCGAAATGGATTGGAATCTAAGAAATTAATCTGATAAAAAGATGATAATTGTATTCTTCATATGTAAGAACAACTATGCCAAGTTAATGTAACTACCTCATCTCATTGAGATAAGAGATTCACTTACCAAATACAAATTTGCAAGATTTGCAAGATTCACTTGCAAATACAGACATCGCGCAAAAAACCAAACTCAGTGTTTTGTTTAGACTTCTGTCTTGTATGAAACAAATTGTTCTACTCATTAAAGTATTTATTAATGCTTATAAGAAAGATTTCTTTCGTTCCATTTGATTGTCACACCAAAAGTTATCATTCGAATTAAAATTATTTAAAGAGGATGTACAAATAACTATCTACTTTATATCGCTTCTTATTCTTCTTCAATGTCATTTGAAAGCGAATAGGTTCTTGAACAGTAATCATTTTTATTGTCGCTATTCATTATTTTTCCTTAACATCAAATACTGTATACGTTGCGAAAGAAACGCAACGTGTGTATTTCTGAGCAGAGAGACTACAACTGATTCAGTTATCAAGTGAAAATCTCAGAAAAAAGACTACATTATGTTCAGATTCCATTGCAAAGGAAATAATTCTTTTAAAAGCAAACCTATTCGCTACTTTTTATAGATTTTTTATTGCTATCTAAATGACCACTGTAAAGACAGTTTAGTTTTCCTGAAATATAATTCTTGTTGTATGTAGCGGTTTTAATGCTTCCCACTTACAGTTGTAATCAAATCTCACTGAGATCCCTTTTGGGTTTTGCAGCTTATGTTAGTAGAAATTTAAATGTCTAAATTCTGGTTTTCAGTTTCAACGCAAGGTTCAACTCAAGAAGCCTCAGCGAATGATGTACATTCTAGTAACAGTAATGTGGCGACTATCGAAGTTATCCAAACCTCCAGTTTATATGGAGTCCTGCATCCGGCTGGAGTAGGGTTGACAAGAGTCTGGTTTCGGTTATCTTCCATCCTTAGTATCAACCTTTTTTAAATTCCATATTTTCAAAATATCACACGAGTGATTTTCCAAATTTAGGGGTTGTCCAGCCCCTTTTTGAGAGTGGTCAGAAGAAGTAAGTCGCCCCTTATTTTTAACTCCCTTCACTTTTCATCTTGCACTATCAGTCCTTATAAACGGTGCTAATCTCTCTCTCTCTCTCTCTCTCTCTCTCTCTCTCTCTCTCTCTCTCTCTCTCTCTCTCTCTTCATTTCCCCACTTTCTCAACGTCTAACTGCAGCCCACTTCAAGGGCCAGCACACCGTTTCTGAGACCAATCAAACTTCTAGGATGCGTAGTCGAAAAAGATTTTCATTCATTAATCTTTCTTTATCAGCTTGTCTCACGATATGATTCCCCAAAGTCAGAGACTTGCTCAGAGCCCCATCCAGATGCTCTCCCTCGCCAGCCAATCTTAAGAGTTGTTTTGTGCGAGCAGGAAAAATATGCCCAATATATTTAGTAATAAAAAATTATCTTTCCTTGTTTATGTGTTTCTCGATCAACAAAACCACACTTATTTTTTATCTATGATTAATCCAAACCAGTAATTAATTTTCCCTTATGGCTTTTATCCGATTTTTAAAATCTTTTTAGGAATATCACAGAAATTAAAATGAACAAACCCGTCAGACTAATCTTTATTTTTGTAAGGATATTTTTCTTCTGTGTGTCCAATTCAAAATAGATGGCTTTTTTTCTGGCATTTTGTCTAGAAGAATTTTAAATATTATCTCGTTGACCACCTGGTTTTTCTTTTTTATCGAAAGATAAAAATATTATATTTTCTATTTGACCTCGACAGGGCTACATTGTCACTTTTTTATCGATGGGAAGTGGGGAAGGAAGGGTAGTCTTGACTTTTCTCAATCTTACTGAATTCCGTCTAATTAAATTTGAGTTCGATTCTCCTTGGAACTGTTCGAGAGTTCATTTATTATCTTGAAACGGGATTTTTCAACACATTTAGTTTTTAATTTTCTTCTGAATTTTTCAATCCCTCTTACTGCGAATTTCAACAATTATCAATTAGTAGATTCTTTCCACTTCCTTTTTTCTTTCTTTCCTTTTTTTGTTTGATGAATCCTCTGAGGTCCCAGTGTCACGCCCTCACTTCAATATATAGAACCTCATGAGCGACAATTAATCTGGATTTCGCTCTTCTAGGTTTACTGCTGATGTTCTAACTGCCACTTTGTGTAGTGGCAGTTAGAACTTTATTTTAATCAATAAAGTACTCGATAAGATTCATTCAAAACGAGAACTTTAGATAGCTTAAAGGCCTTTGACAAGGTGCAACATAGTGGATTGCTATACAAACTCTTCAGCTATGGCGAGCACTGGCATTGGTCAAGTATTTTCTATCAGATAGGTAGGACTTCTGAAGCTTATGAGATAAATGCAGGCGTCCCACGGGGCTCACTTCTTAATTCTACCTAATCTTCCTGCTTTATATTAACGATCTACCTATGAATAGTATCAGAATGTTAGTAAATATCTATGCAACTCACAGTATATGAGTGCACTTCCAAAAGTCCATATGACCTCACTTTACGAACCCAATGGTGGCTTACAACTTTAAATGTCTCAAAAAAACAAGCTAGTAACTTTACATCAAAATCGAGCAGACCCTAAATTCTAACCAGTCACGATGAATAGTGGCTCTTTGTTTGGACATCTATTGAGACTTAAGCTCACTCAAGATCTCAAGTGAAACACATACACAATCGATTGCTAAAAGCTCTGAGAAAATTTTCGGCTCCTTATACCGCACCAGAAAGTACCTGACTTCTGTTATCCATTATCTTTACAAGATTCAGATTAGGCTAACCTCTGGACTGAATTTGCCCAATCCGCTTTCCCCAGCCTCAACAGCATTCAAAAATATTTACACAGCCTTGTAGACGATGAATTATTTCGAACCTATAACTCCTTTCCCACAAATGCAACCTTGCAAGCCTATCGCCACTCTCTCTGGAAAATAGGTTACATTCCCTATTTCCGCTAGTTCAGACCTTCACAACTAAGACAGACCTTGCCATAGATACAGGGGTGAATCATTCTCATTCCACTTGCGTTGCATTCTATTTTATTCGTACAGCATCCCAAAATCCACTGACTTATTGAACACACTACTGAGGATGTTGAAACGATCCAAACCGTCTTCAAGTCTCAGATCAACCGTTAATTTATCGTATATATCCTCATAATGTATAATTCTAACATCCATAAAACAACCCTATCTAATAAGCGTTTACCTTGTGTGGCGCTGGAGATTTGTATTAGTATAATCATATTAGTATAATCATATTAGTATAATCATAATGTAAACATACCAGAGTAAACTAGACTCTTTAGCTTTTTATGGTAACCATTCAAAATTCAAAACCAGTTAGGTTTGGAGCTATTAACTCAACCTCATGAAAACCAACAAACTATAGTGCTCCGAAAATAACAAATAAAAAAGCAATATTTTTGTGATGATATCGTAAGGTTGAGCTGATCAATAAACTATTTTCAACCGATCATATATGAAAAATAGCTTAATTAAAAATCGCACACCAATTTTTAATTGCGGTATCAGCGCAAAAATATTCAAAACTACGTTAGTTTTTGTACAGGTTTTATTAAGTGTAACGGATATTCGCGATCAAAGTACATTCCAAAATGTTTAAATTAGAGTATTTGTAATTTCCGACTGACGGGACACGCCTAAGACGCGTTGGTATATCATGTTTTCGAGTTTATGCCAAAATGTGCAGGAGCTACTGAAAAAAACGACTAATAAAAAAAACAATTACCACTACCATCAGTGTTGTTGAACAATGGTTTCTACAACAAAATATTAATTGCTTTCATATGCTTCTCGTTTGTTCGCCCTGCAAATATAATTCAGACACAAAATGTTCTCATTTTCATTTTGGTTTCTCCCTTCAAATCATTATATGCATTTTTCTGGGTAGAATTAATTAGCGTCAGTTGATAGGATATCGATTTTAAAGGCCAACTTATGAAACAAAAAGGATGCACTTTGCATGCATTATTCTCATAATTATGTCGTTGTTTTTATGTTTACCTCAAGCCGAAAATACCTTTTTTTAATTAACAGTGTTATATATTTTTAATATTTAAAAAAATATTAATACATTTTTGTGGGAGGGAGTTTTATGGACCTGAAATGAAACAGGAATCTTATTCAACAATTAAAAACCGAACCATATCTCTTTTTAATATTTTCAAAAGCATTGTGAATATGTTCACGTTTAGTAAACTACGCATGTACACTAATCAGTTGCAAAAGAATTTTCTTCCTAATTATAATAATTAACTGATTAATAAATTAATCGTTCATACCTAATTCATCTCATATTTACTCTATTGAGTACAATATATTTTGTTAATGTTGCATCAGAAAGGGAAACGTAAAGGATGAACTGCAACAAGATACTTGATTATAAGATAAAATATTGCAAAATTGTAAAAACAGACATATTTTTACATATTAATAAGTTTGATCGAATTCTATTATTTTCTCACCAAGTGTCGATTACCAACAACTATCATTTTCAAAGTAATCTTTATATATTTTAATTTTAAAACTGATAAACAATACTTTGTTGTATTTTAAATTAAAATTTTATTTATACAGTTTTACTTTCATCTAATGTATTTATGCGTTGAACATTAAATTGCTGGTTGCATTAGCACATAGCCGTTCAGTAGGTGACGATTAATATGCACAAAATGCATGGCGGGAAATTTCTTTTATAATTAAAATGATGAGTGAGAAGACACAATAGTGACTAAGCAGACGACACTAAGATAATCGCTGCCACATTCACATATTTAACATTTCAAAATGTAATGCGTGTCGCTAGAGAGCAAAAACTTGTTAGTTACAAGCATTATGATAAACAGTTAACATTCCAAATCATTCCAAGTTACCGTGTTTTTCGTTATTCAGAATCATTTCGTTTCCAAATAACCAAGATGATAAATATGAAATATGAACTACTTATTTTGACTCTCAAAACCTCAATGATAGAGCAGATCGAACTCCTACTCGAACGATTCCATGTTTTCTCCGATAGTTTTAATTAAAATGTGCAAACAGACGTTTGATAAAAACTAAATCATATTTATTTTTTTAAAAAGACAAGAAAAACTGCTTAAATATGTAATAAAGTCATCTGTTTTTCCTAATCAAAGTTTTAAAATATTTTCTACAAACTGGTATTAACGGGAAAACATTCAGTTTAGTTTGAAAGTTCTTAAAACATTTTTAATCCATTCTTTTCTGGTTTCTGCAAACTTTCTCTAATCTGAAAGTTAAAGAGAAAATATCTCAAAACAGTTGTTTACAAATAAACTTTACACAATCACCATTTTTATTGATAAACAACACATGAATAAAAAAGAAGGAAAAATAAACAGTTTTGCATCCAAAACTCTTGAGATTTAGATAAATTAATTCACCAAATTCTGAGTACCTTTGTTTGTAAGTTCCTTTGGCATATACGTTTTCGCGAAGAAAAGAAGGCGAGGTTGTTGAAAAAAATATGACTCACAAATCAACAACTCTTATTTCCAAGAGACAAGATAGTAAGCTGCTTATGTTTACATACTGAAAAGGTTTATAGTTAAGCATTTCATGGAAATACGAACGCAGTTGTATCTAAGAGGAAGGAGTGCATAACTCTAGTAGAAAGACGAATAAACGTAGAAGGTCATGCGAAAATAACCGAATACAAATTAATAAAGAATTTGCTTAGAACATAAATCATCATTTCATATACACAAGAAAAGCTAAAACATGCATAGAATATTTCAACAAAATCGAGATATAATGTAAAGATCAAATAACAAAATGCCAGAAGATTATAACAAGAACGTAAAAAAGATATAGTGACAATAATAACTGATAAAAAAACATAAAATCAATATCAGGATAATATTCTCTACAAAATGACAACGGTGATAATAAAAGCGATATTAAGATATAATAAGATATAATATTTGTAAGATATAATATATAACAAATATACACTGAGAAAATATTTACGGCAGTACTAAATATGAAAATATAGAAAAATTATTCATTTCTGTAATTTCATTGTTATCACAATTTTGTGTTGAATGTGGGTAATTATGATGGCAATAATTATGATGATAATTTTACTGGCATAATGCCAGTAAAATAAAATAATATCAAAATAAGATTGTTGAAATAATTACAATGTTTGCCTTTTCTATTTTAATCAGCCATAAACAAAGTCCTAACCTTCACTTCGTAGATAAAAATAACCAGAAAAAGAAAAAGAAAAAGAAAAGAAAACAACACCCAATCACGGAGTAAATAAATATATTACCTATTAATTAATAAAACTAGGGACTGAATTTACTTACCTGATGTGCAACTTTAGGTATGCGGAATTGAAAAAGAGGTTTGGTGCCACCTTCACTTGGATCCAATTCACTGGATAACTCTGCCAAATCAGCCACGTTACCGTCAGAAAAGCCGTCGTGTATCCATTTGATGGAACGTTTCTGACGTTTGGCAAACATTGTAGCGCCACGCGCTTTGCTATTGGCTGCTGCCGTCAGCGATTGAGAGATCTTCTTACATAATTTTATCTGTTCCTCTATGGTTGGATAAACACCTTTTGGATCATAGTAGAACGACGAATCCGAGTATATGTTCTCTGTAGAGAAAATAAAATATCGAAATATGTTTACAATATAGAAACATAAAACTACTTAAAACATTGAGAATAAAAATGGTGTTCTGGCACTTCAACAGGAAGAAAATGCATTCCAGAAATCTAACAAGTTATAATACAGGATTCGAACAAGATACTTCCAAAACATTAGTAATACAAATCCTTCAAGGCAAAAAAAAAAAATAATAACAACAAATCAATTCAATTTGCCTTTAAATTATTACCAGGATTGTGTGTGTGTGTGTGTGTGTGTGTGTGTGTGTGTGTGTGTGTGTGTGTGTCGGGATAAAATCCGTATCAAATATGGATTGAAATCCAGCAATGAAAACACACACACACACACACACACACACACACACACATATATATATATATATATATATATATATATATATATATATAATAAATACTAATTCAAGACAACTTCTTTCCTAGAGAAAAAGTTGCACTTTAAAATTCATCTTTATACAATAAAATCTCAAAATAGACAATTTCCTGATTAGTACCCTCATTTTTATTTTGCATTAAAAATGATACTTGACGATTCAATAGAAAAAATTGACACGTATTTAGTCAAATGTTTATTTCATAATTATTGACCTCATCATCTTTTTATTTCTGTCTCTCTTAGAAGACATCCGTGTTAATGTGTCTTGAAAATGGAAAATCTGACTCATTTTTTACGTTTTTACTGATCCAAACACAAACGCTTAAAATTTTCTGGAAATAATTATAAAATTCGATCAATCAAAACTAATCACAGACTGAAATCATTAAATCCTTTTTCATTTTAAAAATATTATATTCCCTCAATAAGAATGCGCGTTGTGGTGCAGTGGATATCGGTTCGAAACGAGAAATCGAAGAGCCGAGTTCGAATTCCAGTTGAATTCTTTGTATTCACATGCGCGCAAATACCCTTGGGGTAGTTATTAGTCCGTCGTTTCTCTCTCTAGCTATAGGTTAAATAGCAGGACAGATTGGCTTCTATAATATAGGTTGACAGTCAATCAGAGAAAGTAATGGCATCCTACTGTGGGAAAATCTTCTGTCCAATCAGTTATATCTCTTTCGAGACATGGTTGCCCAAGCGTGTATCACGTTTGCCAACTGATATTTCCTACATAGACATTAGAATTCTTTAAAATTCAGGACAAATATTTAAATTAAGTAATAAAGCGAGAATTAATATTAAAAACAAAACTTTAAAATAAAGATAATTTAATATAATTTTATTATCCTAGAGCTTTTAGCTAATCAGACAAGTATAAACACATAAGCAACACTGTATAAAAATTATGTTGTGCTTTTTTATTGTTCATTTATATCTTTCGTGTCATGCTTTGTGTAAAAAATTAATAACGTTTATAATTCATTCAATAATATAATACAGAATTTCATTTAAATAAAAGGCATAAAATGGCGTAGCAATCTTTAAATTTTTATGCATAAAGTATATTATCTTTTATAAATAAATTTTTATAAATAAATTTTTATAAATAAATTTTTATGCATAAAGTATATTATCATCTTCAATGACTGGTGTATACCATATATGGCAAACAGTATGTCATCAACTCAATAATCCCTGTCCTGTTATATATGAGTACATTAAAAGATATGTCTAGTCACAGACTATTGTAGATCAGACTTCGTTTTTAATGAGATTAGTACACTAATTATATATAAATACTTCAAAATTGATAATACTCGTAATTAAAAAAATTCTTTTAGCCTTTTGAACAAAAATATTTATCAACACATCTACGCATCGTTCATTCAGTAATGAATTAGAACACTCTTAGCTGCTGACGTGTGTTTCACACCCTAAACGTCTACTTTCTTCTACCGAGCACCCATAGCTCAGAGGTAGAATCGACGACGGATGTCTAACTGTATTGATGAGCTGTGATACTAACTCGAAGACTCACACTATATGTCTCTCAACAGAGCTCAATTCGATCTCATTTAAATACACACGGAGACCTATCAAACCCTATCCGGAACATACTCGTTGACAACACAAATATCATAGCATCATCCACATGCAAAAGAGGCTAAAAATAATTATTAATAAAAAATAAAAACCCAACACGCAATAACAGCATCAGCTACGCACACGCTAGCAACATACTTACCGTGTAAGTGGTGTTATGTATAATGTGGAGTAGTTGTGTGTCTTATGTACCGAATAACACATACCACTACTCCACATATACAGAAAATCACTTACATTCTCTTACACGTGAAATAACATTTATCCTCGAAAATGGCTAAAAGTATAGCCGAAAGCGCTCGGATAAACAAAACATTTGGACAATCTTTATATAAAAAAGAAAAAATCATAAGATCAGATAAAAAATTACATAAAAAAATTAACCATCACACCTTGTCTGTCATTTTTTAATGAAACTGCATATATATATATATATATATATATATATATATATATATAGGAAAGAATATTAATAAAAAGTTTTGAATTTAAAAATGTACTTTTTTTTAACAGTATTTGTTTATTTTTATTATATTTTATATTTCAGACCGTCCTCGGTCCTTCATCAGAAACAAGTGATTTTTAAATTTGAATTAGAAACGTATTTCACGATAGCGTCCGAATATTTTTTGTTTACATCACGTGGTGTGTTTGTTCACAACATGCGGCACGTCCGTAGAGAAATATATATATATATATATATATATATTCAATGATTACTCTTGGCATTATATAAATCGCTTTTTGCTCAATATTTTATGTTAACAATAGAAGGATCAAAAGGCCAGTGACATAACCTATCTTAAAACCACGTTGAAACAATGACGAAGGTATCTGAATGCCTCTCAAGAAAGACTTGAACAAATTAAATTGCTGTCTAATAAACATAGTAGTAAAGGAACGGATTAATTAAACACTTCATCGGTCTCTATTTTAGTTATGAGTTTTGGATTTCCACTTTATTGAATCTCAGTACATTATTTCAAAACTTTGCATCTAAACAGTGAATTCCAGGCGCAACACACGCTTTCTTTACACAGCCTAATTATATATGATATTCCAATCTCTTTGCTGATATTGCAAGAAAAGAAAAGAAAAGAATAATAAAAATTTGGATTTCTTTTTTTTTATTGTTTTTTTCTTCTTTTTTGACTAATAAATGCAGATTTACGTTAACAAAAATGGCTTCAATTGAATTAATCTTTTAGGCCTGAAAAATGATAATTTTTCATCAGACCCATGACTGAAGCTACAAAATCACAAACGTCTATAAAAAAAAACTCAAGAATGCACATCACTTGAAGACATCCATTAAAATCTTGAGAAAGAAAATATGAAATTGGAATTGCTAAACGTCCGTCTTTACTATTCTTAGCGTTCTGTTTATAAACATTTTTAAAGTTAGGCTTTCCAAAGATTATCAAAGTAGTTATACAAGTTCTTTTGGAAGATTCTACAGCTCCTGATAAAAAGTCCTTATGATATAACATCCGAGTTCTATCCAACCAATTCGTTGACATGTTAACTATCAGAAACAAATTTCTAAACCAACATCTGTATTGACTCGCCTCACCACGGTGGCTGGATGTGACACAATGTCGGTTTAATCTGGGGAGCCCAAACACATGCATTCGGGCCAGGTTCAAAAATGACCCAACCCCCGATCGTCCTGGCGGCCGTATTACTTCTTACCTCTCTTTTTTATTGCGATGGGCGCAAGTAGCTGTTTCCCGGAATCGGACATCTTTCAATATTTTGCAGTTACACCCTACCTGGAGCCAGGGACACAACTTAGAGGCGATAAGCGTATCCTCGATCCTCAATGACCCAAGACAATAAGCATTCAAAGTAATACCCGTATTTGTATTAGCATCCATGCATCCATGCTAACACAAATACGAGTATTAAAAAATCGCAGTATCTTTATTTCGGGATAAATACTATCATGTCTTGTCGGTTAAAAAAAAAGAGTACGAGTAAATTAATAGATAATCAATCGGATCATTTAACTCCAATATACAAAATAACCAAATCCTTTTTATTCTTATATCTTTTTCCCCCTCTCTCTCTCTCTCTCTCCTATACCCTCTCTCTCTCTCTCTCTCTCTCTATATATATATATATATATATATATATATATATATATATATAATTCATAAAATCTTGCAACTATTTAGATTGAATGATTATTGTTATTAATTTCTGTAAAGAAAAATTTGAGCTTTTTTGTTCTAGATAAAATTTAATTTATTTAAATAACAAATTTGTTCAAATTGTAAATGTTTAAACTTAGTTCCACAATAAAACCAACAGAATGTTGTTTTGATCAAAAGTTCAATAAAAGTTATAAATTCGGTTGAAACAAAAACTGCCACCATATAGGCCTGTGAAATGCACCAACACGAAACTCTGGAGGCACATTTTCAGGATACAAACAACTTAAGGTCAATGTTTAATGAAACTCCCAAAAATGCCTATAAAGGCTTGAGAAAATACGATTAAAGACGAATATTTATGCTTCGGAATTTTCTTAAACTTTCTAAGCTATGGCTGAAAAGTATTACTAAAATGAATGTTCAGAATGTATTTCAAGTTGCAAGTCGTTAAGAGCTAAAATTTGCTTTGTGTAACGGTTTTTCAACGTTTCTTTCTCTATCATTAGGCATTTTTGATAGATTCATTAAACATTGAACTTAGGCTATTTGTATCATGGAAATGTGCATCCATCGTTTCGTGTTTGTGCCTTCGAATCTGGTTTCACCTTTTGTTTCACCAGAATTTTAACTTTTATTCATCAAAACAACTTTCTGTCAAAGTTTTATTGTGGCACTGAGTTTAGAAATTTACAATCGTAATCAATAAAATAAAAGTAACATTAAGAAATAAAATTTATTTGTGTTAACGTTTCAGTTTTATTCAAGGAAAAAGGTTTGCAGTAAAGTCTTAACAGAGATTTTAAATTAATATGTGAAAAATTATCAAATTTTGGTTCAATCATTCGCTTCGGATTCAAAAACGAAATATTATACTTAAATGATTTTTGCAGACTAGAATCATTTTATAAATTTATTTCATTATAATCATGTTTAGAGGCTCCTTTTACTCATTCACAAACATTGCAACATTATGTGTGTGTATATATATATATATATATATATATATATATATATATATATATATATATATATACATACACACACACTTATATATATATAAAAGTTAAAGCAAAAGTACCCGGCTCTAATCAACCGAAAAGCAAAAATGTCTTTCCTTCACTTTTCATGTTTATTTTCGACAGCCTATTAGATTCTTAATGTTATTATTGGATGTTTAATATTATTATTATTATTTGTTGTTTAATGTTACTATTTGACGTTTAATATTAGGTTGTCCCAAAAGTTCGTAAACACTTGCGAAATGGGTCTATCTGGTCCAGCACAATGGAGACAGGCGATGGGTTCAGAAAGGGCAAGAGACACCGTCGGTTCCAAAACAAGATCGATTCGGTCATGTTGTGCGTTTGGTGGAACTTTGAAGGAATCGTGGATTTTGAGTTGGTTCCGAATAATCGTGCCTTCAGTGCCGAACTTTATTGTCAGCAACTTGAGCGGGTCTATGAAAAGTTAAAGCAAAAGTACCCGGCTCTAATCAACCGAAAGCGCGCTTTGATGCAGGACAATGCCAAGCCACATACCGCCAGGATGACCAAAGACAAGTTTGAAGAATTGGACGGCGTTGAGGTTCTGCCACATCCAGCCTACAGTCCTGACTGTGCTCCATCAGATTACGGCCTTTTCCGCTCAATGCAACACTTTCTGAAGGGCCGCCGATTCGACTCGTTTGATGAAGTCGAGGAAGCATGTCAAGAATTCTTTGATTCGAAGCCGGCTGAATGGTACTTTGACCAGATCCGAAAGCTTGCAGATCGATGGCAGAAAGTCTTGGAAAATTATATTATATTTTGAGCAATAATTTTTGTTGTTTTTGCGAGTAAATTTCAATTTTTTGCAAGTGTTTTCTGGAAACTTTAGATTACTTGGCGAGTAAAATTTCAATTTTTTGCAAGTGTTTACGAACTTTTGGGACAACCTAATATTATTGGATGTTTAATGTTATAAGATTTTTAATGTTATTGTCGGATATTTTCTTCAAAGTTACAAAATCTGTACATTCAAATAAAGTTTCAAATAAATTTCACATTTTATTTGTTAAAATTGTACTGACTCTAATTTCATTTACTACTATCAATATATCGCTTCAAAATTATTTAGATACAGAAGTTTTAAGCTATATAGTATACTGATACAACACAATGTTTCTCCATGTTCTGCAAAGCTGATTATTGCCCATCTTGGAAAAAAAAAACGTTTCAAAGACACTAAATTAATAGAATCTCCTCCAGCCTTTCCAGATATTCCATACTTTCCACGGAAAATATGGAATCCATTATTAAAAGATATGTTTACGAGAATGGAAAGCAATAGAAGGCAAAGATATCTGGGTAACAGTAAAAACTGCTGTAAACATTAGTAGCTTTTATAAGCTACTAATGTTGGTAAAAGTTTGTCCTCATATGAACATTTGTATTCGTATGAGCAATATATTGTGTCATTTTTAGTATTTAATATCCATCCAATTTATATTAATAATAATTCTTTTAGAAATGTCAGATTTTATTCAGTCAGTTCAGTGCCATACGTGATACACGCTTGGGCGATCATGTCTCGAAACAAACATGACTGACTAGGCAGAAGATTATCCCGCAGTAGGTTGCCATTGCTTTCTGCGGTAGACTGGTTGCCGACCAAGGCTATAGAACCTAATCTGTCCTGTTATTTAACCCACAACTGGAAGGAATAGACGGATTAATACCTTTCCCAAGGGTATTTGCGCGTAAGTGAATACAATGGATTCCACAGGAATTCGAACTCGGCTCCCCGGTTTCTCGTTCCGAGCCGATATCCACTGTACCACAACGCACATAAACATATTATATATAATAGTATATATAATAATATGATATAATTATAGTACATTTGTTTATACTGCTGAGATGATGTAGTATTTACATTATTTACATTGTTTGGACTGTTGTCCACATCTTTATTGCCATATTCACAACGTTTCGGCTATTGTAAGCTCCGGCCTTCCTCAGATGATTGGAATTTCGAACCGAACCCTTTATTTCGAACACTGGTGTTCTCGTTCTATGCCAAGGACACACGGCCGAGTGGATAAAAGCGTTGGTTAGATTCAGTGATTTGACACAAAAGAGCTGTGAGTTCTATATGGCTACAGCAGTATTGGTGAAGAAATAACTTAGAGAGTTGGGTTTAAGGGAGATAACCGGAAGTGACATGGCTCATGAAACGAACATACTATACCGCAGTGATCTAAATAAAGAGTTCAATTCGAAATTCCAATCACCTGAAGAAAGCCGGAGTGTACAATAGCCAAAACGTTGTCAATATGGCAATTAAGACGATGACAACAGTCAAAACAATGTAAATAATGTAAACACAGTATATTTTTTCTTATAAATAGATTCAGAATTTAAGGCCGCCAAAACATATCTGAAAGGCACAATATTCCCGAATACACTATTATTTTATATATTAAAAAAGTGACTTTCTAAGCGCAGCTAGGATGTAGCACAAAGCCGAATATATGGAAAATCCAGTGAGGAACGAACTCACGATTCAGTCGTAAGTGAGTTAGAGAGACAATTTTGGTAACCATTTACACTTCTTGCTACGTTTATGACTTTCAGCAGTTTTTATTGCTACTTTCTTGAAATCTTTGCCTGCTATTGCTTTCTATTCTCGTAAACATCTTTTTTTTTAACGGTGGGCTCCATGTTTTTTGTTGGTTTAATATCTAAAGAAGCGAGAGGGAATTCCATTATTTGTTTTATTTTTATTACCTTACTTCAGTATTGCTTAAAACTTCTGTATCACTTAAAAAACATTTGTCCAAGAACTTGAAATAATTCTCTGTATTTATAATGGTACTATTATCAACTTTGAAAAATTCAATAACTTTTATTGCCTACAATACCAGCTCAAAGCGTCATTCAACCTCCCCACTATTGTTTTCTAAATTGTGTTGATTTCCTATTTCCATGATGTATCTAATTTGTAGCCCGAATATCAGCTGAAACTGATAACTCGATATTCATTACTACAAATTACTGTTGAATAATTAGTTTTCATGTACTTCTTTGTCCAAAGTAAATGCTTCAATTTGTTATGTTTAATTAAAGGTGTTAGTTTGGCAGCTTTTGTATCACTAAACAATTTTCAATTTTTTTCTCTCTTTACATTTGAAACACCAACTTCAAATATTTTCTTGTTGGTCTTCCCACTTTTCCTCAAATCTCTTCTTGTGACATTCCTAAAATTAGTTTCTTTTTGCTTTTACATTGTTTATGTTTTTAATTTTTAATTTTTAATTTTATTTTATTTTATTTTATTTTATTTTATTTTATTTTTTTTTTTTGTAATCTCTGTTAAACTTTTTCACAATCTTCAACGTTGGGTTCCCATCACTCAGTAGCTACAATATCTTCTTTCTCTTTTAAGTTTATATTGTTAAGGCTGTATTCTTCTTCTAACAAATATATATATATATATATATATATATATATATATATATATATATAAGTGAAATGAAAAGTAAATATCAATGACAAAATATTATTTATGTTTATTTACAATAATAATAAATTTTAATACTAAATTAAACTTACATTACAAATTAAATCCAGAAGCTTTATAAATTTTAATTAATCTTAATCTATTTCTTTAATTTTATTACTAATCACAGTTTTACACATCCTATTTTTTAAAAGAGGGCACTACATAGAATTCTAGAAAGACAGAAATAAATAAAATCCTTATCTTCCATAGCAAATGCTTATCTTTTATTTCAAAACTAAATCATTCTGTTGAAAAACGCTTGCAAGTACTCGGAATGTGAACACTCTTCTAAAAACACTTCATAAAGGCTCTTTTATTTTTCGCTACTAAAGTAATTATCTTGACAGATGCTAATTCTGATTATACAAGATTAGAATAATTTTATTGCATTCACCTTATTCTTCAATAATGTCTCTTAAAAGCACAATGACAGGTAACACTTTCCAATTTCTTTACACTGGGCATTAAATTTAAATTACTTTTTCAATATTCAGAATATTTTAACCATTCTTGTATCTTTTGACTCATAAACCCTTCTGTAAAATATAAAATAAATTAAAATGTTTACTTCAACCGGCATAAAAATCTTTAAAGGTGTTTACAACTGTAACTTTCTATATTTCTGCATTCACAAAACAATCTGAAGGTATTATTCTCTATGTCTTTTTTTCTTACTAAAGTTCTACCAATACAAAGATCAAGAGCCACTCAAGTTAGAGAATTACTGAATCAGGTGTGTGATATGAAACATAAGAAGAGGTGATAGAATGTGTAGATTATAAGAATAACAATTGATTACTGATTTGGTAGAGTGTTTAGGGAAGCATCCACGTAGGAGTCTGTTCTATAAAGTAGCAGTTTTACTTAAACTAATCGCTCAATAAGTCCCAGGCCTGACGTATATATAGCGCCACTATCACAATATCTATATAATTTTTATGAAATACTAACCTTCAAATGGCACGTGGCAAAATTTGGGCCCAATCGGGTTATTAGTTTACAAATTACAAGTATTTAATTGAAGCTACTGTTGCAGATTTTCAAAACAATGGAAAAATCTGAATTTCATGTGTTGATAAACATTACTTTCTGATGAGAAAAATACTGTTTAAGCAAAGCAATGGCTTGATAAGTTTTATTCGGACTCTGCTTCGTCTGAAACAGCGGTTAAGAGGTGGTATGCTGAATTTAAACGCGGTCGTACAAATGATGCTGAACGCTCAGGTCGCCCAAAATCAATAGTTGTCGCGGAAAACACCAAATATTTTACAAACTGGTTTTGGTCAATCGTAAATTAAAGTTGCGTGAGATAGCAGAGGATTTAAAAATATCGTAAGGCAGTGTATTCACCATTTTGCATGAACACGATTCAGGGCGTTGTTGCAACTGTGTCAACACAACAAAAAAGAGTTTTTGCGTTGATATGTGACAATGGATGAAACATGGATCCACACTTGACTCCGGAGTCAAATCGGCAGTCAGCTGAGTGGACAGCAGCAGATGAAAGCCGTCCAAAGCGACCAAAGATGCAAACGTCAGCAAGCAAGGTTTTAGCCTCCGTATTTTGGGATGCGCAATATATTTTGTTCATCGATTACCCTGAGAAAAGAAGAACCATTAATAGCGAACATTATATAGCATTATTGGTGCGTTTGAAGGAATAAATCGCCAAAAAACGGCCACAAATGAAGAAGAATAAATTGATCTTTCACCAAGACAACGCACCGTGTCTCAAGTCAATCGCAACGATGGCAAAACTACATGAATTGCACTATGGATTGAATCGCATTCTCCCTATTCTCCAGATCTGGCTCCCAGCGACTACTGGCTGTTTGCAGATCTCAAAAGAATGCTCTAAGGAAAGAGATTTGGCTCCAATGAAGATGCGATATCCGAAACTGAGGCGTATTTTGAGATTAAAGAGAAATCGTTCTACAAAAATGGCATCGAATTGTTAGAGAAGCGTTGGAATCAATCTATCACCCTAAAAACTTTGCTTAAAAGTTGTTGTTTTATTAGTTATTTATTGAGTGATGTATTATATGTTCCACTTGAGGTCTTCAGTGAACTGGATATACAAGAGAAGTTTAAAGCTTTTTCTAGAGGGCAAACTTTCATCGCAGCAAACGAAAACTCAGGGTCTGATTGGGGATGAGGAAATGATGCTAGATTGATTTTGAAGTATCGAAAGTTACAAGCCAGTTTTTTTACGTTAAAGGAGAGATCAACTGCAAGGACTGATCCTTTTGATTTTAGAGGTACTTCCATAAACCGTGCTATAATCTGCATGGATGTTTACAAATAATCTGACAATGTTTCAGGTAGATGGGTAATAAATATGCCTTTCAGCTTTACTATCTATCGTTCTCAGGATGATGGAGTTGTGATGTCTAACCGAATAGTTGAGAAGATGGATGTTATGCTATCTTGTTATCGCTCAGCTAGCTTCCCTATTATTCACTGACAACCGCACTCTTGTCGGTACCACGCCGTATATGCGTAAAAACATAACGTATCTTTTATCATAAAAAGAAACAAGTTAATAAACGCCAACTTGAAACATATGAAACAGCGTATAATTATGAGATGAGAATACCTGATACCCCTACTTTATTCTTCCTGGTGGATTATTTTTCTTCCATGTTTTATCTTACATGATATAGATATTTTTAAATGTAAATATTTTCTTCGGTTTATATTTGCTAAGGAATCATATTCCTTTATTTATCGAATATTTTGAACAATATTTAACATAGTCGTAAGAGGTGTTCTCTTTGATACTTTCAACACTCATATACCTTCTACCTATGCACTGTTCTTATCCACTCTTTCTTACAGAAGTTATTATATCGGTTTGTCTTTTCATGACATTATTTCACATACTTTTCAACTCGGCTTCTTACAATTGCTTTCCAAGGCTGTTCGTTTGTTTTTACATTTTTTTTACCCGTCAACTTCCAGGTGTTAACATAAACTGTCTTTAATTTGTATGACTTTCAACAAGTATAGCAGAGACGTCATTCTTTTTATTGGAACCTTATATAAAAAAAACAAACAAACATTACTTACATTCGATGTACGAGTTGGCACAGTATTGGTCATGAGGATTTTGAAAAATCTTCCTATGAATCATCGGTTACGTATATAGCGCGCCCATACGAAATATAATGAGGAAAGAAAATACTATATTTACGAAGTGATATGCATACAAATCTGTATAAGTTATTTTTCTTAATGATTTGTATGTTCATATGTCGAATATTTTTGAATACTATATTTTCAGATAATTGATTGAAATTCGAAAAAAAATAGTTTGAAAAAGAGATATGCATAATTCTTTTAAAGAAACTAAAATCTAATTTTGCAATTACAAAATTATCTTCCAGTAGAATTGGTATACTTAACAGTAACATTTCAAATGAAACACTCTTACACGTTATATATAGCATAGGTTTCATAATAATAATAAACAATTTCTTTCAATAAATTATTTATTTCAATTTTTTCCATACTTACTAGTTTTTTTAATCAGTATTTTTTGTCCAACTAACCTGAAAATCGATTGTCTTATTTTTATTTTCTGCTTTTGCTCACCTAATGTTACGTTTATCATCTTTGCATTTTCTACTCTTTTTTTATCTATTCATAGCTTATGGGTTAGTACTGTCTAAAAAGGTATTATAAATTGTTTTATTGTATGTTATAAATAATAATTTCATAATCACCGAGTATTTTAGGCTTAAATCCTGATTTATGTTTTCATTTTATTCATTTTCTGATATCTTTTCCAAAATTAACAAACTTTTCGATGTCTGTGTTTGTATGATTATTTTACAAATCTTTTGCTTTCTAATATTTTTTTGTTTACCTGACGTTTTATACATTTTTTAAGTTAATTTTGTGGATCTTCTAAAACGCGTAATGTATAAAACATTTATATATGTATATTATATGTATATTCAAAAGATTTTCATAGCCGGGGATAAAAGTGGAGACAAGCCCCACTTTTTATAAAATGCTTCCGTGTCATGCGTCTCAAATAGCCTCTGACAAAAAAGCCCAGATACAGGCCGGAGAATGGGTGAAGAAGGACAACTAGCACCTCATAATCAGCAATTTCGGGCAGATGGAACTCGACAGCCCAAGAAATCAGTCTATCTAGAGGAACAAAAATCCTGATTTTAAGCCACCGCTCTCTTGTGATCATATCCAAACACAGAAAAGGCTATGGAAATGAATCTAGACAGAAAACCTGGAGTGGAGCCCCGAGGGCGTTTCGCTGTCAACATTGATAATTTCCGCTAACTTCTTCAGCCAAGCCAACCTAAATGGTTAATGTCCAGCATTTCTTTGGATTTTGTCAGTTCAGCCGAAAGAGGGGCCATGTAATCTGGGCAGCGGACAGCCTCCATATACCATCGCCCAGGTCTGCGCCTCCAGTCCCACCATCAAAAGACTGAATTTTGACCGAACAAGGCGTTACTTTTATCTCGTGGGATAAATGGATGCTAACATAGAGTATGAATGGATGAATCGTTGATTATATATATAGTGTATTTGAGCAATTAAACTTTCATTATATGTAGTGTATTTGATCTAAATCATTGATAGCGTAAATGAATGTCCTAAATACATGTCAAGCCCCTTCATATAATGTGTAATTCAGGGTTTCTACCAACTAAATGTTGGTTGAATATTATCAAAGAATTATTAAACTTCACTTTACTTCTTGCGAAACAAAGTGAGAATTTTTCTTTGGATTCTACACCGATATAATCTAAGAAAATTTCAATAATCTATTTAGAACTAATCCAAATATGTGCACGCAAGTTTGTCTAGAGATAAGTCTATGGACAAGTGCTGCTACAAACCAATATACGCTGTATTTGCACCATCAATATTATTCAAATACTGCATGTTTCAAAATAAAGAGAAAAAAAGAAATCGAAGACAGTTTCGGTGATATAATAAAATCATTTCACAATAAAATTAGAAGTACGACATAAGCTCTGCTTGTAATTTAATATATTAGAAAAAACAAAGACGTTTGTAACCAGGCTGCACTCTTCAGTTCTAAAAATTGAATTTGATATTAAGAGGACAGATTAGAAGTACTTTATGAAAAAATGAACTCGACAAAAATTGTAAGAAAAAGTCATTATTATATTAAAAGATAAAGATTATATTATTTCAAACTCCAAAAACTACTAAACACAAAAGCAAAAAGATGATTTTAATGATTGCATAATGCTGCGCTGAAAATCAATCAAGAATTATGAATAAAAAAAAGAGCTACAAGAAAAAGCAAGCGAAAAATGCGAAGCAGCGCTTGGTTTCGGCAAAAGCAAAAATCAACTCAAGAATAAGGAACTCGACTGCGGAAGACTAAATGTCGCTCTTTCTTCTGTAGAACTTCATTTATAAATAACTGAACTAGAAGCTCCGTTTCTATTGTGCACACTTATTTCATGCTGATATTAAATACTATAAAGTGAAGGCAGTTGAACTTGAATATCTTGGGAACTCAAGTGCTGTGTAAAAACTTTACATATTTAACAAAAACAAAAGTTTTATAAATTGGATCTTACATTATTATTCCCTTTTAAGTTTTCCTCGCCTAGAAAACATGAATGGATTCACAGAAATATTTTTATTTTTCATGTGCAGAATATTTACACGTAATTTATGGTAATTCGCATAAATAGTGGTAGACTATTGTGTCACTCGTACGATGCAGTAATAATTTTATGAATTTTACTCTTTCATTATTAGCCATGTTACTGAATCTCTAAGAAACATATCTAATTTAAAATGTATAATCACTACAAAAATACGAGATACAGAGTCAAATCTTTTCAATAAAAATGGAAAACAGCGTCACTCTAAAATGGTAAAAATAACGTTAACGTGAAATGCATGTTACATATTGTGAAACTAGCTTTAAAAATCGTCATTCCATTAATTGTGTAAGTTATTTTATTTATTTATATAAAAACAATCTACACATCAAACAAAATATAATTCCAAATTTCATCTTTACTACTAAATTGCCGTCCGCCATTGTAAACTTTGCGTTTCAGAATGTTCCCCGAATTTTCAGTTGATCTAGCTAGTCGGCTACTTTATCAGTCGAGGATTTGAAATTAATTTTATTCATATATGTTTTCTTCTCTGAATGCGATGAAGTATTATCATAAATAAAAATCATTCTTAAAGCTTTTGGTTTCTTCTTGAAACACTTCTCCGAATGTTCTTTGAAAAATTAATCTCTGTTTGAGCTGTCGTCTGAACATAATCTGGAACAATTATGCCAGCACTTTCTATCTTTAATCCCCACTCCCAATTTTTTAATGTGTCAACCTGTAAAAATAATTACCATCAGTAATTATTTAACCCAACACGGCCTTCGTTGGTGAAAGAACGGTTCATAAATCTGTCTTCTATTGATCATTTCATTCTATTTCGCTTACGGATATGTTAAAGAAGACTAATGATCGTTCTCATGCTTTGCCCCTAGATTAAATTTTTTTTTTTTAATCATTTCACCCCGAGCAAGGCGGAAATGCCACTGATGTGCAGGGGGCTACATAACTGTAAAAAGATTAATTCGAAAAGAATGAGGAGTACAAACTAGTTAGAAAGAAGCAATAGAAAGCTGAGAAAGCAGGTGCGATGACAGATACATAAGTGGAGAGAAAGGGAAGGTTATACGGGGGTGGGGAGAGAGCTAGAGTCCAGTGGTTAGTAGATGAGTATTGACTTTGCATTTAAATTTCTGGAGGTTGTAGCCGTCAGAAAAGCAAGAATACGGGAGCGAGTTCCACAGACGGGAAGAAGCTGCAGGAGTAGAATTGTCGTCTGCATTTGGCTAACCTGACTGTGAATGGGTGGGACCCAGTTGCCAGTCTGGTTGCACAAGTAAACACCTGTTGAGGAGGCACCAGTGACTTAAGTTTGTCCGAGCAGAAGCCATGAAAGTATTTATAGAACAGACAAAGGGAGGCCACATTTCGACGGTGGGGAAGTGGCTACAGTCGAGTCGCCAGATCAGTACCTATCACATTACAGACTCTCCTTTGGAGCCTGTCAAGAACACTGAGGAGAACGGCAGGGGCTGCTAATACTTTGTGCTTTTTTTGATAATTCATTGCTGATACAAGTCGTAAAAATGTCATAGCTTCACAAAGAAGGATTTGCAAAATCTTCTCTTTTCATACGAAACATATATCTGCATCGAAATTAGAATTATCAAACTTGCATCATAATCGTCCAGAATCTTCAACGAACTTCACATTTCGATTCTACCTGCCAAGCATTTTTGTAATTTCCAGCGTTGATCTATTTTAGCTCTGGAGTTATTTGGCATTTATCTTTAATTGTCAAATCAGCCATAAAACTTATTCCCAAACTTCCAAATCTCAACGTAGCCATTTCAGATTTCAAAAGAAAGCTGTCGTTTGATTACATCTTCTCAGAACAAATAGATTTACATCCTGATAGATGTTTTCATCAATCAGGAAATTAATCCAATTTTTATATATTTTGATATAATCTGAGATTCAATGTAATACTGAATATTGGAAATAGATTAATATATTATAGTTAACTGATACCAAACATAGAACGAACATCTGGTATGTAACTTGGGCAGGAATATTTTGGAGAACGAAGACAAAGCCCATCCTCAAGATATAGAATGTTAGGGATGAATAGAGACAAGAAGATGGTGATAAGTGTTCAAAATCACGCAAAGATATGCGAAAACTTCCTTATAATAACTAATATTACCAAACCTAAGTCAAATTACCAATTTACAGGCACAAAAATAACGACTGTTTTGTGTTTACCTTATATTTTATGTGTCTGTTGATGCTGAGTCAATTAATATTGTTACTGAACTCACATTCAAATATTTAATCCTCGGCTAGAGCCATAAATTCAGAACGCTTAGAAGGATGTGAATATGTTTTCTGAGCTCCTGACAGAAAGCCATAAAGTAGCAAAAATTGAACTTCCAAGGTTTTCAAGATCAACTGTCTTTTTGTCTGATAACAAATAACTGCATCAATATATATATAAAATAGGGAATAAATTATTCGTAGCCTTATACTGAATTATTAAATGAAATTAAATCTGAAATTTTCATGGTATAAGGCTTGATCAATGTGATTAATGGAGAAACATTGAATTATGGTCAAAATTACGTATGTCCAATTTGATGCAACTTATATCCTTCAGAACATTCTGTCTTTAGCCTTTTCGATCTTTGTAAGTTTCCAAAAAATATTTCAATAAAACCAGTTGTTAATTACTATAAATAATTCTAGTAGTTGGCACATAACAACACTGCTAAGGCATTTTATTTCAGCCTTAAAAATGTTATTTTTTTAATTTAAAAAGTAGTGTCTATTGAAAGGGTAATTGATTTGTCAGTTTGAAAAATTTCTGATATTCAATGACTGATGCCTTCATTTTAATTAATACATAAACACATTTCGACTTGTTTTTATTTTTATGCGCATCATTTGTGGAGTTAATATACAAGAGTGAAATATCTTACGTTTCTTGGCCTCATAATATGGATCATCTGAAAGAGAGAAATGCATTAAAAATATTCTCTATAGCATTTAACAAAAACTTCAACAACTTTCTTAATCTCAATGATAAATGCTAGATGTCACCCAAATGAACGACGATTGTGTCAAATAATTTTTCATAATGTCCCCATTTATATTTATAAAATGTCCCTTCATAAATTCAATATTTTCTTTAATCCTCAAAACAATGGTTGATAATCATTTGAGGGCGGGGGAAATAACCAAACAAATGTTAAAATGTAGAAAAGATGGATCCGAAAATAATTCCTAGATAAATATATTTAATTATCATTTTATGATCCAAGGATATCTATCTATCTATCTATCTATCTATCTATCTATCTATGTGTGTGTGTGTGTGTGTGTGTGTGTGTGTGTGTGTGTGTGTGTGTGTGTGTGTGTGTGTGTAATACATAAAGCAATATATAATGTATATACACTATAGGATTGGAAAATAAATTGTTACGTTTTCGTAAGTGCCATGTAACAGAAGATGCACCGCTTTACGCAGCTTGTAGCTGAACAAGTTTATTCAGTATTAACGGAACAATAAAAAATTTGAAACGACAAAGGCATTATAATATGTAGATTTCTAAATAGAAATTGGTCCATCTTATTAACATGGGTGTAAAATACCTTAACAAGTCATTATAGTTGAACATTGCCAATATAATCAAATCGCGCCTAAATTTTCCGCTGAAACAAAGATGAATGTTGTGACTTTGAAGGGGAAAAATAATTCAACAATATAGCTAGACGGCCGGGAATTTTCAAAAACAGTTCAAACCATCCAAAAGACGTTTGATACTACCACTAGAAGTATGTTAAATACAAAGAGAACCGCAATACCACAAAGTTAAGCAAAAGAGATGAAAGAACCAGGGTGGGTGTCTCAGTAGGCAATCCAGACAAGTGAGAAGAGAATGAGAAGTCAATGTAGTCTTCCCACAGATGTTTCAGCTGATACAGTCCTCGGAGTATGACGAAATAACAACTTGAAATGACATATAGCAGCAACAAAAAATCATCATTAACTAAAACACATTGGAATAGAATGTGGTCAAAAGAACACCTAATATGGGATGTGGAAAAATGATAAAAAGTTTGTTATTTTAATTAATCAATGCAAAATTCACTTGAGTTAAATTTTAATGTAAGAGGATATGCAAGAAAACAAATTGGAGAAAGAAACAAGATGATAATCTTTTATACTGGACACATAATAGAAGCAGTGATAAAATAAAATTAGTAAAAGTTAATGGAAACCTAAACAGCGAAAACTGTATTAATTTACGGTTTATTGAACAGGTGAAGAGGCTCATCCCTTGTTTCCTGTTTAGGATGCGGTTTCCGGTTTTTTCTTTTCCAATCTTTTCACTTTTTTTTTCCAATTGGAGTAGATAGACTAAACTATCGCCCGGTTCACACTGCACCCACGTCTACTGAACAGGTGAAGAGGCGCATCCCTTGTTCCCTGTTTATGATGTGGTTTCCGGTTTTCTCTTTTCCATTCTTTTTACCCTTACGTAGCCCCCTGCGCATCAGTGGCGTTATCGCCTTGCTTGGAGTGATATGATTAAAAAATATATATATATATTATTCTACTTACTATTCTACTACAAACTACGAAGATGGTAAAATCTTTATCCATGACAATGGTCTTTTCTTCACATATCACATGCAGCAAAAGATGTCTTTGTGGATGAAGATGTTCACCTTTTAGAAGACTGGACAGTACAAAGCCATGATCTCAATATAATGGAAACATTGCGGTGAAAAATCGAGAATCTGGTAGCCCAGTGCTTTGCAGTGCTTTTCTTCAGAATCATTATACTTAAAGTCGATCTATTATACAGTATCAACAAAAATGCAGTAACTTGTTTTCTGGCCACCATAAACTGTACTGAGAAAAGCATACTGCTAATCACTCTTGATTTGGGGGTAAAATTAACAGAGTAACTAATTTACCAAGGTGGTCCAAAATCTTTGCATGCTAATATATATATATATATATATATATATATATATATATATATATTCTTATAGATAGGTGTGGGTTTGTCATTGTCATAATTATATACATACACTTTTCACACACACACACACACACACACACACACACACACACACACACACATATATATATATATATATATATATATATATAGTAAGGTTTCTTTTGCTTCTTTATTATTTTTTTACTAGAAATATTGCCAGAGATATAATGAATCATTATTCGGCTAGCACAGAAATGGCATATTTACGAAGATGACTGTTAAGTCGAGAAAGAGAGAGGAGTTACTGTTACCAGCAACAGTTTCTAGGCTAGATGCTAGTAACCTGATAGATTTCCATTATATATATATATATATATATATATATATATATATATATATATATATATATATATGGGGGGGTGCGCGCGCGCGTGTGTAACTTCTAATTTTATATTGAGGAAAGAATAAATCATAAAACTCTTAGACTGTAAATTAAAAGGAAGTACGAACTTATTAAAAAGTAAAAAAAAAATTTAGTTTGTTGTGTTTTCAAAACTTGATGACAAGTTCTGTCGATGCCTTTCATGAATATTTAAATTACCGCTTCTTTTTATCATCAAAGACTTTACTGTAGAGAGCATTTTATTTCCTTTGTTTACTCGCATTTTGTTATTATTTGGAATATTTCAGTCGGTCTACTTTCTCGCCATCCTCAAATTATTCTTTTACAAATAAATCAGCAAAGATCCATGACAATATTGTTTAAGAGAAAGACGGATCAAATTAAGTGTAAAGTATCAAATAATACTTTAAACATAAGATTTAAAACGGAATTTATGGATTTTAATACTTCGAGCATTTTTCAAGATTTATATAGTTTCTCATTATAATATTTTTACAGGAATAAAATTAAGGATTTTAACGAAGTAAAAGAACTGGAATTATTGTCATAAGATTAATATTATGGTAATATTATTCCTATGACGTTGTCGTTGTTGATTTTGTTTAATCAAATGTAATTCACCTTAGTTTTAAAGTCTCTACAAAAGTGAAGATTTGAAAATCAGTTAATGGTGCAAAATATTCTTAGTTATTTTAGCTTAAACTAGATTTATTTAAATACAAATTTGTTAAGCACTTGTAAATTGAAATGAAGAATAGACAATCTAAGTAATTATCAAGATGCTTTCAGATTGCTTTATTTCATGACGATTCATCGCCAAAAAGTTTTATGCAGTTATTCATATTTTGATAATCGTGATAAGAAGCAAGAAAAATGGTATAAAAATAATTTCATTTGCTCACAGAACTAAAAAGGATGAAATCAAAAGGATGAAAACTGATTTAAACTTAAGAAAAAGGAATTTATAGATGACACTAAATATTTACGCTACATTATTTAAATGAAAATAATATTTCAACGTATAATACTCACTTCTTCGTGACCCCGAACTCGCTTCCGACACAACACTCTCCTCTTCGCCCACGCTGGTACTCCTTTTGGGTGCCAAAGCTGGATTGAGTCCATATACAACTGGAGGTCCAAATACAGGTAGATGGGGACGATCTTCAGTATAAATGGGTATTAATACATTATCCGGTATATCTGGCTCAGGTTGAACTTCAGACAAAACCCTTTTAGGCTTTGGCGGAACAGGTGGACCTGGCTTGATTGTCATGTCAGGAATTTTAATAGTTTTTTTCATGACTGGTGGAGACGGTTCTTGCGCTGGACGAGAAGGAATCGTTATTTTTTTCGAATAATCTGGAATAGGAATATTCAATTCTTCTCGATCTATTTCGTTCCAGCTTTGATTGACTAAATTCTTCAGGTTCGTAACATTAAATTGTGGAACGTTTGGAGCTGGAACTGGTGATGGGGCCATATTTTCTTTGTCATCGGCAGGAGCAAGAATGGGTGCTGCAGGGGACGGTGATGACGGAGGAGGAGAAGGTTTCATTGGAGTGAATTGAGATTCACGTAAAGGTAGATGACTGGCAACTTTGGGCTTGTACGGCATGGGAGTACTTGTATAAGCGTGGTGTACTAAATCTGTCTGTTTCTCATCCAAACTGGAAGCCTGGCCAGAAGTCCAAAGAGCAGTGCTCACGCTAGTGGTCTGGTCTTCATGCAACTCATTTTGCTGAACACTAGAAGATTTATTGTACATCATTTGCATACTTTGTTGATCAGAGATATTATGTTTCTTTTGCGCCATTTGTCGTTGCTGTGCTAATTGCTTGCGTGCCATCTGCTGTTCAGCAAATTGCTGCTGGGCCAATTCCTTTTGCTCAGCCATTAATTGTTGATGCTGCTGAGATCTTTGTTGCTGCTGCACACTCTTCTGCTGCTGCTGACTACTTGTTTCCTGCCACTGTGAACTTTGCTGAATTTGAGTAACTTTCTGCTGTGGTTGGACTTGATTTTTCAACACTATGTTACTTTTCGCTACTTGCTGTTGTTGATGTTGCTGTTGGAGAACAGACTTTGATTGCTGGCTCATCTGCTGTTTGGACATCTTCTTTTGAAACATGCTTTCTTCCGTTGTGTGCTGATGCTGGGCATGTTCCGACATTTGGATGGAGGATGTAGTCGACGTTTGAGAAGCAGGAGATACGGCAGTGAAAGGAGTTGGAACTGCTGTTTTCTTGGGAATTTTTTGTAGTGATTCTCCCCTAAGAAGAAAAAACAGAAAAATAGGAGGTATTTTCATCCATTGTCTCTTTTCATTATTTTTAATATTGCTTTCTAAAAACAAAGAAGTGTATGAGTTAAACAGATTTAAACTAAAATAACCTTAAAATGACGTATTTCAGTTTGAAATAGAAGAACGAAATGTTTTAATAGACAATATATTTTCGATGTTAATAAGCTACTGACAATCGGGTTCGTTACATTCACTTACGCGCAAATACCTTTGGGAAGGCATGAATCCAAATATTCCTCCCGCTATAGGTTGATGCTATGTAGGAAGAAAGTGTCGATACCGACACGTTTGGTAGAACACGGATCTCAAGGCAAAAAACGTAACCGTTGAATGAATTGTGCTACTAGGATCATGTGATCATAAATATTTAGTATATAAACCATACAGACAGAAATCTGAGTGCATTCTATGATGTGCATCATTCCGGTGTTGTGCGTCATTGAAGATTGTTTTCTGAGTGAATTACTCGAGAGAATTATTCCGAGAGCATTATTGTGTATTATTCAAAGGACTCGTTTAGTACGTTGACTTGACGCGAAGATACCGAAATATAACTCGTTAACAGTGGGTTACGAAAGGTTTCCTTCAGAATGAAGTTACGAAAACTAAAGCTATAAAAGGACTGCAGAGAAAAAAAAATACGTATCCTACATGTCTTAATTGAAATATTTAGCGGAGTACTAAGACAATGATGAACTGAAATCAATTATGCTTCAAATGTTGGCGCTGCAAAAGCAACAGCAAAAACTACAGTTGCAACAAAAAATCGACATGAACGGCAATTTCAGTTACAAAAACAACAACAAATATTTTTGGAATTGTTGTTTAAGAAAACGACGGAGGAAAAACATTTGACTCATTCACTCCAGAGGCTACTGCGAATTCCATTAATGGGTTTGTATACAATCCGGACGAAGGAATAACTTTTCAAATATATTACAGAAAATACGAAGAGGTCTTCAAAAAGTATTGTTGATATTGGAATGACGAAAAGAAAGTCCGACTATTATTTTAAAAATTCTCCCATGCTGAAAATGAAAAACACGTATTTTGTTTTTTACCAAAATAAACGAGGTCAATTTTGAGAGAACTGTAGGGATATTATTAAAAATCTTCCGAGATAAAACCTCATTATTTAATTCATGGTGTAAATGTCTAAACCTAGTAAAGTGTTACGATGACGATTTTGTCACCTACGCAGAAGTTGTCAATCAAGAATGTAAGAACTTTAAGTTAAATTTAAGTTAACTTCCGACTCGTTTAAATGTCTGTTATTCGTTCGGGGATTAACTTCAAATAAGGACGCGGAAATAAAATCCAGGATTCTGACTAAACTAGAAATGGATTTAAATTAACTCTCCAAAAATAGCTGAAGAGTGTCAGCGTATGGTAAATTTAAAATTCGATGCTGCAAGGATTGAGGAGAGAGATATTTTACAAATACATAGCATCCGACCGTCTAACAAAAAAAAAAATAGATGTTTTTCAACTCCTAGCAAAAAATAAAGTTAATATAAAATAGCTGATACTTGCCACGATTGTGGTAGTATGCATTTTAAAAATGAGTGTTTCTTTAGAAACAAAAACAAATGCTACCAGTGTGGAAGATTATGACATAAGAGTACTTGTTGTAAATCTAAAAAATGGAAAAGAAACAAAAAATAAATAAAGTAAATACATAGGGTAAAGTCGACAAGCGGAAAGAAAAAATAGCAAAACTTCAAACGAAACATCTCCAAAGAGAAAATTTGTTTTTGTCACGATTAACAATAGAAAAATAAAATTACAAGTGTGTCCGATATTACTATAATAAATGAAGAACTTAGAAAAAACTGGGTAAACCTAGTTTACTGATTTCGAGAGAAGTTGCTCTTGGTGTTTCAGGGAAGTTTTTAGGTGAGTTCACCTGTAATATTTCTTTCGTTGGAAAAACAAAAAAAAATCAGTGGTATTCGTGTTAAAAAATACAAATTTATTGGCAACGGATGGTATTTCATTATTTAATCTTTGGGACCTGCTAATCAATTTGTTCTGTAACCAAGTAAATATTATCACGGCAACGGAAAAATTCAAAACTGAATTAAAAAAAAGTTCCTAGAAGTTTTTTTCTGTTCAGAAGGTCTTTGCACATGCAGGAAAGCAAAGGCGAATTTTAAAGAAGTTAAAGAAAATGCAACATCAATGTTCAAACCAAAAATATGCCCTTTGCAGTGTTAGATCCAATCAATAAGGAATTGAAAAGGCTATAAGAATGAAGTTTTTTTTTCAAAGTAGACTACTCTGAATGGAAATCGCTGACTGTTTACGTGAAGAAAAAGAAGAAAATCCACCTATGCGCTGATTTCTCAACGGGGCTTAATGAGAAGCTTACAAAATTATAATTACCCGTTACTAAGTCCTGAAGAAAATTTCGCCAAACTAACTGGGGAATTTTTTTTTTCTCAGCCTGACTTGTCGGACGCCTACCTACAAATACTGGTAGAAGAAGACTGTTCGAAATTACTATCAATACTCATGAAGGTTTTTATAAATTCAACCTACTTCCTTTCCGGATTAAGTAGGCTGCGAGCATTTTTCAACAAATTATGGATACAATGCTCGCTGAGTTATATTGCGCGGAAACAGATCTAGATGACATACTGATTAAAAGCGAAACCAGACACCAACGTGCAGAAAACTTAAAAATAGTATTTGAAAGGATCAAATAATATGGATTCCAAATTAGTGAAACAAAATCTAATGTTAGCTATTTATGTTCACAATAAAATATCTGGGACAAATTATTGACAAAACGGGTCGACAACCAGATCCTACCAGATAAACGCAATTAAAAACACGCCCTCTCCGACCAACTTAGCGAAATTACAAGCACTTTTTAACTTGCAAACTACTACCATGTGTATATATCAAATATGAATGAGTTAACAGTACCTTTAAATGCATTGAAAGACGCAAAATAGATTTGGACAGAAAATGCCAAAGTGCGTTTGAAAAGATCAAAGAAATCCTAATATCTGACTTATTACTAACGCATTTTTACCCCAAATTAAACATTGTCGTTGCATAAGTACAAGTGATTCGGAAATGGAGTAGTAATGCCACATAAATATGACGATGGAACAACTAGCGCATGCTTCGAGGTCGTTGTCTACAGCCAGATCGAGATGGAAGTTATGGCTATAGTTTTTGCGATTAAAAATTCCATAAATTCCTATATGGACGAGAATTTCTCTTACAAACCGACCATCGTCTGTTAGTGACTATATATGGTTAAAAAGAGGGTGTTCCCACACACACAACAAATAGACTACAACGCTGGGAACTATACTACTGATTTACAACTATAAAATGGAATTTTTACCATCGAAGAAATTAAGTCATGCTGATGGACTGTCTCGCTAAATTCCGGAAAACGGTGAAACATTTGAAGATACAGTGATTGCGACAGTAAAGGCTGAAAACGAAATTAAAAATGTCTTGAATAATACCTTAAGAGAGTTGCCTATAACTCTGGAAGAAATAAGACTTATGTCGTGGAACTACGACCGCATATTAAAAATGAAGGATCAATTTGGATGTAAAATCAAAATAGAAATGAAAGTAACGTATTTTCAATATGTGATTGCGTACTGGGGTACGCTGGTAGAGTTGTAATTCCAACATCATTGCGAAAATGCATATAAAAGGAATTCCATATTAGTCTTTCAGGAATCTCTAGGATGAATTTGTTCATGAGATGCTACATTTATTAGCCGAAAACGGATGAAGACATACAAAACAGTTAAATCATGCAGAAGTTGTGCTCTGGCAACGAAGTCCTAGTCGATTAGATTTCAACCTTGGCCAGAAACAGATATTCCGTGGTCCTGAAAACATCAATATTTTGCTGGGCAGTTGAATCGAGCATCTTATATGATGGTGGTCGACATTTATAACAAGTGGCCTGAAATATTGAAATACAGAAGTAGCAATAAATTTCTTGCGCTCAATCTTTGCAAGGTTTGGCGTACCTGATTCCACTGTGTCGGACAACGGGATGCAGTTCACATGTAGTGAATTTAAGTTATTCTGCAAGTCCTTACAAATATAAGATATATCAACACCATCGTATCATCCAAGATCGAAAAGACAAGCGGAACGCTTTTTTGACACGTTCAAAAGATCTCTTAAGATATCGAAGTCGACAAATTAAGATGAGAAAATGCTTCAGAGCGTTTATAGAATTACGCCAAATCCTAACACTCGATCTGGAATGTCACCGCCAGAAAATTTAAGTCTGTCTTTAACAAAATACTACTGGAACAAAATGCGAAAACATCAAGGAATATCCCTATAAATCATTACTTTAACCCGGGAGAATAAATATTTTTAAGATGCACCAAAAGGGAAAAGAATTTTGGAAGAATGGCATGGTAAAAACAGGATTGATCGAATGATTTTCATGGTGCAAAGATCAAGGTGAGAGTCACCTGAATCAGTTAAGATGTAGATACCCTAATTTGGAAAGTACCAGGCAATAAGTTCCCATGAAAGTATTATACGATGCATTTGACATCCTTACACCACCAGGAATTATTGAACCGCGGTGGTATGACAACAGAAAATGAACTATGAAATGTGGAACCAACATTAAAAGCTACAGACTCCAGAGGATAGACTCCAAGAGAAGTCAGCTCAAAAGGTGAGCTGTTATGTAGGGAAAAAGTGTCGATACCGATACGCATGGTCGAACACGGATCTCCAGGCAATAAATGTAACCATTGAATGAATTGTACTACTGAAATCAAGTGACTATATATATTTAGTATATAGTGAACGCAAACAGAAGTCTGAGTGTATTCTGTGTTGTTCATTAGCACGAACACTTACCTTGTCCATCTCTCTGCCTTCGGGTGGAGAGTAACCCAGTCGAGACTCTGCAGAAGTGTAGAGTCTCGTCTGGGGAATATTAGACAATTAATTTTTGTCCGGGCTAAAGGGCCCGGATTTGCCACATTCCGCCTCGGTGGGGTGGTAAATAAATGTCATTCTGTGTTGTGCATTATTCTGGGTTGTGCGCCATTAAAAAGATTGTTTCTGAGTGAATTATTCCGCGAGCATTATTGTGTATTATTTGAAAGACTCGTTTAGTGCGTTGACTGTACGCGAAGATACCGAAGTATTATAATAATAGCGAGTTGCCAAAAATACCCTTCAGAATAAAGTTATATAAACTAACGTTATAAGTTATAAAAGTTAATTGGTAGGACTTGTAAAAATCACTGTTGTTCTCAAATAATTGTTTATGTAATATTCACTTGCAAAAAAAAAAAATATTCTTATAATCTAAAATATATTTCAGCTTCATCTAACTTACTAAGCCGTAAAAAACAAATTAAATTAAAAAATCATAACAAATTCTTGAATGTTCATGGAAGAGGAATTAATCCATAAAATACCCTGCAATTTGACCTAATGTAATGTATCCTAAATTAAACTAATTTAATTAGAAAGATTTTTTATCTGTCAGTAACATATTATTGGATAAGGGAAACAACGGGGGCGATAATATCATTTTAATTTATTGTCACGATTATCGATTAAAATGTAAACAGAGAATAATTGATCCCACTACAAACAAAATTAAGACCGGATGGTATTTTAAACAAAATTTTACAACCGCTTCCACCTGCACCGTGTACCAACTTTTATGCAGACAATATTTAACTTATTTAAATGCATAAACAATTATTAACGAATCTTTTATCACATGTTTTAAAGAATGGTTAGTCTATGTAACAGCAAAAATATTTCGATTTTATTTTGACATAAAACGTGCGTATCGATTTTGTTCGGATACCAATTTTTGTTTGTATCTTAACAAACAAAAAAATGTAACGGAAAAAACTTGAATCTATTTAAAAGTATTATATGTCGTGGGATAATTTTCCTTTTTCTTTCGTAACTACTAATTTTATTTTTTATATATATAAAATAGAGATTCGAATGATGTACAATATAAAAAAGTCGTAATATATTTTTATTAGTTGCAATTTCTTTGAAAATTAACTTATTTCGCTACTATTTTATAGCTAAAGTATCACTAATTGGGTGATTAGAACTATTTTGATGCTATTTTCTCATTCAATGAAATATTTTATGAATTATAACACGCTACTGAAAATAACTATATAAACCAACGTCAATAAGTTTTTTTTTGTTTGTTTGTTTGTTTTTTTTTTTGTTTTTTGTTTTTTTACATAGAAGTTGGTGTTAGCAAAATATTGTAATTATATACTTGTATGATTATTGGAGTAATATGCTTAAAATTTAAGTACCTCCACTTAATCGCTGAAAAAACAGCTTAGTATCAATAAAAAAAAAGCCCCAAATTTAATAAAAACGAACTTTTTTCATTAAAATGTTTGTTATTATTAAGAGTAAAAGTCAAAGTATATTTTATTATTTTTAAATTTTACTCGTTCTTTCTAACACGTTCGAAAATTTGATAAAAAAATCTTGTTTTGATTTTAGTTAGCGGGTAACCAAATCGTTATGAGAGAAAACGTAATATTACATAACTCAGTAACAATTTTTTTTCCGGAGACAAATACATCAATTTGGAAATTTTTACAAAAATCAAATACTTGTCGAATTTTAATGAAACTTCAGGACTTATTCACAAATGAATGAAAATATTTTTGAAATTATTATTGTTTAAAAACATTGGTCATTTTTTTTATATCTGTTACCCCCTCCACGTAAATTCATGAAATTTTAAGAAATTAAATTTTGTTGGCTTTATTAGTTAAACGCAGGACTCGTTTAGGAATGTAAATCATCTATTATTATTTTTAAACATTTTGTCCTTATTCCCAAAAATCTGCTCCCAATAGTAAATTAAAAGCATGCAATAAAACTATGAAATTATTTAATCTGATAAAAAATCTTTTAATTGCTTTAATAAATAATAATAATATACGTTAAGTTCATTATAGTCAGAAGAAAAATAATTAATTAATAATGAAATTTTAAAAGAATTGTTTTCATTTTTTTAATTATAATAATTTATAAAGTTTCAAAAATAGTTTTTAAAATACTTCAAAGATTTATATTTATATATATTTATAAACTTATTAAGTGAAGATTATATTTAGCAATCGAAAATTGAAAAGTTTAATCGTCGTGCCTTCGTATTTTTAAAATAATTTTTGATTTTTTGCGTAAGTTTATTTTTTTGTATGATAATTTCTATGTGTGCATTAAAATGTCATGTGTTTCAAGGTTTCTTCTCCTTACAGGAAAACATTTGTATAATTAAGTCACTTGTGATCGCCATACACTTATCTGTGAATCTGTCAACACATTTCAAATGCGGTGGAAAGGTTAGAAAGAAATAGTTTTATGCTAAACCTCATGCTATAAATAAGTAATACTTGTGTAAATCATATTAATTTAACAATAAATCTGATAATTCTTCAAAAATAATGTGTCATATACGGATATTTTATTTTTGCAAGATTTTTAAAACCGAGAAATAACTTTTGTTTACAAATGTGCCGATCGCTCAAAAATGGCCGAAAAATTGAAAGATTAAAAAAAATGAAAAATTTTATATTCCGATCTATATAATTTCTATTTGAAATACATCAGAGTATTTTGCTTACTGGAAATAGTAAAGTTAATCATTTAGCTTTCAATTAAAACTAAATTAAAAGTTTCAAGAAAACATTTTTTTATTTTTAATAATTCAGTTTAAAAATTAGTTATCGAAAATGAGTGGAGGTACCTAAATGCCAGCAGGAGTAGAAGAAAGTGAAGTTATCTGAACTGATTTGTCTGCTTGACAGAAATGTTGACTCTAACAATTTCTTTTTCTTTCATGATTATTGACATTCGTCATTTTACAAGATTAAAGTAAGAATGATCGTACCGCTCTTTTCTTTCGTGTGTTTCTATTATTTACATTCTAGGAATATTTTCGTTCTTCTCTCAATCACCAAATAATATATACAGTAAGATTTTAGCGACTTTGGCTCAACAATACGAAGACACACAGGTCGGCACTGGAGGAATGACACAAACAGCGAATATAAAAGTACACAGTGTAAACAAATTAAATATTTTGTATTCCCTGAATATTTTGATGATAATTACATATTCAAAGGCCACAAAAATAAATTAAAGTATCTAAAGTATAATTTGTGTATAAAATGGATTTTTTTTAAAGAAATCAAATAGTCACCATATTTATTTTGCCCTATCGCATTTTTTAGGCGCGCATGCGTACGGTCGGGGTAGGGAAATACACTAATAAAGAAAAAAATGCTATAAATGATCATCTAAAATACATTTCAGTTTTTCCATTTAAAACATATAATCTGAATAAAAGTATTATTGAAAATATCTGAAAGTACTTTAGAGCAGTTCTGTTCTATTTTTAAAAGATTTCAAAGGACTGGAGATTAATAATTTGTCAAAAAATATGAAAGTGTATATAAGTATGTTTCATAAAATAGGTTTTATAACTGTAAAAACAATGATGCATTAATATTAAAACTTACCTGTAGATTTCCAAACTGAGAACAGGTCCAACTGTAGCATCAACCATATCCATAACTGCTTCATGACTTTTTCCTTGAACTGGGATTCCATTTACCTTTATTATTATGTCTCCCTCTATCAAGTGGCTGTGGGACTTGCTCCTTTTGCGTACCTGAATAAAAGAGGAAACGAAATATTAATACTCAGCACCAAATATTTTTAAAAAAGGATAAATTGTAAATCTGTAGGCCAAATTATTTTAATTTCTTTCAGTTTAGTATTTTAGAAACTTTGAAAACAATTTTAGCATTTTGTCTTACAGCTGTTGGTCGACGATTAGCCAGATAATCTTGTACGCTATTCTCTGATCGGGTAAGTTCGATTCTTCCTAAGAAACCCACAATCGTGACCCTGTGCCAGATGTATTATCTACTGTCGTGGAGGGATGATTTCGCAAACTCTCTTCTAACTTCAGTCTTCACTAAGCGCCATATTGTTGTAGCATTCTCCTAGTTAATCTTCGTAAATCACTACAAACACGTTATTTTTTATGATACTGAACCTACTCACTGATGTTTTATTTCTTTTTTTAACACTGGTCAACACGATTTTTGGTGCCAAGAAACAAAACACATTTTTTAACTAATTTAATGGAAGCTGATTCCGAAAATGACCTTAGATTTTCAGGGTTAGCTATTGTTTTTTGCTGTACTGAAAGTGCTCATTCTTGGAAAAAAAAGATTAATTTACAATCTTGTCTGATCGCAACATTTAGTTAATAAAGGCCATCAATTTTCAGGTAGGCTCAGCCACCTGAAATAAACTAGTTTTATATAAGAAAAAAGTGTTTTTGAATTAATTTTTTTAAAGATAGAAGTATTGAATTTTTTCAATTTATCGCCAAAATTAAAATTAACTGATAAACTTTATTAGTAAAACACTTTATCAGTAATGCGCTAATATGAGTATTAAAATTCATTTTTTGCATACACATCTAGATAAATCTTCACATAATTACGGCGATGTAAGTGATAAGCAAAGAGAACAATTCTATTAAGGATATCAAAGCAATGCAAGAGTGCTACCAGGGACGGTGGGACAAACGAATGATGGTTGACAACTGCTGAGCAATCAAAAGTGACTTAAATAACACTGAACATGAGGGGCAATCAATAAAGAGAAACTTTTTACCATAGTTCTTATGCTCACGAAGGTTTTATTTCTGCTGTTACTAAATGATTTGATGAAAATACTTGTTGGTTATGGTATATTCAAATGTGTTATTTTTAAATGCGAATTGGGCGGTTTCTACGATTTTACTTTGACAATTATTGTCATCGGTTCATATCATATCATATAGAAAACAAATGAAATTATTTTTTTCAAAAATGAGGCATTTCTGCACAGCAAAAACGGTAACTAACCGAAAAAAGTAAGGTCATTTTCAGATTCAGCCAGTCAATCAGTTAAGTGTCATACGTGATACATGCTTAGGCGATCATGTCTGGAAAGAGACATGACTGACTGGGCAGAAGATTATCCCGCAGTAGGTTGCCATTTTTTTTTTTTTTTTTTTGCGGTAGACTGGTTGCCGCAAGGTTATAGAACCCAATCTGTTCAATTATTTAACCCATAACTGGAGGAAAGAGATGGATTAATACCTTTTCCAAGGGTATTTGTGCGTAAGTGAATGCAAGGAATTCAACTAGAATTGGAACTCGGCACGCCGATTTCTCGTTTCGAGTCGATATCCTCTGCACCACAACGCACATAGCGTCCTCAAATTATCTAAAAGAGATTTTTGCTATCTCTACACCATTTCAGTTTTTTTATTGTTGACCAGTGTAATAAGTAAAACTGTGAAAGAATATCTTCTTATGATATTCGAATTGAGATTCTAACGCCCACATTAACCGTTATTATAACAAAAAGTGGTCGATAGTGAGAAATAATATTTCGGTTTTTAATACCGCATGATTATTGTAGATTTTATTAAATTATAAAAAAACGGGCCTTTTCACTATATCAGATTGTATTGTGTAAGTCAATATCTTCACATTATAATTTTGTATTAACCAACCAATGTTTGTAAAACTTTCATGCAAGCGAAGCTTAGATAAGGCACAAGACCAAGTCTAAATAGTACAGTGTGAGGATCGAACACACTAAGTTTGATCTAACGAGACAAGTTTAACATCATCGTCAACTTTGAACGGACCTATAATTTTACTGATAAACATTGATTTACATAATAAAATTTGGCATAAGTTATATCACTTTAAAATTAATTATTCTAATCGAAAGTATGCAGACAACTCTTCAGTATCGCAGCAATTGGACGAGAACCTTAAATATCTAAATGTTCTCCTATTCTACAAACTTCTCGTTTGTTCTCCTAAAGTAATTAAAACAGAAATTAGTGGAAAACACTCACATTGCTTCAACCTAAACTAGATAAAATTATATTTCCTTTCTATATTATTTGTTTGTAAGCAAAAGTTCTCTAAAGAATATTTGTCGAATCGTATCTATTTTATTAATAGGAAATTGAAGATGATAAAAGTTGTTAAAATTCTTGTTGTCAGTTATTAAATTGTAAGAATTATATAATTTCATTCGGTTATGTACATCTAATACTTTCTATTGCACATAATATGAATTACTGAAAACTTCAAGAAAATGTCTTTAACTGCTGCAACATTCTTTTCGCTAGAGACACGATTGATGTATTGATGTACAGAAAGTTGTATAGAACGCGATATGCAAAATTGTTGTTCTATATATAGTAATCAAGTTTTCTTACGTTATTGCATATATAAAGGTGGATCAGTAAGTCGTCATACTGACATGTAATTATTAACTGAATTTTGATCCGGATTTTTCACTATATAACGTTCGACATTATGTGTCTTTATCATTAAATTATGAAGTTATCGATGTACAGGTGTGATGGGTACGTTGTTACCATTTTATATTTTTAATTACGTACATACCTGTTGTTTGTCTTTGATTTAGTCGATGGCACAGGGTAAGTTTAGCACCGTCTGTCAAAAAAACGCATTATGACACAATTTATTTCGCCAGAAATTTGTAAACGGCATGCTGCATTGCTTGGCATTCGGACCGGAAGCTCCAATAAGGACATTTGAGAATGTTTGTGTGCCAATCTTAGGACAGTGCATGGGAGCTGGGAAGAGCTAGATGAGTCTAACCAAGATTACGAAGGTACGGCAGCTAAAAAAAAAAACACGAATTTGTTGGTGAGGGCCTGAGACTCAACACGGGGGCCTAGACTAAGTGCTTTCAGCATGTAGTGCTACTTTGGGTCAATAAGGTGCCTGCTGGAATGTTATATGTATAACAAAAGAACTCTGCACCATGCCACACAAGCAGTAAAATCCAGTCATTTTCTATGATCATATCACCCTTTACATCTAACCGGCTAATTCTTCAGACTTCAACTCCCTTGATTATTATGTGTGAAGTGTTGTTGAGCAAAAGACCAACAAAACTCCTTCTAACATCAAATATGAACTGAAGGCAAGGATTATGACAGCATTCACCAACTTAAACAAGGAAACCAACAAGAATATTTGCATGAGTTTCCGAAGTCGTCTGGAGATCGTGGTTGAAACCAATAAATTTACTTTTTAGTATTTCAAGATATTTTGTGTCATTTTAATAAATAATTAAATATCTGTTTAAATGAAATGTCAGTGTTATTATCATTTTTGCGTAATTTAGACGACAATTTATCTATTGCATCCTGCATACCTACATTTATAAATTTAGTATTCAGCTTCAGATAAATGAGAATTATTCCTAGAGTGTTGTTAGAAAATTGAAATATGGATTCTCAGGGTATTTGTGCGAAAACAAAACATAACAGTTTCGAATGGAATTTGAACTCGGCATGCTAATCCCACTTTCCATGCATATTCACAATCAAATTTTTCAACATGAAAATTTTTCGGGGCCTAAGCGTAGGGTAAGGTAGTCTAGGTGACTATTATTACTGAGTAGTGAGTTTGATCCTTACTGGGTGCCCTATCTTGTGTTACAACTATGATAAACTTTGTAAATACGAATAACAAGCAAAATCTTACAGAAAAATATTCGTATATGAACGTCGTCTGTATAGAAAATAAAATTCAAATAGAAACCATGACGCTTTAATCGAAAATAGATAATACAATAATAAATCTGTAATAATAGAAAATGAAGTCTTAAATGAATTAAGTCAAAAATCAAAACATTAATACGAGTGTTGACTGCCATTCAATATAAACAATCCTAAATTTAACATATGAGATCAGTCTATGGTGCAGGCAAAATAAAGGAGTAATTGCAATTTTTAATTAAATTAGAACTTGATTATTTTTTAATGTTTATTTCAAGTAAAAATGTGGTTACTTAAACATTAAATATGCGTCAAACTTTTTCTTTAACTTTCACTATTCCCATATAAAAGATCGAATGATAATCAATTTTTGATTAAAATTTCTTCTATGATAAAATTCAAATTTTATTTAATTCCGAACTTAAATTTGAATATTCAATATTTAATTAATAAAAAGATCAGCTTCAATATGCTTCTTTGTTGAACAAAAATCAAAATCGAAGGCAATTCAGGTTCTGTTTATTTAATTAAAACACTATATGTAAAATATTACGACATCAAATAAGAAATTAGACTCACAACCACTTAAACAGTATAAAAACGATTCATGGTTATTTTGGCTTTTAAATCCAAAGTCTGCATGCACGAAAAACTGAATTAAAAGTATCCCAGGAAGTAATAGAAAAAAAAACGACCCAAACTAGTGAAGATTCTTTATTATAAAATCTTCAATATTTCCATTCTTTTATCGGTAAGAAATATAATTCCGACACAATTTTAGATTACTTTTTTCTTTATTAAATTGGCATTAATATTAGTGCATCTGTTGCCATCTATCCATGGTGAATAACTATGATAGGAGGCAGAACGCCGGAAAGTGATAGTACAAAAGCGAATCACGCAGTTCAGTCCTCACTACTTTATCCTTATAAGTTTCCTGCGTATGGCGGAGGGTTTGGAGGCGTACGTATTTCTAAACTTTCTGCATGAAGCCTGTTTACACTGTTTCTTTTTTGTTTTAGTTTTTTGTTAGCTAGAAAAGTATCTTGAACTATATCATTCGCGTAGATTCTATAAATACACTAAACATATTTGGTGTAGTGTCTCTTCAAATTTATTTCTTTTATTTGGGGAATCAAACGGGCTGCTTGTATATTAACGCTTTTTAAACAACGAATTCTTTTGTTCGTAAAGTTAAATTTGCTTTGTCGTTTTTATTCTCTAAGGGTTTTGTTTCTTTTAAATTTCTAAACAAAAATATCTTTTGAATTTAAAGAAAGTATGCAGTGTATCTTTCTCTGAATATATTTTCTAATTTAATAGATATTTTCTTTTTGGTCATGTCACCCCAAGCAAGGCAACAAAATCACTCAGACACAAGGGTTTACTGAATGTAAAGGAATACAAGAAAAAATATTTTTAGGGATCAAGAACAGATAAAGACGGGAGATAACAATTGATATTGTGTTTAATTTTCTGAAGATCAAACTTGAAGGGGAAACAAGTAGCGGAAAGAAAGTTCTGCAAGTGGGAAGTGCGAGACAAGAGACTATTATCATAGAACTTACGATTAAATCTAACATTTCAAATACAAAATGATAGATCTTGCTCCCAATCTATAACTGCAAGTAATAGATTCATAGAGTCTATGCACTATAGAAGAAAGTTCATAAGAACATTTTCTACTTATAATAAAAGGCACGGGGAAACTGCGTTACGTTAGTGGGAAATTTTCCAATTTTGAGCTTAGATGTATAAGCTTTAGTTGCAATTCAACAACAGCAAAATTCGCCCAGTAACAAGAATATATTACTAGTAACAGAAATATACTCCTAGTAACGGGAATATACTCCTGCTAATAAGATTATAATCTTACTTTTCGACAAAGAAAGGTGAAATCTTTAATTATGTAAATATTTGTGATTGAATATATTTAAAACTAACCAACTTGGTACGGAAACAAAAAGAGGTATTTTACTTACGTCTACAAAAAGAAATGATTATTAGATTAACTATTCTCCCATAATTTTCATGACATACCAGAGACAAAATTATACATCGATTTTTCGATAAAGTTTCAACTTCATTAAATAAAGACAAAAAAGGTTTTGATTAATGTAAGTTTCACAATAATTGTTTTTAAAGCCGAATTACCTATTTTAATCAATTCACCCCAAGCAAGGCGATAACGCTACTAAGATATAATGGGCTACTGGGAGTGAATAAAAATTTAAAAAACTTTAGAAGGAAATGGAAAATCAATCCTAAACAAGAAACAAAGGATAAACATATACTCCCGTTCAAAAGACTGGTGTGATGTAATTGCACATTTGCGTTATGTGTTATATTCCATAGTTACAATGGGGTTTTATTACCCTCTCAATGAACATCTTTCTTCAGTTTTCTTTTAAGTAGCATTTCCCTTCAAGTCATGGGTGACCATGTCTCTCAACAACTTCCTATCTTTCATATCTCTAAGCAATGTTTGTTCCCTTTCTATCCATCCCAATCTATTACACAAGATCGTATGGCAGGTCAATCGTTGTTTCCACCTGACCCTCTTTTTTGTTACCTAAAGTCATCTCTTTATCTTTTCGTTTCTTTGTAATGAAATTTTCCCGTCTCTTAATAATTTGTTTAGCTTTCATAAGCATCTTTCGTCATTCCAATGTGCGTTCGGATTTCTATGTCACATTTTCCATCACCTGTTAAAACACTTTTCAGATAGATTGCTTTACTTGCTTGATGTTAACCTCTCCAATTCGTTGCTCCCTATTTATATCGTCTGTATATTCAGTCTTCTTGCTGTTTATATCTCGTCTTTTCTTTTCATTCTCCATTATTCCCTTGTATTACAGTTTTCTTTCTATGTTTGCAATTAACATGGTCTCATCTTAAACCCACCAATAATAAATTCTGCTAGAAATTCTAGTTCTCTTAGAATCGCACTGATCTAATGGTTAAATGATTTTTTCTCATTTTTATTTATTTGCTTAATTCATTTTTCAATCTATATACAAACCGTTCCCAGTAAATGATCTTGGTTATTCTAACGCCTTTCTTAAATAAATCAAGTTTTTCTAACACTTCAAACATAACTTTGTGTCTTACTTCATCAGTCTATGAAATAAAAGTATATGTAATTTTGCATTTATATTGCTCACTCTGATAGTATTCTGATCATAGAGATTATATTTCTTGTTCCAGTGTCCTGAAAAAAGGCTCCAGTATTCTTGCTTTGGTCTACGTGAATCCGGATAATAAACTTGGTTATGTCGCCTATTTAGATTGATGCCCGATAGAGGCCACATTCTTTCGCCTCTGGCTTCCTACAGCTATAAAGATGAGTCTACTGAGGTTTTCTACTATGTCACCACCAAATGATTCGAATCTGCTCAAATATCATGACTGAAAATATCGGCTCAGCCAATTTTCTATTGAACAAAATCGGAGGTAAAGAAGAAAATTTGATTAGTTCATAATTTCGGAAGTAGATCAGAACTCGAACTTTTCAGCACTCGCTTTCTCAGATAAGAAAATTATTGTAATTTTGAAAAAAAAGCCATTATTAATTTGTCTGTGTTTTTCGAAAAATAATTTCGCCATTGAATTTTGGAAAATAAATTCAACAATGTCAAATATGTAAAAATCGTTGTCACTGAGAGTCTCATTGTGAATGAGTCTCGTCGTGAATGAGAGTCTATTCAGAAACGTAATTGTAAATGTGTGCGTAACGAAATCTTTTAGAATGTAACAAAATTATGAACATGCCAATATCTTGTCATTTTTACACTACCATTGCAAATAATATACTTTGAACACAGACTTTTTCTCTCTGATTCACTATCCAATCTGTTCTGCTTAGCTTGGCAACGTTCTCAGAAAATATATCCAACTCCTGCGGATGTCATTTAAATATGTAATCAATAATCATATTAACTTTTCTGGCTGACGAATATAATCTAACATCAAATTAACTTCCACGTGATTGGCTCTTCTATTCTATATTAATCTCTGCAGTAACGAAAAACTGATGCTCTAGTTAAGTGCGAATTTTGTACTTAAGGATATAATACGCGATGCTGATGATCCATAGAGCATCATATTTGCTAACGGTGCTGCGAGTTAAAAGAATTTCCCCATTCATGGCTATGTTCTTTGTAGACACGTGTCCATAGTGTAGTCATATGCCAAAAATTATACCTATAACAATCAGATAACACTGAACATACTGAATGTCATCATTATGCTGAGCATCAATTTCTCTAACAAAACAAATTTTATCAGAAAAGGTTGTTCTGAATTAAAATAATTTCCAGTTTAATGTTTAAATTAATATTTCTCAGTCTAAATTAAATTTCTCAGTTTAAATTAATATTTCTTTTTATTAATTGTTATTGATATTATCTAGTTATATATACATACGGATACACACCACGCGTATGCACACAGACGCACACGTACACACACATTAGTTACTTTAGTTAATTTTACCCCTAAATCGAGTGCTTCGTAGAATACTTTTCTCGGTACATATCATGAAATTTGCCTCCATACGACGTCCAGATTTTTTATTGGGACTTCTTTGCCATTCTTCTTAGCAGTAATTTCTTGGAAATTGCGCGTTTTTGTCGGGGCACTTGTTTCTTCAATTTCCACCGCAATGCTTCAATTATATAAGACCATACTTTCCAAAAGGTGAACATATTCATCCATAAGAAAACCTTTTACTGCACGGAACGTGTGAAGTAAAGAGTCATGCTGAAACATTTCCCCATTTTCGTGGTCTGGTAGAAGATTATATCGTAATAAACTAATATAATTTTTGTAGTTTAAGTTGCCATCAACTTTTACCAATTTTATTTTATCACCGCTTCTCATCACCATAACGTGTCCAGTACCAAATATTATCGCATCTTACATTATTTCTTTTTCCTACTCGTCTTCTTAAATATTCTCTTGCATTAGAATTTAACTAATGTTATCAATGAATAAAAATTACTTTTTACTACTTTCCCGCATCCCATGTTAAATGTTCTCTTGACTTCAAGTTTTGGTTACTAATGGATTTTTGTTGCTGCTATTCGTCCTTTCAAGTTGTTCGTTCGTAACACTCTGAGTACTGCATTAGCTGAAACGTCCGTGTGAATACTGCATTCACTCCTCACTTGTCTAACTGTTAATTTTAAATTGCCTACTGAGACTACCACAATCGTTTTTTATCTCTCTCGTCTAACTTTTGTGGTCTTGCGGTACTTAAGATACTTTGTACTTAAGATACTTCTTATAGTAGTAACAAACGTCTTTTGGATAGTTTAAACTGTTTCTGGAAATTTCCAACCGCTTACCTATCTTGTTAATTCATTTTCCTCTTCAAAGTCCCATCTTCATCTTTGTTTCTTTGTCACTTTATTTCTGAGGAGATTTTAGCTATGACTTGATTATATAGCTAATGTTCAACTACAATGACTTGTCAAGGTATCTTACACTCATGTTAATAAGATGGAACAGTTCCTACTTAGAAATATGCATATAATCCTGGCATAATCATATCAGGTATTTCACTGGTTTAATAGTTTTGAATTACCTTTTTTCAGCTACTAGCTACTTAAAGCGATGTACATTCTGTTACACGGTATCTACAAAAATGTAACAGTTTATTTTCCAGTCCTCACGGTTCAAAGACACTACTGATAAAAGCATATTGATAAACAATCTTAACTTCTTAATAAAATAATCACCATTTTATATATAAACATTTGTATGACAATATATATATAGTGTTTATTCACATACAAGAAACAAACATATAGGATCAATGTAGTCGAGTGTTGTTGAGTATTATCTATTATTGATTACCTATATTATTAAATATTTTTATTTCCTATATTCTATAATATATACTAAAATCAAGCATTTAATTTTCAATATATCACTAATTTAGTAAAGTTTCGGTGTTTGTATGAAAAATTTTAATTGCATTTTTAATTAAAGCTGCAGGATTTATTTCAATATTCTCCTTACAAAAACAGTCACTTTGCATGACAGCCTAAATTTTAATTTCCATAAGTTTCTATTTTAGTTTCTCTCCAGGTTTTAAAAGACGATAAAATAGGATGAAGTGAATTGCATGAAAATTGATGGCTGATGTTAAAATTATTCACCAATTCCTTTAATACCTTATTTCGATTTCTTCTTCTTCTTCTTCTTCTTCTTCTTCTTCTTCTTCTTTATAAGCCGTGTCCCTTCAGGACGTAAGTGAGCCTTACTCGCCACAACTTCCTTTGTAGCTCTTAATAATTTTTTTCTTTTCGTTATTTCTCCTAAACACTGTTCCGCAACCCATCTACAAAGTATGTTACGCCGTTTTTCTCTTTGTCCCTCTTGCCTTGAACTGTACTGTGAGTATCAGATTTTCCAAGACTTCGGATCTCATTATGTGCCCCAGAAATTTCAACCGTCTCTACTTGATTCTTCGGTTAGTTTCCATTTTCTGTGAAACCTCGTCGTTGCTCATATGTTCGGTCCGTGGTATCCTCAGCATCCTTCTGTAGAAGCACATTTCTGTTGCTTCAAGCCTTTTCTTCATCTTTGAAGAGATCTTCCAGCATTCGCTGCCACATAGGAGAACAGATATCACGTAACAGTTTAATTCACTTTTCATTGTTTTGCTGTCTCATAATACTCTACTTAACTTTTGAAATTCACCTTTGGCTATCCCAATGCGACTTCGAATTTCACTTTTGCACTTTCCGTCCTGTGTAAGAACACTTCCCAGATATTTAATTTTTTGTACTTGTTTGATTTTGGTATTTCCGATTTGTAATTTGCATTTTGGGCTCATCTTTTTACTAACATCTATGCATTCTATCTTCTTGCAGTTTATGTTTAGTCCTTTATTCTCGCTTTCCTTCACTACCTTCTTTAGGACCTTTTGTAGCTTTCTTTCCGTGTCATCTGCATGTTTTGTGTTATTAAGATGTTATGATAAAGCAACTAATTTGGAAAAAATGGCATTTTCGCATTTTGCACATTCATTTATTTGCTAGTGAAATACCCCATACAGATATCAACAGCCTTTTTTTATTTTGAGCCAGTGATAATATGCGTCTTTACAATTCCAACCGAATGAGGATGGTAGATTTATAAACAGTTTATCATTCGTTTTCTACTTTCAATATGGCTGACGAAATTTTTATTTCTTTAGCATATAATATACATGAAGCATTGAGTGTATATTGCCGTTTCTATTTCTCTCTGTACAAGGAGAAATTGTTAGTAAACTTTGTAGAATTGAATTCTCTATGATAAATTTTCTAATATTTTAGAAAAATGACTGAAAATACTAATTATTCACGTACTGTCGCGATTCAAAATGACCAAGTTCCTACCAGAAAATAGTGGTTGTTGTCCGTTTGAATACATATTCAGTCAGTTTGGTAGACTGATGCCCTAATTAAGGCTATAGAATCCAATCTGTCCTGCTATTCAACCCATAGCTGGATGGAGAATAGATGGATTAATACCTTTCAAAGGAGTATTTGTGCGTAATTGAATGAAACGATTATGTGAATAATAAAATAAATTTAATCTTTTCGCACATTGTACTACTTGTAAAAGATCTTAGCGCAACTGACTTCTCAAAATGTGGCTAAATGTTAGAATATTTGAATTCCTTCGTGGTTTGGCCGTAAATCATATGACATCCCTGTGTATATTTGTATATCTATCACGTATAACTCCATGCGAATGAGAAAAACCTATTGTGCTATTATAATGGCAGGAATTTGATTTCTATCTATGAGTAGAAGAATCGGTATTCAGAACCTATTTCGTCTTAGATAAGTGGCTATAATATTTTTCTCCATCTTCAAAATGGCCAAGCGTGTTCATGATGAATACTTTGTGAAAGGACTCAACCAGATTTATCAGATTTATTATCTGATAATCAAGAAGTTACAACTGTTGATTTATCGGATACACCAAGGGCTTTGAACACTCATCGGAATATTTGTAATGGAATTTTGAATGTCAAAAAATAAAATAACCGTCATAAAATTTTAAAGATTTTTTAAATTTAATCAAAGTAGTGATATCATTTCTGAAATCATCTCGGAAACTAATGCAGACATCACTTTATTCCATGTTCTTAAAAAGGAATCATCTTGTTATGGATATAAATGTATAAAGTAAATGAAGAAATACAGTATTAATAATACTGATCCCATTTTTTAAAGTGGATTTAAGTTGAACAAGACTGTGTTGAGCAAGCATCGTTTATCACGGCCAAATCCTCTGTAGAAAATAGTTTTTCTCTCGGACAAAAAACTATTAAATAAGTACATCATAAATGCATTGTGATTTGGAGTGCCGTTCAACTCTTTTCATTCCATAAAGATTCTTCTCTCTTCTGTCGATGTAATTATGATCGAATATCAATAAATTAATTTGGTATGTAACTCGGCTACCCTTGAACAAATATTGTTCTTTTTTCTAGACATGGAATGATCTGTGAAAAATTATGCAGTGATATTTATAAGATTTTAGAGGCATGATTTATGTAAATGACATACTGTTTCAGAAACAACACAAATTCAAAAAGTATTTGTTCATTTAAATGAAGTTTTCAAATAAGATACAAACTCAAATAAAAACACGCAAAATACGTGAATTTATGTTATTTGTTGTTTTCTTACATCGCTGTTGTGTTCTTACTGTCATTCCTTCGCTTCGATGACTTAAATGAACTCTTCTCCAATCACAGTTTAATGAGTTCTATATTTTTCCAGTCTCGCAGTTGTATTTTTAACAAAGATGTAACGACAAAAATAAAGTTCAATACTGAAGGTAATTTTCTAAGTGCGGCTTAGATGTAACACAAGACAGAAAGCATGAATCTCCCAGTGAGACTCGAACTCACCACTCAGTTGCAATTGTTCTAGCAAAACATTCCACCACGTCGAGGTGCCTAAAGCCCAATTTTGAATACCACGTACGATTTGATCATATGTAGAAGTCAAAACCTGAATTGAAAACGTCGTAAAATGAATCACATCACTGAAAAGATTTTTTAGCTCCTTTGGTTGATTAGAGATTATTTAGAAAATCAAAGAATCTAAAAAACTTTTCAGTGATTTTGAATTATACGCGTGACATCGACAAACTATTTAACTAAAATTCCGATTTCATTTTAAATTTCAATGAATTTTAGATATTCTGAACTTTAATAAAAAATTTGTTTGAAGGCTTTAAAATTTCTCATATGAAAAGGGATATTTAAATATCATGATGTCGTTCATTCAAATGAGCCTCTTATTTTACACTCAGCAGCCTCTTTCTCCACAGACATAGCCTATCGCTATTTTATCGCTATTTCCATAGCAAATGTTCAGATGAGCTCCATTCTTTAGTTACACACATTCTGACCTTTGCTTATTTAACATGCTACTTCCACTGAGTCGAATTAACAACATTTCTACCATATTAAAAATGTAAGGAGTTCCATTCAGACAGCCTTTTCCCAAGAACAGCTACTTTGAGGAACAGACTCCCGAGAATTTTAAGAATAATTAAATCTAGACCTCTCCAAAGCAAGGACTGATCGTTATCTATCTCCTTTTCTTCATAATCTTCACTTCGTATCGCCTTCTTTTTCACTCATATCGTGTGGCCTTCATTATAACCATTTTAAAATTAACCCTCTACTTTGGGTGGTTCTCGAGTATTTTACTGGGTGAACTTTAGTATAAAAAGATACAGTACGTTTATCTTCGGATGATGATTAACAGTCTCATATCTCATATAGTAGACTAATTTCATGCCTCACTACCGTAGTCATGTGCGAAACTAAGCTACAATAACTCAGAAGAGAACGAGAACTTTATAGATAACTATCACTTTAAGTAATAAGTATTAGTAATTACGTTATAACGTTAAGTTGTTTGGACTGAAACTCTAATGGAATGTGGTGGTTAGTACAGGAAATCAGACAGCAGAATTATCGTTACTAAAACAAACATTACTTCAGCAGCCCGGAAAAAAGAATTGGCCAATGTGTAAACGGCCAATTTGAAATATAACGAGAGGATGACGAATGAAGATATTCAACAAAGACAAATAACATTTTTTTCATTGCTATCTTTATCATCTCAGAATATTGATGCACCTATTAAAGCTCTAGATACGCAAATGATTCTTGGTCATTGAATCTCATTATTATGGCCCTGTGTCAGACTAAACTAAATTTAGCAAATACGTACTGCTAATAAGCAATGATATTGCTCAATACTTTTGGAAGGCATCGCTAGTAACCTTGCTATTATGATCTTGTATGAAACTAATTTTAATGTGTCTATTACGAGTGATTAATTTGGCTTAACAAATGCCTACATTGACGATTCTAGACTATTTGTACTGGGTTAACTAATCATTGGGAGTGAGAACAATGTTCACTAAATGCACTAGAAACGGTGCCTGTTACAATGCAATGGTTAATAACGTTACTAGTAACCTTGTTAGTTACAGAGGCGTCACTGTTCTGGCCTGGTACTAAACGAAGCAAAACATAATAGATGGTAATGTCATAAAACAAATATTATTAATAATGATCAGTCAAGAATTAATCTGAATTTCAACCAGAAATGAAATTGAAGTCCAGATCATCTTTTAAAGAACCAATCCCTCACTATCCCTCACGAATTTATAGCATTCACAATGTCAATTTATGTTAGAGGGGAAATTCCCAAGTTTCCTTCAGTGGCAGGGAATTGGGGGCAGTACCAAAGCATATCCTTCAGTAATTCTAACAATATATCACTGTTTACACTTGACTTTTGTCATTTCGAGTTTCGACGCCGAAAAATTTCTTCAAGTCACTAGGAAACAAAACATTAACGATAGCCTTGTCAAGGAAACTGATTTTATTTAGTGAGAGTTAACATGTTTCTTTGTTAAATTGAGACTACTTGATTGCACCCAAAAGGGTAACCTTTTAAACTCGTAAAGTTCAGGGCCATTAAACGAATACGAAGCACCTGTTACTAAGCGTTAAGCAAGTTTACTGCATTTGAGCAACATTTGCTTTGAGCAACATTTAGAAATGTCAATTGAAAGCGTAGGCTAAACGCCAAGTTCTGTATACGTGTTAATAATTATTGAAGTGTGTTAAACGTCCAGTGTTAGTGACAAACGGAATTTGACTCCTGCTAATATTCTTTTGGAAAACGCTTCATATCCTTTTTTTAATGAATCCCGCGTGCCTCGTTAAAATAAAAAATTTGTTGAGTTATGTTGAATTTTATTTCTAGCAACTCTTCACAGTAAATGAGAACTAAAAAAATTCAGTGCCTTTAGTGAAAGACAAAAATACTGATGGCAGATTTCCACTTAATTACGATTATTTTTATATGCAACTGTAAGACGTTCTCTCTACTAATTTAATCTGCAACCAGATATATTGTAACTAAGCTTTTAACGTTGCTATGTATAGTATTAGCAAATGTTTGTAAAGGCAGTTTTATTTACCAATAAATTATTTACTATTTACTGGTTATGAGTGCGACAAAATTAACTTTCCATGCATGTGTGATATGGCCTTGCGTTTATTTAACATTTCACTGGAATATTATTGAAATATACTGCGTAGTGACAGGCATTGAGAATTCTCATGTAACATGTTTTTATCATGTCACACTTAGCAAAACAATAAAGCCACTACGATTCAAGTGGTTACTGAGTGTGAATAAATATAAGAAAAAAACATTATTAAGGAGAGAAAACAATAAAATGATTTAAAACTGAAGATAACGATTGACATTATACTTAAAAGTTTGAAAATCAAAGTTGACTAGAAAACAAGCCGGAAGAGAGTTTCACAACAATAATTGTGAGAGAAGAAACTGTTAGCATAGAACTTAAGGTTGCATCTAGTTATTTCAGGTTACTAGGACTGCGCCTAAATGCGTAAAGTCAAATTATCAAAGGTTAAATCTCATAAAAACAATTGCCGTGACAATATTTATAGAAAAGGCACAGGTAAGCTATATTACTTCGATAGGGAATTGATTGACATTTAGATGCCATGTCAGAACCGATAAGATTGTAGACTTTTTTTTAGATTTTATCAAGAATTTCTAAATTTAAGGCAGAATCGCCAGATTAGACGTAACAGCAATATTCAATGCATGGACAAATTGCAAACGTATAGATAGATACTAGTGACACTCACTGGTGGTTAGTATCAGCCATGCCGATTAAGAACAACAATGGTCCTCAAGGAAGATTAAAAGAGATTAGTTTCATCTTGGAGGCGTTAAAACGAGTAACCATTTCTTGCCCTAGCGTTATCAGCATAGATACCGAATTGGGAACTGATGATATCAGGTCGTTGATGAAACTTAAGAACAACGTAGAAAGAATAGAGCTCTGAAGGACACCTGCATTAATGCAAAAAGATCTAGAAGAGTGGGTGCTCAAAACAAATTTTTAATTTGATAAAAATGATTGAATTAGATGAAAAGTTCGCCCCAAAATACCATAACCTTTCAACGTGAAGAAAGCCAGCATGGCAAACTTTGTCAAACTCCTTCGAGATGTCCAAACTTCCTCAATCCTATCTAAAGTTTGATAGATTCTTTCAGCAATAATTGTTGACAGCAGTTGACCTATATTGCTTATCTGACAGAAGGTTCTGCTTTGTGAGATGTTAAATCAACTTAAAGTTGATTCTAGTAATTTAAAAACCATGGAAAAATGTTCTTCAGGGCAGTTTCCATAAAAATACTTGCAGAAAATATAGAAGGAAGCCACGTCGCGTCAGTGAGACAGTGACTGAAGGCGAGCTGCTAAGTCAAGATCGATTATGTTGCAGATCCTCCATTGGATTTTGTCGATAATTTCAAGATAGTACAAAAACTGAGTGGACTGAATTTGCTGTGCTTGTTATTTTAATAATTGCAATTTTATGAAGACTTGAAACGATAATGATGATTACAAGATTCTTTGTCTAATGTTTGACTTAGTCAAATTTACTTGCAAGAAGATTTTTATGCTTTCTAACATGTGTAGAGGTTTTATATGCCACGTATATCAAGAATTAGTAGATTTACTTTTTTGTTGCCTTACTAGAAATTGATCAGTGATATCAATTAATGAATACGCTTTAATTCATATATTGCCTGAACGTCACATGGCTCCCAATAAAGCTACACATTCATCTACAATTAGAAACGCATTTGGAATCGAAAGAGTGCTTTTAGCTAAGTCTTCTGGAATTTTCGCCTTGTCAGTGTAAAATTTCAACATGTTTCAACATGATAAAGCGTACCAAATAAATAGTTATACCCTTCACAGCACATTTGGGGCCAATTAGGTTCGGGATGACAGCCTGCAAACAACTGTTTAAAACTTCAGTAAAAATATTTAACTCTGTGTTTAACATAAAAGCCAAAGCTATACTAATCCCCCCCCTCTCTCTCTCTCTCTCTCTCCCTCTCTCTCTCTCTCCCTCTCTCTCTCTCTCTCTCTCTCTCTCTCTAGCAATTTAATTACATCTATGAAAAAATAACTTTGGTAAATTCTTAGTCTCCTTGACTGACACTTCGCAGAAAAGACCATTTATCCCCAGTGTCTTGTCGCTGCACACAAACTTCAGCGATGCTCAAATCCCAAACTCTGTTGCGTCTCTCGTAGCCAGCCGTTTCAGTCGTCTAGAGGTGAGGAAAATTGAATAAATAAGCGTCAAACTGAGCAAGGTTCCCCGGTTAAAAACTATTGAAAGTAACTCGCATATACCTCCATTTGTAGTCGTCAGTTCAGCAATGTGACGCTGATGATAAATTGAAATGTCACGTTCTAAAATTCTTCTGCTCACTGAAAGCTAGCCCAAGACATCCTTTTCCTCGAGTAACGATATGTTGAATTTTCAAAATCTAGTCATCCTAGGCATATGCTTATGTTTACACGCCTGTTGTACGGTTATAAACTATACTATAAAAACTTGAAGATAAGAGCTCTACCTTCACAAAAACTCGATCGATGAAACTAAAACGCACGACCGAATCCGAGCCACCTTTATTAGTCTAAGTTCAAACTACGTCCCGAGGAACTCATTCCGCTACTTATCGGCGTAATCCAGTCCATCAAAGAAACAGTTTCAGGTTTACGTGTTCCCAGTACGATCTATAAGAACGGCGTTCTAAACGTACGCTAAAACTACCCGCTGAGTCAGTACCGGGAATGGATCTGCTCGACGAAAGATGTTGGACCGGTTCTTACTGTCATTGGGTGCATTGAAGAGAATGAAGGGAACCGCTTTATATTTTACCAAATCTACCAATTGAATCAACGAAAACAAAGGAACCCAATGTCTTCAAAACACAGCTTACCAACCAAGAAACAATTCTTCAGTTGCAATCAAAATATGTTGAAGAAAAGATAACTCTCTTCGACAGAACATTTTTATGTTCTCTTGCAATAAAATGCGTGAACTAATTAGAACGTTCGCTTTCAAGCCATGAATCCTGGTCGATTTGTCATGAGTGTGTTGTTTCCTTTTTAGTTATCGGTCTGGAGGAGGCAATCCCAGCGTGAGGAACCTTGAAAAGTGCCTGAAAATTATACCAAACATTGTGAGCAAGACGAGACCCTTTGGAAGCCGTCGGTAGTTGGAAGAAGTCTTGATCGTTGATTGACAATCTTTCTTGAGATGGTGTCTCGTGTTTAAAAACATCCGGATGTAGGGCCGGCAATCCACGTCTGTATCAGCCTGTCCGTGACGTCCATCCACAGCAATAGGATCTGAGTACAACAGTGCTTGTCAGTGTTGTGTGGGGTGGGATGATGAAGGCTGTTTTTACATCCCACGTCTAGGATGCAAAACATCTAAAAATAGCATGTAAAAACGTGGCTCTTTTTTAATGACATTGTTTTGTTCTTTTTCTATATCCTGTGTCCATTAGATTTTAGCTGATAGCACTACTTTTAGCAAATTAATTTGTGCATACCTTTTGTTTTTCGTCTTGGAGTAGCTTTGTTTGTGACCTGTTTTCCACAATTAAAACTTTTTTTTGTTGTTTTAAATGGACAGTCTTTTCTGAAATGAAGCATACCACTGACATAAATAGGGATTAAATTTGGCAGTATTTTTATTTCGGATTTTTCTTTTGGTACTACTATAGAAGAACTACTTGTACTTCTGACATACCAGTTTGTCCGATTTTCGTTGTATCATGCCTAAAAATTGGCAGGTGTTGGCACTCTTTCGCAACCTGTATCGTTAACTTTGAATCCTGTTCAAATTTAGTAAGGATTTGAGAGCGTATTTCCATATCGTTGCTCGATATTGGACATTTAATGAAATTTAGGCATTTAAATCTGTCTCTGGATAGTTAATCCAGTTTAAATTTCTCAGTCACGGTCAATTTTACCAACTTTTGTGATGAAATCTTCACCTTCATCATTACTTAGGTTCGTGCAATGCTAACGTCCACAAAAAGTGAATTCTTTTCACAAAAAAATGTTTGGTAATGTTTACTATTTTTTTAAATAACACTTTTTCTAGAGTATTTAGCAAAATGAAATTCCGATATTTTTCATGTTCAGCGAAGCACAATTTTAACAGAAGAAAATACTTCTTTTCATCTGATTTCTTCTTGAGATTCTTCTCTGAAAATGGTTTCGTACTTTCTGAAGTACGATAGAAAAGAGAAAAACCGGAAACCACATCCTAAACAGGAAACAAGGGATGAGCCTTTTCACCTGTTCAATAGACGTGGGTGGAGTGTGAACCGGGCGATAGTTTAGTCTATCTACTCCAATTGAAAAAAATATAATAAAATAAAAAAAGATGAAAAGATTGGAAAAGAGAAAAACCGGAAACCACATCCTAAACAGGAAACAAGGGATGAGCCTCTTCACCTAATCAATAGACGTGGGTGAAGTGTGAACCAGGCGATAGTTTAGTCAATCAACGCCAATTGAAAAAAATAAAATAAAATAAAAAAAAGAGTGAAAAGATTGGAAAAGAGAAAAACCGGAAACCATATCCTAAACAGGAAACAAGTTCAATAGACGTGGGTGGAGTGTGAACCGGGCGCACTTCCGGAATTAATACAACCTGCACGAAAATATTTTTTTAAATCTTGTTTTAAACTATCCTGTTCGAATTCAGATGAAGATCGGGAATCTACATTGATAAGTTTTGTTACACTCTTCTTCTTCTCTCTATTTTTTTATGTACCACGTATGTATATAAGGGGCGTGGAAGATAATAGCTCTCTACATTTTCCATTCAGTAAAACTAGCAATTCTTTATGGCATGAATGATATTACGAAATGCAGTTTTTACGTAGGAATACGTACATAAAAAAATGTATGTCGCAAGTTGACTATTATGGTTGAGCCAATGTTAGCGACTTTTTCTTTCTCTAATAATATTCATTTTAGTTACTAATTTGTGAAACTAGGGCATCTCAATCAAATATTGAATATTGTGAACTATGCTAACTAAAGCCCTTCAGAAAGCTAGTTATTTTTATATATCAGTCAGTCAGTTAAGTGCCATATGTGATACACGCTTGGGCGGTAGACTGGCAGCCAACCAAGGCTATAGAACCCAAACTATCCTGTTATTTAACCCATAACTAGAGAAAAGAGACAGATTAATACCTTTCCCACGGGTATTTGTGCGTAAGTGAATGCAATGAATTCGACTGGAATTCGAACTCGGCTCTCCGATTTCCCGTTCCGATCCGAAATACACTGCACCACAACAAACATTTTTGGATATGGATAACCGAATTTATTCTAATAATATTAACAATATTTGTGAAATTTACTGATTAACCGTAATCCTTTTAAAACGAGTTAAGTACAATAAAGGCGTCTCGATGTTACAGAAAATGATTAATACATAATAAGGATAGCAAATTTTATGGTTTAATAGTTCTGTTATTTACAAAGATCGGAAAGTAAATCGTCAAAGATAAACCAAAAGCTGAAAATTTTGGCACTCTTGGCGTTTATATTTTCTTCTACCGAAAAAAAATCATATGAGAATTCACAGATGTGTTGTGTATCAAAATGGGTGTTTTCCGTCGAGCTAAAATGTTCGGAATTGGTATCTATCCAAATAAACTATCAGTATGTTTAACTTGTATCCACACCCTCTAAACAAGAAGGCAGCCTAAATCTATCTCAAGTATAACACTTTTTTCTCAAATCCAGAAAATACATTTTTATTTATATTTTATGCGTCTTGAAATCTTGATTGATTCAATTCTATTCTAAAAATGCTAAAAATTTCGAAGATACGGAGGAAACTTCTTTTTCAATGAAAAGTTTGTTTTTAATTAACATTACTGCTTCAGCGTGTTTCATGCTTGGTGTATTTTCGTTAATCTCGATTAAAATAAAATTATTTCAAAGAGATGTTTAGAAACAGCTCTTTGAATTTCTTTTAAATATTATTTAATGGGAACTGACGCTTATTTAATTCGAATTAATGCATGAAATGTGGAGATAACTATAAATTCACTCTCTGTTGCGTATGTGCGTGTGTATGAAAATCAACATCAAGATGAATATAAATATGAATAGTTAATGACATTTAGAAAACCTTTAGATTTTCACTTTTTCTACGAATTGTTGTATACTTTTTGGTATCATAATTTGTAATGAAGTTAAATCAAAGTATTTGTACATTTATGAAGATTGATGAAGGGGTCAACCACAATCTATGAATAGGCTTCCGTTGTAGTTATTGTAACAATACCTGATGACACAAGGAAAAAAGATGAAAGTTAATTATAATCTTAAATATACGCATATGCACACTTGCATGTGACTGATGAGTATTAGGCGATCATTTAGTAGAAAATATTGCTTGCTTCTCTACAAGTTGAACAATATCATTTCTTCACGGCCTTAAAACAGTTATTTTGATTAGGTTTCAGTGAGCAGACAACAGTTAAATTCTTCTACCTAGAAACCATTTTGTTGTATTCATTTGAAAATCAAGAAATATTATTCAGTTTACGATTATTTGAATTTATGTTTTTGTAAAGTTTAAATCGATCCTCACAAATTAAAGACGCGAGAAGTAAGATTGTGTTGCACCAATGTTTCTAATGAACAAGTCTTGCTTGTCTTGAAAATCAGCATTCGAAATCTTTGACTTTACTATTGGCTCGACACTGATTGGATATATTGAGAAAAATGTGTTAATATTTAACAAATATAATTAACCAATCGCATGCCTTTGAATAATTTAGCTTCTTCGGGAGTATTCTCTATATAAAAAAAAGAGGTTGACTTTTTAAGGAGTGAAAGAGAGGTTGATATTTACAAAAACTAAGAAAGATAACAAATAAAAATTTAAATTATTCACAGCAGAGTTTGTAAAATAAGTGATTCTATTTTAAGAAATATGTGAAATTTTTCTTATCCCACGAATTAAACGTTCCAAGTTGCATGTTGAAGTGCACACTGGTCTGACTTATGCATTTAAAAGACAACTTGATTCTTGCCGGGTATCTCATCTTCCAGCGACATTTTTTCTTACTTCATCCAAGAAAAGCCATATGTCATATCATATTTTCAACTTTTTTTTTACTACGTTCTTCGATTCTATCTTTAAACAAAGGAACAGTCTTAACATTATACGAGAAGGCGTTGAAAAAAGTTGACAGCCTCTTCCAAAACATTCTGATGTTCGATCATTTAGTCAAATTTTGAAAAGTAAGTCGAGCCGAGAACTTTTCACCACCTCTGGTATTCATTGTCCACATTTGCATCAGTTAGTTAAGTGCCATACGTGATATACGATTGAGCGATCATGTCTCGAAATAGACATGACTGACTGGGCAGAAGACTTTTCCATAGTAGGTTACCATTCCTTTTTTCGGTAGACTGGTTGCCAACTAAGGCTATAGAACCCAATCTATCCTGTCAGTTAACCAACAGCTGGTAGAAGAGAGAAGCAATTTATTGATACTTTTCCCAATGGTATTTGTGCGTAAGTGAATGCAACAAGTTCAAATTTACAAGGGATGTTGTAAATGCAGTTTTTTCTCTTGTAAGGAAACAGATGTAGTGAGAAATTTACGAAGAATGGATGCACTTGGAGAACCGTCCTGATGTTCTAATTTAATTTCGCATCATCACTGCTGATGAACTTTTCCCGGTGATGAAGGCAACAGGCCAACACAAAACATATGTTTTGAAACCTACACTCCTGCATGTAGTACTGTATTAAATGTTGTTATTTTGTTGCCTTTAGTATTGGACAAAGTATATCAGCAATGTGCATATTGAACAAATCCAAGAAACAGCGATAACAGTTTTAACCGTTTCAATTTTCTTTTGGATTTTTGCTACATTACATTTGCATAGCTCGGTGTATACTTTCTCTAGTTGCAACGATTATGAATAACATTGCAGTTTACATATTGCGGGAAAAGTTCTTATATATGTAATTTTTAAGTCTATTTTAGGTTCACTCAACTGAAACAACTCTATCCAATATTTAAAAAATATATTTTCCTTGTTTAAAACAACAAGGTCTCATATTCTGGGTTAAAGATCAGAGCTCGTCTCAAGTCTGTCTGTAATTTGATTTCCTAATCTATTTTTTCATAGTCTCAACAGGTCCTTGTTTATTTTTATATCATTTAGTTGTAGCATTAAATTCAAATAATTTGTTCAATTGCTGGTGAATCGTGTCTACTTTTAATGCGGTGATATTGAATAGATATTCTTATTTTTATTTCTCTTATATTTTAATAACTTTTATTTGTTTTGATAATTTTGAATTCCAATTGTCTATGATTCTGTTTTGCGTTGCCTCTGCTGTGTCTTTTATTTGATCTTGGATTTTTTTTTCTATTTAATGGCATTCCTTCCTGCTGAGTATTTAAAGTCTTGATTACATTTTTTATCTAATTGTCCAATGCCGTTGTTTATCTTTCTGCATAACTAACATCGCATATTTCTCAAGTCACCTTCGTTGAATAACTTGTTTTTTGTTTGTTTGTTTTGTTTTATGTTTTTTCAAACTGATACACATAAACTATATGCGTATACATATATATAATTAGCTAGTTTTTGGTCATAATAAAATTAGACCAGTACACAGTGGTGTTAAAAAGTGTTCAATACAATTATATTGTAGAACTTTTGAATATTTTTCATTTGGAAAGTTATTTCTCAGACCTAGGTTCCAACTTTTCGGTATATTCAGGCGATTTACAATAACTGATTTTACCGTTTTTCAAACACTCGAACAGGGATTTCAAACAACCAAAAAATTTTCAAAATTCAAAACTGAAATCAAAAATTTAAATATCATTCAAAATCCAAAATTTAAAAATTTTCAAAATTTTTCGGTTGTTCTCTTTTATCAGATAACTTTAGTTTGTTATGTTAGATCTTTACCAAATTATATTAAAGGATTGAATTTGCTTATTATTCAACTTTTTCAGCTTCCTTGGGAATCTTTTTACTCTTTCTCATCAATTCTAGAACTTCACTTTCTATCAGATACTTGACCTAGTTAACAGTTTTAGAAACCTCTAATGTCGTCAAGGCCAAGGACACGGTGCGTACATCAAGGACGGACTTCCCTGTAGTAGGGACACAAAAAACGAGGACCCTGATCTCTCTTATATGTGCTTCCACGTGGTACATCGATAGTACCACATTCGTATCACTCTCAGGATGAAGATCCGCTAATCCTCAATCGAATATCAGAGAGGATTGACAATATCCTTACTGAATTTCCTTCGGCTTGCTTTCACATATGCAATGACTTCAATGTTCTCCACAAAGAGTGGTTAGTCCACTCGAAAAGACAGATGATGAAGGTAGATATTGCAGAAGCTTCTCAATAACCTATGAAATAATCCGAGTCTTGGATGCGACGGGACAGCAGGTAACCCTCCACGAACTTATTTCTAACATTCTACCCTGACAAATGCTTAGCAAATATTTTACTCCAATAAGCACGTGACCATTACCTGTATCCAAATTGATTCTAAACCAATGATATTCCATAGGTTACCGTTTCATGTGAAAGTGGACTGGGACAGCTTTCGGTTTTATAGAACATCTCGTCTCCTAACCTTCTTTAAACATGCTGCCCCCAAAACTGTTGCCCTAATCTCTGAATGGATCCTTTCAGGAATGAAGTGCTTTATATAAAAAAAAATAATCCAGCAAAAACCAAAGTCAACGCTGATTCAACCATTAATTCGCTGCTCTCCGGAACTACTACTCTAACATCTAACACAATCTCAATAATATACTCATTTCAGTCTTTACTTATCAAAAGCATCGACTCGATAAAAGCCACTGACCCAGACAAAATTCCAGTAGTCGTCCTTAAGATAATCAATCCAAAATTTTCTCCGATCTTAGCAAAGTTATTTAACCGCTGTTTAAAGAAGAAAACTTCCCAAAGCCTCGTCTTTAAGAATGCGAGAGAGCGATCTTCCATCTCTTAGTATATACTTATTAGTCTCCTCAGTAACATCAGTAAGCTTTTTGAGGCTTTAATCAACAAGATTTACGAGCATCTAGACAGGAACAACCTCTTGTGCGGTTATAAGCTTCGATCGGTCCAATCCACTGCGGATGTCTTAACTACCTTTACATGCAGATTTAGGGAGGCTATTGACGACTCAAGCACCACAAACATTAGATATCTCGAAGGACTTCGACAAGGTGTGGCATAAAGGACTGCTATACCATCTCTCCCGCTATAGAATTACTTGAAGGGTCTCTCAATCCATCCCTGAAGGTAATTATTAACGGCCAGTTCTCCGACACCCTGACGGTCAACGCAGTCGTCCCCAGGTGTTAATTCTTGGACTAACTCTCTGATGTCCATAAAGATCGGCCTAAGAATAGACTTGGATCATTTGTAAACATCTATGCCGATGATACGACGATATATGTGCACACCTCTAAAATTCTTCATCACTACAATCTTAACCTGTTCAAGTCAACCGTTATCTTCCCCTCCTGTTCATATAAATTGACAATTGGCGTAACTCCCAACCTCGGGCCTTGTGCAAAGTGAACATTAATGAACAAAAAAATTCAGAAATTATCGGTTATTTTGATTTCTTCATTGTTTTTCATGGTTTATTTCAAGTCTACTGCGAATAACAATTCTAAAAAAAAAAAAAGCGAATTAAAAAATGAGGAAAAATAAGATATAATAATGCACACAATGGTTACTTCTAAAATTTTAATTATGGAAAAATCATTTATTTGCAAGTCTTATAAAAAAGTAAGCCTTCATATTAACATTTCTTAACATTTTAATTTAGAAACTAATGACAGCAATTTAGGATTCGATACAACTTATGAGGTTTTGCTTAAATGCCTCGTCATTTGAATCTGTTTGTTGCTACCTTACCAAGAAAATGGAATGCATCTTCTGACTGAATTCTTGTTATGTATGATAATATTCAGCTAGTGTACATGGGACAGTAGTCTACAAGATGTATTATGTATCAAATATCCAGTTATTAAAAAATTCCCATGTATTAGAAGGTCTTATTCTCTATCGCTTAGTCAAGCCAGTAAAACTGGTATGATATATTTTTAACATTTTCATAGTTAAATCATTAACAATGGATTTACATTGTGCATATAATATAATAACGAACCCTTTCTTACTTATATTTAAACTTTTTATATAATAAAGTCATGTACAATTCATTTACATTCTCCTTCTTCTATGTGCCGTTCCACTCAAGCCGTTGGCGATCATGGCTCTCCATCATTTCTTGTCCTTCATGGCTTTTAATAAATTTTGTAATTTTATTATCTTCTTTAAACTTTCTTCTACCATCTATTTAAACACAAGCTCGCTAGGTAGGTTATGCCTTGTTTCTCTCTCTCCCTCATCTGTTCTATGAGTATTAAATTTTCCAAGCCTTTTTCCCTGATTATGTGCCTTAGAAATTTTAACTGTGTCTTCCTGATGTTAAGTATAAGTGTCATTATCAGTAACTAAAAATGAAAATATTTAACCACGATTTATTATATGTTAATATAATTATATGTATAATTTAAAAGGTTTCCACGGGGCCTTACTATACAAAATCATTTGAAAATCAGAAAGAAAGGGATTGTCAGTGATTAAGAATTAATGCAATTGTACATTAATGGACAAAATGTCATAGATTTTGAAGTTTTATCCTAAATACTGGATCTGTTAGAAATTGCTTTTATAAACTCACACAAAAAACAATATACTTTTAGCCAAGAATAGAGGACACCTTTTTTAAATATAATTTACTTTTGCACTTGTAAAATATCTGTTATGATCAACATCTAATTTTTCATATTGTAAAATGAAAATTTAGGCTGGTTCGAAAGATGATATTCTTTATCTGTCCTAAGGGAATCATCAGGGTAAATTCTTCACCCCATATCATATATTTCAATGCTATTTTTGACAAGCAGGCTAACTGAACGAAGTGAAGGGCCACATTTTGATTATTACTCTCTTTTCTAGTCACTCTTGAAATCTTATCTAGTTTGTTGCACTGACCCAAATATTTTCTCACTGTTCAGAAGTCACAGCTGCGCCTTTTTTTAACCTTGAACTACCGATATGAATATCAAGTAATCACGATTTTAGAGGGTTCACTCACAGATTGGCACGTCTCATCCTTCACACTTATTCATTTTTAATCTGTTCTTATTTGCTCGTGGTATAGTCGTCATTCCGGTGTATCTAAATAACTGTTGCTACAACAAAACAACATTGGGATATTATTGCAATTAATAATCTTGAATTCATAATATGTTTACACAATTCTCTGATCCAAGTAAAGCCTTATTTGCTATAAAAATATGATTTTTGTGTTCCTATTGACCTAAGAAAAACCCATATTTCCCTGGAAGATGTAACAATTGTTAGGTTTTAATACTTGAAATACGACTAGAAACCAATAACATAGCATGTATAACTGATTACTAATATTTGACTAAAATTAAACTACTTGTCTTAATAAGACAATATGTTATCAACAGTAAACATTGAAATGTGATAAAGAATTTCTGGAAGCTGAAATAACAAATGAAAACACAAATTTATTCAAATTTCAATAAATTGTTTTAAACGCAAGTTATGCAAGTAAAATTGAACATAATTATAAAATGTATACATGTGTACGTATGTGTGGGGGTGGGTACCGTGCTATATTGTATTATAAATTCATAACTACTAGGGGTGACATCAAACTTAACATGAAACTTAACATGATCTCATTTGTTGAGTGCAAATCAAATTCTAAATCTCCTGATAAACTGACCTGTACGCTAAACATTAAGCTAACTTTCTTAATGATGATGATTATGATGATGACACTGTTTTTAAGAATTTAATTAACATCGTCTTCTTCAAGCGCTTAAAGCAATTGACATTTGGATTTTGCACAGAGTATCTGCAAGGCCACGATCTATTGCCAACTATTACAATTTCTACTTTAATTCAATTTTAAATTGAATGCTATTAAATTTAAGTCGTACGAGGTATAAAGCATGTCATAAGAAAGTCAATGTTGACATACATTGCTATAAAAGCGATCAATTGATGCAACCTGTCCAACGAAAAGAAAGTCCTAGTGCAACGTCATTTTTAGTATTAAATGTCATTCAATCATAACAAATGCTAAATCTATTTTTCTCTTGATAAACCAATTTTAAAAAAACGCTTAAGATAATAATTTTTTAAATGACTATTTAGTAGTCTATGAAATAAAATTAATAAAGAGATGATGTTAATATTGAAGATAATAAAGCCATCAAATGAAAAAAAGCAATGGCACAAATGACAATCAAATGAAAAAAAAGTAATGGCACAATCAGTTAGATAGCATCAGTTTCAAATCACTAAAGTTTCAAATCCTAATACGAATACATAAAAGAATTTCTAAAACCTATGAATACGTTTGACTTTGGTTTCTATTTCTCTGTAGTTTTGTTATTATTGTCTCTATTGCTATATATTTAAAACATTCAATTTAGAATTGATTAGCAAACTTTATGAAATTTCAGCCATTTTTAATTTGGGACTATTTTACATGCGTTATAAATAAACTCGCCAAGGCTATACATACACATTTTAATATGAATTCTTCACAATGCAAAATATTTTTCTAACTATTACTATATAATCAACATAATTTACACTAAATTATGTTGATAATATTTACATCATTTTTCGATTAAATTTTATAAGTCTTTATTTTTATAATCGATGTTGATAAAAAAAGTAACTTCAAATTTATTATAAGAAACATTTTCATTTAGTTTTGTGCGACAGTTTAAACATCCAGATATTTTGTTCTATCAAAAAACACTAATTATGTTCAAAATGAATTGAACATAAATTATATCTTATTATTAATTATTATTCATCCAATGTGCGAATGATAAACGTGATATAAAATAAAAAGTATTTTTTTCGACTTCTGAAAATATCAAGCTTTGGAACATGTGCATTATTTAATAATGGGTTAATATTGCATTTTGATCAAAAATAGAATGTGAGGCTTACCTATTCGCATAAGTAAAATGAATACAGACCAGATCATCTTTATAGTAAGAAATATCGAATTACTTTGGTAATATGATCGACCCTTTTTAGGTAGAACAGAAGATTTTTGCCTGAACTACTGATAAAAAATGTCAGCCTAGTAACGTATGTACTGGAATATTGTAAGCGACAGGTGCTACAATTAGAACAAGTCTAATAGGAAAGGAAATTTCCGAATTTTCTTCAGTTTTAGTTTATTATAACGGCACAGAAATAGGCCGATTAATTATTTATCATTCATTATTATTGTTCAAGTTATTAGAGTTTAACTGGTTTAAAATATTTTGCTATTAAAATCTCAGTATCTTTAGTTCATAGATCGGAAAGGAATAAATTATTTGACAAAGTGTCAAATATTATCACGAGTATTATTGAATTCGCTTTTATACAGTAATAACGTGTGTGTGTATTTGTGTGTGTGTTGATAATGAAACAATATATTAGATGCATCAATAATCATGTTCTTGTAAACATTATTGAATAAATGATAATTCAAATAATCTTGTCAATCATCAGTTTAAATATATATGAACTTATTAAAATTGTGTCATTAGCAAGAAGCAATAATGTGCGTAAATCAGTATCGATTTCATGAGATTGCTTTTTTTGAAAATGAATGTAAATGTTGTTTTTCTGAAAAAAATGACATAAGCAAAAAAACCAATTAATGTCTTCATAGTTTCTTTATTTCAATCTAACAACACATTAGGAGGAATTTCCAAATTTTTAATAAAAACTGCTTTCTTGCAAAAGCATTAAAACTCCTTCAGCAATTTTCATTTTATATCTTAGCATTTATTTTATTTTATCTATATTTTATTTATAAAAACCTATAAAAATGAAGATTACGAAACTTTCCGTACAAAAGCTTAAAACAAAAATCTTAACAGATGATAAAATTTACGAATGTTGAATGTAAAAAAAACAAAACAATAAAAATAGTGAAATTTTAAAAGCTTTCAGTTAATCTGTACAAAAATTTTAAATTCTATAAAATATACAGGAATTGTAAATTCTTAGCACTTAAATATATAAACAACCAAAAACACCTTATTGAATCAAATTGTATAAAGAGAGTTCAAAGGTCACTTACCTTGAGAACTTGTAATGGGAAGTTTCCACCTCCTTGTAGCCTAAAACCCCAGGGTGAACCCCCGTCAATATTTACAATCATGTTCCCAGAAATAGTCATGATACTAGATGTTTACCTCCAAAATATATCAATCAAAAATGATTTGTGTAAATCAGGGGTCTTTTGTAAATAAAAAGACCCGAAGTGGCTGGCTCAGAGCTTGTTCTAGACAGAAGGTACAGAATAGTTGTACACCTGAGTCCTGGTTTTATTCTGACGGGGATTTAAATTTTAATACTTTCAGGCCCTTCTTTACTTAATTACAGATACAAGCTTTTTTTGCTTTTTAATATGCCGTAAAAGCTAGCAAGTATTTGCTTAAGTGTTAACTGAGACCAGCCTGCTAGCCTACGGCTTGTGTTGGTAAGAAGCCTGTGAATTCGGAGGTAACGGACTGTAGGTGAAGAAAACGACGGCACGGAGGCGGCAGTATTCACTACCTTCCTCACAGAGCACGTCATTCCATGTTGGCAGCGATGAGGAGCAATGAGGTACGGTTGTCTTTGGGTAGCCCTCTCACAACCGCCCGTCTTCTCACGCTTACTCTCTCTCCCCCGTCCCTCTCTCGCCTAATTATTTTTCGTCACTTTCTCTATAAATATATACCACCTCCTCCTCTTTTCACCATCTCTCTCTCTCTCTCTCTCACACACACACACACACACACACACACACACTTACACATATTCAAGGTAACAAAATTCTAGCTAGTGGATGAGGAGCCAGAATGAAAGGAGGCGATTATGTGATGATCACGTGGGGGTGAGCAACAAATGGGGCTAGCAGTTACTATAATAAAATCTCTGCAGGAGAAAGATGAGGAGGCGAACGAGTAAAACACTAACAGGCTCTGAAAACAAAAAGTAATACAGAAAATGTTTAACTAAAAACAATGTTCTTCAAGGTTTAATGAAGCAAATTTTTACAATTTACAAATGTGCAATTTATTAATTTTTTTAGTTAATTAATAAAAAAGTCTTCAAATTTTGCATTTAACAAATAAATAAAGATTAAAAGTGGAAAAATTCGGATATTATATGCAAAGTGAGTAAATTAAATATAACTTTGAGAAGTTTTAAGTTGTGGAAATTGTTTAGTGTTTTATGCAAAACTTGAAAGCCAGTTATGTGCTTGCCTCCTGCTTATGTTTGTTCTGACGCTGGATTCCGTTTGGGACGTTGCACGGACCTTACCAATAAATGTGCAGCTTATTTATAACTTTGGTAACACAATACAATACATAAAGCCTTTATTTGCGTTTACTAACACCCGTACACAAAATGTCATTTTTTGTGAAAGACAGGTGTGCTTGTAACCCACCTATATTCATTTATTTTATAAGGAATTCTGAAGTTGCTTTAGTTTATCTGCTTCGAATAATATATTTAATTGACTTAATTTATTGTAATTAAGTAAGTATGAATAATTAATTGGTTAAGAGAAAAATTATTTCATTTTCGTTTTTATGTGGGTAGTGAGCCAAATTATTTTTTAAAAATATATTTTGTTATTACTTATATAAAACAAGTAATAATCCATGGGAAAAAATTTAATTCACTCAACTAAATGTATAACTTATATTTTCTTATAATTTTTCGATTATTACTAATCATTGGTATCGTTCAAAGGGGCCAAAAAGGATTTTGACAAAGCAATCTTTTCATTCTTTACTCTTTCACAAAGATTTTTCTGGTTAATTTCATTTTTTTTTTTAATTTTTACTTTAACTGACTGAAGTTAATTTTTTGTGTGTATGTGTCATAATAATTTTGATTGTTCAACTAACAAAATTGAAACAGTTCTTCTGTCTTTGTCAAACCGACGTTCTTCAGTGAAATTTATTGTAATTCAGAATTTAAAATTTGATGTGCATTAACTCTAGGCACTTTTGGGGCATTTAAACGTTATTGATACAGTCTTACCTCATTAAACACCTGTTTCTTACACCTACATACCAAGAAAACTGCCTCATATCGATTTGGCATGTAATTCATACAGTAACCCGGAGAGAGGGATATGTATTAAATAGATATTTATTTTCTAGAAGAGAAAATTTGCAAAATATTCGTGATATTTGTCGAATTGCTCAAAAGTTGTTTTAAAAGCATTTATTTTTAAATTTTTCTCTGGAAAAGTACGAAAAACCTTTTTTCATTTAGCCCTACGAGAAAAATTTAAAAAATAAGCACAGACATTTCCTCTAAGATAAGATATTACTTATACAAGAATTGTTTTGTTTGAAATTAATTTGATCCTGTCATGTCTGAATACATTTTTGAACGTTGCTATTTGAGCAGTTTCAAATGATAGAAATGTTATTTGATTTATCTCAGTTCAATGAGATCATCGCATTTTACAAAACCTAAATTTGTTAAACTTTGAGAAATGATTACTTATCGATACACTCTCCCTGAATATTTTGAGTAAATTTAATGAATTGCTTGTGTAACAAATCAAATCAGCAGTGAAGAGTAACAAACGGCCAGTACAAAGTTGCTTATATGAACAACAACAACATTATTCTATATTCATGTTAGATTGCGTAATTCCCTTCGACTATTAGACACCGAAGCATTGTATCAATTAACAGGTATGGTGAGTTAATATAAATAATCCTCAAAGATTATTTTTAAAATAGCAATTTTTGGGGTGGGGTGGGGTGGGGTGGGGTGGGGGTGCACCAGAAATATTCAATATACAATAAAGAATCTCATTTCTGGATTACTCTTTTCTTTTCAGTAGAATCAAAATATTTGTTTTCGTTGAGCTTACGATATATAATCTCAAGAAATTGGTTGACTTAAAACAAAATTTAACTAGAATGCTGTCAGTTTCAAGTTATTATATAAAGCTTGAAAAGTTTATTCGCTTTCTAAAATACATGATAAACAAACTGCCCGATAGAACTTGATTTGTTTTTTTGGATAACGAGATGAAAGTAAAGATAGTTTCGAGGCTGCTATAAAATAACTACTTAGAAGAGTAGTTTAATTAAAAATTATTAATGTATCTGTGGAATATTCTATATATTTTTGCAAAAGGCTATAAGAATTTTTTTTATTAAAAGCCGAAAACTGTGCTATGGATGGATGTGTCATTAGTTAAGAAATATCACACACCTGACACACTTTCTCGGTGATTTCACTGGGCTGGGCCTCATATTCAACTCACTTCCATAGACAAGGATTTTCAACTTCTTCGGATCAAGTTACATTTCATGATTCCATTAGATGTTTTCAGCTACGTTTTTCTGAGAATAATTCATCTTTAATTCCACCAAATTTTAACTATCGAACCTAATCACTACTGAAAGAAATCAGCTTTCTTTTTAGTTCTTTTCGAATTAGCAAGATGATCTGATATTGTCAATTACAAATTTTCTCTATTTTAAGTTGTATTTTGTATGTTGCTCGGGTGTAATGAAAGCTTTAAAACTAATCCATGGTCCTGGAGCTCAGACTCTTTAGACGTTGGCACGAAAGACTAAAAGGCAATAGTTGTTTCCAGTTAAAGCGAAACCGTAGACTGAAAGAAAAATGAATGGATGTAAGTCAAATTTTGATTTCCTGGTATCGATATCAAATTTTCTGCACTATTGTAAGAACTTCAACCTTGAAACTTCGATATTTATCGGGGGTACCTCGACACAAAACCTAGCTAAGAACACTCGCAGATGCTTATAGTACAACTGTGTAAATTTTCAAGAAAAACAGTTCAGCCGTATCGGCCGTATTCTATAGGTAACGGACACACACAGACACACACACACAGACACACACGCACACACAGACAAAGTTCCGTTTATAAATGGTTTAGATTAAGTTTAGATTAATTTATATTAATTGACGTTTAGATTCGCCTTCATTTCTTCCATAAAATGCCTTCTAAATATCATTAAGTACAAAAATATAGAGTGAAACACATAATTAGTTTATCAGCTAAAATAATTTCTTCAAACATTACAGCTATTACGTGAGCCTCGGTGTTTCAGCGACAAAAGCAAACATTCTCGGATTTTTACTGTCATATGGCTGTCGTAGTATTAATTTTAACTTACCTGAATGAACAACTGATAGACTTGCGATCATTACAAGTACGTGAAGAAGCCTCTCCAGCTTTTGGTCATTTCGGGCTGTGAAATTGTTTTCACCTTCTCATACAACTTATGAAAATGAAACTTTTAATAAAAAATGACACTAACACGATCTTCAGCAATTAAATTCGTGTAAGAAAAATTAAACAGATACTTCAAAACTCGGTTTTAAAAAGCCGAGTGACAATTTTTGATTTGTACAAACTTATAAACGTCTGTTTTAAATGCCACAGGTAACAATTCTTTCGTTGGTAGTATTTATTATTTCAAATGGAAGGATTCTGAAGAGTTAATTTTCTTTCGTGTCAAATCATTGCCTCACACTTTGCAATTGTTTTATTCTAATACTGAACCATATACTTTTTTATTTTGCATATTTGCGGACACAGTAAGGACATAAGAAACAATGACCATCGTTTTTGTTTCAAGCTCTGAAAAAAAATCCTGTTTTATCCAAACAGATTGACATTCATATTTCCAGTTAAAGCACCAACCACTTTGGATGTGTTATGAAACCTATGACGATGGAACTATATGCAAAAACTACAACCAACATTTTTTACACCATCTTTCCGAGAAAAAATTAAACATTTTTATGAAGCGTCATTATAAAGGCCTTCTGAATATTAAGGTACGTGTGAAACAAGGTAATATGCCGTTACTTTTTATTGTGATATTACATATTCTTTATAATTTAAGTGAAAAGATAACACCTTCATCACTCAGGCCTTGGTTTATGAAAAGAGTCATCAGATATTGCAATAGTTAACTGACTCTCTGGTAATGAACTAATATTTGCACGCGACAACGTTAGGGGTGCTAATATCAAATTTACAAAGCTCTAAACTCGTGGCTTTGTGCCAGGACTGAACTCACTTAATTATCCTTCACACATATCTATCTTATCTAGATAATGGGTTGTGTAAGACTCTCCAAGATCTATTAACGACAAGAACATTTCATTGGTTAATAGGTGTCACATTGGATTAATTTCAAACTATTGCCACATAAAGTTCCTAACAGACATGATGTTTGATTCAGGCAAGAACAGCATTAGTCTTAATTGCTTCAAGTAAATATTTCTCAAATAACATCTTCTTTTCATTCTGGATCAACCATGGTCAACTCAAATCATTAAAAAGCTGTTTTTCACATTCTGAATCAACCATCAGCTAGTTAACTGCCATACATAATACACGTTTGGGCAACCATGTCTCTTTCAATTCATGACTGACTTGGTAGAAGATTTTCCTGCAGTGGGTTACCATTATTTTCTGCGGTAGACTGGTTGCCAAACAAGGCTATAAAATTCAATTTGTCCTACTATTCAATCCATAACTGGAGGAATAAGAGATGGATTAATAAATTTCCCAAGGGTATTTGTGCGTAAGTGAATGAAACGAATTCGACTGAAATTCGAATTCGGCTTTCCGATTTCATATTCCGAGCCGCTATCCATTACACCACAAAACCGCACATCCTTAATCAACCAAACAGCTCGATTCATTAAAGCTTTTGTTGACGTTTTCGTAAACGATAGTTTTGGATCTCTTTCCCATATATTTTTCTTACCTACATACGGAAAATGTTTAGTTTTAGCAAACGTTTTTAGGTTTATTAAAGATAAATTAGACGACTAACGTTAATTTAAGTTATTCTTATAAATATTTCTTATTTTATAACATCGGAAATATACTTAATAAACAGTAGCAATAAAAAAACAAAAACAAAGCAAACTGCTACTATTAAAGTAGTATCAGTTTGCTTTGATTTTTGTTTTTGTTTTTTTAATAGAAGTTTCCGCCACATAGGCTTGAGACTAAATGACCGACCAAAATCAGATTTCGTATAATAAAAATAAATTTTATAAAAAGACAATCTTCTAAGCAATCACTTTTCGCAACACCTCGCTATGTCTCAGATCTGCAGTAAAAGTCGGTCACGTGCATAGATTCACTAACAATCGATACAGGAACAGTCTATATATCTCCTTATTTTCTTTTGTCGAAATTGATTTAAAAAAGCATAAACAATTTTAAGTTCTTACCTGTTAGTAGTTAATTGTAGTTTCAAATAGTAAATGTCAGAGACATGCACTACTGATTCGTTCATTCCAATGAATATCTCGGATCAAATCTGTTGAATTCACTTGTTAGTAAAAGTTGTATTTCAGTGCATTGTTTTGTTCACGAGCTATCTCTTCAGAAGCCGATTTTTTTTTATTTAAATAGCACTCATTCGACATGCCGTAAAATCTTTTGTCTTTACCATTTAAAAATCACTTTATATTGGCTCACTATAGTAACGAACAGCTACTTGCATTCCCGCGCTTATAACTTCATGGGTGCAAATAAAAAAATTACACGAGTTTACACTCATGGCCTTGAGCTAAGACTGAGCTCACTACACAGCCTGAAGCACCTCAAAAATGTACGTTACAAATATCAAATTATTCCAAGATTCAGAAACATCTCGATAATCGCACAAAAATAGGGGAAGAAGAATGCCGAAATTTCAGGGGCCATTTAAGTCTGTATCACCATGATGGGTGATACAGAAAACTACACAGGGAAATAAGGAACAAGTGCAGACAAACTCAACGGCAAATGTGCAGAAATAGAGAAATTGAGTATGAAAATAAATGAGATATGAATAAAAACATAACCAACAAAACAAAAAACATGCTCAGCAACAAAATGTATAAACTCCAAGAACGGAACACACATATTAGAGGAAGAAAAATACTTCAGCGATAGGACATATATCAAAGGTCTCTTCCATGGCAAGAGAGCAGCCGGTAATACACAGAAATACCAACAGACCAGAAATATTAAAAACTGAAGTGGAAGCTACACTGGTCAAAGTGAACAGAAAGAAAGCAGCAGGGCGAGACGATATTGTAATAGAGATACTGACAGTCTTAGATGAATTCGGTGTAGACAAGATCATAGAAATAATAAATGAAATCTACAACTGCAGAAGACCTAAGCAGATCGACTTCATAGCACTGCCGAAGAAGCCAGGCGCCAAAGATTGTGAACTCCACCCAAGAATCAGCTTAATGAGCCACATGACAAAAGTCATCATCAGGATAGAGCACGTAGAAAAATCAGACAAGAGATAGGGCAAAAACAAAGCGGTTTCAAGGACATCTGAATATGGAACACTATATTTATGCTCAGAATGTTATCAGAAATGGTAATATAAATGCAGAAGAACGTGTACCTAAGTTTCATAGAGTACTCAAAGGCGTTCGACAAAGTAGGCCACAAAGATTTGACGGAGATGCTCAGAAACTTGAACATATTCAGAAAAGATATAAAAATAATCAAGAACCTATACTGGAAGCAAACCGCCTGCATATGAACAGGAAATGAGTTCAGCGGGTATAGAGAAATAGAAAGAGGTGTAAGATAAGGATGTGTCTTTTCATTGGATCTATTCAACAGCGAGGTAATTCCTGGTAGCAGACACAGAAAGGAAACAACAAGACATCCTACAGAAGGTAGCAAAAGAAGGCGAGAAAAAAAGGACTAAACATAAACTACAAAAAAACTAAATGCGTGGTCATCAGCAAAAAAATGGAGCCTAAAATGCCAATTACAGGTCAGGGATACTAAAATCAAGCAGATGCTGGAATTTAAATACCTGGGATTTGTTCTAACATAGGACGAAAAGGGTGACACTGAAATCCGAAGGCGCATTTGGATGGCCAAAGACGCATTCAAAAAGCTAAGCAGAGTTTTCAGAGACAGGAAAATTCCGTTGGAAAGAAAGAAAAAAGTACTGGATTGTTATGTAATGCCTGTTCTTCTATATGGTAGCGAATGCTGAACCATCTCATCAAAGATGAAGGAAAGAGTAGAATCAACCGAAATGTGGTTCTACAGAAGGATGCTGAATAAGGTTTTTGGACTAGGTTTTGGAGAGGATGAAAACGAAAAGAAAACTTAAGTATGACAGATGAAGTTTCTGGAACACGTAATGAAGAAAGAGTGCTCGAAGAATCTGATACTCACATGACAGATAGATGAAAAGAGAGACAGGGAAAAGCAACGTGTGACATACTTGATGAACAAGTGGGTGGCAGAGCAGGGTTTTTTTAGAAATACCAAGAGAAAAGGTATTAAGAACTATAAGAGATAGGATGATGTGGAGGGCTATCATCGCCTATGTTCTGAACGGACACCGCACATAAAAGAAGAAACAAAATTATGATACACAAAATAAATATACTAAAACCACTTTGAATAAAAAATAATTTCTGAAAACAGTGTTACAATATAAGTCAATAGTTTAACAATTTAAGGATATGATATAAATTGTAAGAATTTATTTTTTGATGGTATTTCGGTTGTAATAATATTGCTAATAAAACGTCAGTTAAGTGCCATACGTGATACACACTTGGGCGATCATGTCTCTTTCGAGATTGACTGGGCAGAAGATTTTCCTGCAGTAGGTTGCCATTGTTTTCTGCGGTAGACTGGTTGCCGACCAAGACTATAAAACCCAATCTGCCCTATTATTTAACCCATAACTGGGGGAAGAAACGGATTAATACCTTTCCCAAGGGTATTTGCGCGTAAGTGAATGCAAGAAATTCGACTGGAATAAAACGTAATCACCCTAAAAATAAGTTTTAAATTTCTTCCACTGAAAACAATGTTATAAAGACATAACTACATTCACAAGTGCTTTTTTCTGCTTCCAATGTTCACCTTTGTACTTTAATTAAGCAAACGTCATCAGGAGACTTTGATATAAAAAAAATCCTGCTATATATAACATTCCTCTTTCTAGGAGTTACTATGGGCTCTGTTATCAGCGACTGAAAGCACTTGTTGGTTAGGGTGGTAGAAGAATGTCTGTGAGAGGAAGGAGAGAGGGGCAGATGTACTGGTCGGGAGAACGCGCAAGTGCGTGACGGTGGGACGGAGGGGAGCGAATAAAAGTAGTGGTGGAGATACCACAAGTTAGCGCGTGCCTATTCACCTGCACGCGTGCCTCGTCCATCGAGGCACGCGTGCGCAACAAGCACAGCTTCTCTCAAATATTGTGAACTGAATGAAAAAGGTTCGTTCGTGCCAGGGGAGAGATTGGTACTAAATCGCTCCTGTGTGGGTACATGCTTTTACGTACGCTCAAGCGCATTGTGTCCTTCGCATAATTAGATGTACGCAGACATATGTATGTAAAATGAGTATATGTTTCAGTTTTATCTTTCATTTTTTTTTTTTTTTAGAGGGAGGGTAGTTTTTGCTTATACGCACTCAGACATGAATAAGTAAGTGTATGCATACAAATGAATGCAGACGTAATTGCATGTGTCTATGCAACAGGCTTATGCAAATTCTCTTATTCGTAAAACTGGATTATTTGATGATCAAATCAATAAAACAAACTCTTCCGTTGATTAAAAACAATTTAATCAATGTTACTAGAACTGTAAAGGCTGTTGAAAAAATATATAAATTACACACTTTGTGTGGTTAGCAGATTATTTTAGACTTTTCAAATAATATTGATCACATCACAGCATTTGGAAAGCTTATAAACTAAGAAGTATGGTTTAAATTACAAAAATTCATCTTTACATTACTCTATTTTGACGCATGAAAATATGAGGGATATCCGAAAATAAGATAAGTCAGTATCATTCGTGATACACGCTTGGGCGATAATGTCTTGAAAGAGACATGACTGACTGGGCAGAAGATTATCCCGAAGTAGGTTGCCATTATTTTCTGTGGTAGACTGGTGGCTGATCAAGGCTATAGAATCAAATCTGCCCCGTTATTTAACCTATAACTGGAGGGAAGAGATAGATTAATACAAAAATAAGATACTGATGATATTACATCAATAGTCGTTTTATGGGTTATTTAACCCATAACTGGAGGAAAGAGACAGATTAATACAAAATATGATACTGAGAGAAATAATCGATAGTATTAAAATATTGTAAACGCTATAAGCAAAAAAGCAACAGTAGGTATGCAACAGTTCTTGTAACAGCCAGAACAGCCTTGATATTGAGTGCATACGTAAGGTTACAACTGATTACTGCCAGCAAAATCAGTGGACAAATTGATGTGAAAGTATAATAAGTTGTTTGCAGGTGCATAGCCATCTATTTTCATCTTATTCAGTGGTAAAGGGGAGCTGGTAGAGTACCTGATCACGGATGATAAAACCTGGATGCATCACGTTACACCGAAGACTCAGCGTAACCTGATGATTCTATAAACTGAAAGATCTACCGATTCAGACCCTCCAAAAATACAAAGTTCAGCAGTAAGCGAAGAAATTGATGACAACTGCATTCTGGGAGGCAAAATATGTTTTAATTGTATACGAATAGACATTTTGTACCTTACTTTCCGACATCAAATTATACATGCAAGAAGATGTCTCTATCTTAACAACAGATTTTGAAATGAAAACAGAATTTCAGAACTCATATATATTTATTAATTCATAGAAAATTTGGTGAAATGTAATATTATCAGATGCGTGAATATTGTGAGGTACACATTGATTATATATCAAGTTAGAAATCCTAATTAATTTCTCGGAAGTTTTCTTTTTTAAATTCACTGAATGTGTGCAAAAAGTCAATATCTTTCTTTCAATTCTTCTCTTGGTTTGACAGAATATATAAATTCTTTGCTCAAAGCCATTTCCTTGGCTTACACTTCTTTTCAATAAAATTGTGTATTCCAATAAGCACCGATTTTGATTCAAGGAAGTTTTCGGCATTTTGAAATTGGTTAATCATCCTTAACAAAAAAAATATACTTACTATGGTATTTATTTGAAACAATTAGTAAAAAGTTTTCATTTAATGTTTAAGTTTCATTAAATTGCCATCACAATGAAAAAAAGTAATTACATGAAAATTATGTGGAATCCACTTTGCAATATTAAATAAAAAAGCATTTACGACAATTTACCTATTGCACATGTTGTGAGTCCAGATACAAAAAAATTGCAATTATTTTATATTTGCTTCAAAACGGTAACACGTGTTTCTTAAACACAGACGCTGGACCGGAAAATTTAAAATTTGAATGTCACGCTAGTCATCGTTGATTGGTTATGACCAATATAAAAAACGTGTGAACACGTAACAGAACATGTTTAGTTACGTATCCCGCCAGAAATTTAAACAAGTGTTCTTGATCCTATCATAGTGCATATAAGGAAGAAACTTTCGTCTACATCCTTAGTAAGAATTATTACTTTAACCACTGATGTCCAGGCGACTATTGACAGTTGAATTTTACGAAGTTAAGAATCCAAAAATTACACAGAATTACAACTTATTCACTCACTAGCTCAATTATATACTCACTCACTCACTTACTCACTCACTCACTCACTCAATATTATATTCACTGAAAAGAGCAAAGCATTTAACCTTTTTCAAGATATATCCTTTGAACTCATTTAAAAACATATTTTTCAGCAAAGAAAATTATTCATGCATAATTGTATGAACTTTGCATTTATAAGAAACATTTTCATCCCTATTTACTCTCTCCACATTTAATATCATTTTCACACCTTGTATATTTTTCCCGAAAATACGAAAAATTAAAGAATCAACGAATATGCTAGGTCACAAAAATCTCCTAAGCCGGCCAAGCATACAATATGGAACCAGTAACACGGAGTGCTAGAGAAAACCAAGTACAAACACCAAGATTTAATATGAGCTCTGGTAAAAAAAATTTTACAGTGACATTAGGTTTATGAGTCCCAAAAATTCATACACTGTTGTCCTCAATGACACGTGGCCCAGTGGATAAATGTTGATTGAATCTCGTGACTTGACTCAAAGACTTGTGAGTTTGTCAGAGTAATTTTTCACATAAGCTCGCTAAACTTTGCCTTGATCTTTTCTTCAGCCCGAAGCAAATACCTTTTTCTATTTCTCAAAAATAAATTTTCGCACAGGTTTGCGAATTTGAAAACTGTGAAGAAAAGAGTTATTTTTATTTCGTATTCACCACAAATGCAGAAATAACGGGAAGAATTTCTCGCTTTCGAAATTATGATTCATAGTCTGGCTTTTTACGCAGTGAACAAAATATTGTTTATAGAGATTTCGAAAGCGGAAAATTACAAGAAAAATATTCAGCGTAGCTGACACATATGAAGGGGAAAATAAAATCACCGCACCCTGTGGAATGAAGTTGAAATAATTCATAGAGAACGCCACTAGAAAATTCGAAAAATTAAAGAATCAACGCATATGCTAGGTCACAAAAATCTCCTAAGCCAGCCAAGAATACAATATGGAACCAGTAACACGGAGTGCTAGGGAAAACCAATTACAAACACCAAGATTTAATATGAGCTCTGGTAAAAAAAAAAATTACAGTGACATTAGGTTTATGAGTCCCAAAAATTCATATACTGTCGTCCTCAATGACATATGGCCCAGTGGATAAATGTTGATTGAATCTAGTGACTTATTGACCCAAAGATTTGTGAGTTCAATCAGTCAATCAGTTAAGTGCCATAACTGATAAACGCTCATGTGATCATATCTCAAAAGAGACATGACTGACCGGGTAGAAGATTTTCCCGAAGTAGGTTGTCATTACTTTCTGCCAGCCAAAGCTATAAAACCCAACCTGTCCTGCAAGTCAACCCATAACTGGAGGGAGAAGAGACGGATTAATACCTTTCCCAAGGGTAGTTGTGCGTAATACAATGAATTCAACTGGAATTCGAACTCGGCTCTCCGATTTTCTTGTTTCGAGCCGATATCCACAGCACCACAACGCACATCCATGAGTTCAATTCCTGGCGAATAAAAAAGATCTTAGAGATTTGAATTAAATAGAGATATGTTCAAGTGGCATGACTCATGGAACGAGAACAATCGAAAGAAAGGTTTCAGGTTGGAAGGTACAACGGCCGTCGTGAATATGACAATAAAGATGAGGACAACACTCCCAACAATGTAAATAATGTAAATGCCTCACCTCAGAAATATAGACAAAAATATTTTCGTTTAGGAAAGATCTCTCCAGGTAATATTAATAGAGCAGAATTTTACAAAAACTATTAAATGTTGATAAATAAATGAACAAAGACAGATTTTCTTCGACTAATGTTTACAACTGATTTGCCAACAATTATAATTTCATATAATGGAGATGTTTTCCCAAATTTAAAAATTGAACTTTAAATTTTGTTAACAATTGGCATTCTTGTTTCTAATTGCGAAAAGTCCTTCAGGAAGCGAAATTTAATTTTTATGTACATGAGAACTTCATTGACGCAATAACTACTCAGCAATTTGGTGATAAGAAGTATTGGTAAAACGTATATACAGGTTTCAATTTTGATAATTTAATTAGTACATTTCCAAAAGAAAAAACATGTCAAATTCATATATAATGCAACTATGAATACTATCTGTATCAAACGCTTTTTGTAAAATAAAATATAGTTTTTGTAAACTTTTATCAATGATTTAATAATTCATTTACACAGTAATTAGTTTCTTATATAAAACAATAATTTAAAACCTAGAGATATGACACAAATTTATTCCGCGTGCTTGCAACATTACATTAGCTACTTCTTGAAAGTTACTTAATGGCACAAATATCAAAATAGTTTGTAAATTGTCAAAGTACGCCTAGTATACTGTAATGTTTCCAGATTTACAGTTGGGACATTTTACAATTTTAAATTGGTACTTAATTTTCTGGCTGTGAATGTCAGTAATTAATACTTTCTTATAGAGCTACGAATCGCAAACAAAAATAATCAATGGATGATCAGTAAAAGTATATTTACCCTCGGATGCTGAGTACCCTTTTTATACCACTACCTGGATTCCAATACTACTTTTTGTTTTAAGTTTTCGTAATAAATTCACTTTTCAATGGTAGTGCAAAAAGGTATTAAAACACTAGTCGATGTTTCTTTTCACAAATCCATGTGAACATCCATTTTTGAGTTTCTAGAGTTTTTCTACAACTCGTACGCAATGCTCTACTGTCTCACTTATAATTTTTGTGCAATTTGTTGTGTTGTATGTGTGTGCATTATTCTTCAAATCTTCGAGCTTCAAATCATTTTTGCAAGTTCAGATATTTTCCAGAGCGTTTTTGTATTTCAGCTCAAATTTTTCTTTTTTAATTTTGCCATTCTCGATATGTGCTCACGCCCACAGAAACATCACCAAAAGTTTCAGTAGCGTTGCTTCAGTTTCACTTTTCTCAAGATTAAAATCAGAGTAAGCAATGTTGAGCGCGCATTTTATATCCAGTCACAATTTTTAAAAAAAAGTAAAAAAACTCACTTTTCCTCAAACATTTCTTGAATAATTTGCATGCCTAAATAATAAATATCTTAGTAAACTTCAATACATTGCTATGATTTCCCCAACATTACGCAAAAGAACCGCTGCATCAACTTTTGCATCAACAATATATGCTGACGACCTTCTAAAAGTGTTCGTCATGAAGAAATTTTTTTTACAATTTAGTTTTTTTCTCTAAATTTTGAATATATTATAGCAGTGAATTTGTTACGGTTCCCTACCAATAGTTATCTAATAAATGGGTTACGATGAATTACCAATATTTGCATATTTTAATAGAGATAATGATTTTAAAATTCAATGAAAATGTGCCCTTTAATGGCTGATTTCATTAATTTTTCATTTTATAAAATATTTCAATTAGTTTGTTTGATTTAATGTCTTAAGTTTATTTAAGGAATATTGCATATCGCCATCTTTTTGTTGTTTTGTTTTTTTTTACGCAGAAGCGAGAGAATACGTATGCAAATTTCATTCATACACAAAAACAAAAAATTATTAAAAAATTATCTCTTTTTCTGAAATTATTTAAAAACATATTTTACTGGGATTAGCGCATTGTTTGTCTTCCTTTTTAAAGATATATTTATATGATGTAATGGAGATGCAAAAAAGAAAATATTAGTTACTACAAGTTTCAGTGACAAAGTCTTAAAAAACGTCCCTGTTATGTGTGTTAGAGGTTTGCGTGTGTATGCGCTCATGCAAGCACATTAATATTTAAATTCTTTTAATACGCGAGCGTCGTAAGAACGCATATAAAAAAATCTTTATTTTACAGCTAGAATTACATAGAATTTTTTATGCAGCAACTGCGAATATTAATGTATAAAATTCTCTGTTAATCAGAGGATTTAAAAATATAACCTATTTAAAGCGGATACGAAAAAAGTACATCTGAAATCTCAGTTATTTTTATTAGTGCAGATATTCACAGAATAAAATTAGAAAATTAAAATAAAATTTAAGTAAATAGATTTGATATTAATAAAATAATTTTAAAAAATCAAAATGATTCTTAAATTTTAGTATTTTAAGGATTTTGGCCTCTTCGCGGTTTATAAAATCGCAGCAAATATATTTCAAAAGTCCGGTGTTTAAATTTACTCGCGCAATGACGAGAATAAAGTATATTGGTAAATGAAAATATAAAATTTTTGATCAACAATCAAGGAAAATATAACACATGATCTCGTCACTCTAAAAATGAAAAGAAAAACCTGGACATTGATTGAAAAACGGAGCAATCACCTTTAAAATGTAAGTGTCATTGCTGAATAAGACGCAACACTTCCTAAACAGGTTCACAAGTATTTAGATATATAGAAACAAATATCTCCCTCCCTCCTTTCTCTTTCTCTCTCTCTCACACACACATTCTCTCTCTCTCTCTCTATATATATATATATATACTAAACAGAAACAATATTAACTTTGTAATCGATCAAAGTACTAGTGGTGTTATGTTATTTTTAGTTATATCGTTTAAGATTTCATCTTTTGCAGAAACTAGATTTGTTTTCAGGTTGTTGTTTTTACATAATAACGACAGGATGACAGGACAGAGGCACAACAAACAGGCTTGGCAGCACAAAGGCAATTCATTCTAACTTTCTATAATTAAATGCTATTAAAACTCAACATTAATCAGAAACAATTATTTTAGTTTGCTATCAACTTTTTAAAACCGGTATCGTTCATGATAGAATATTAATACGTCATATCAGTCCTATGCAATGCGGGAAATTTTCCTGACAGATGAATAAGAAACCTGAAGCAATAGAGATGTGATTCTAAAGAAGGATGCTGAGGATACCACGAATTGAACATGCGAGCAACAACATAGTTTTGGAGAGCAATAACATGGTTATACTTAGCATCAGGAAGAGACAGCTGAGGTTTCTGGGACACGCAATGAAGAAGGAAGGTTTAGAGAATTTAATACTCATAGAATGGCTAGAGTGAAAGAGAGACAAGAGAAAGCAGAGCAAGACATACTTGTTAATCTTTGGTAGGTGGATTGAGGAGCTGGGTTTGGGAGAGATACCAAGAGAAAACTGTTGCTAGCGACAAGAGGTAGGGGGAAGTGGAAGTCCCTGATCGCCTACGTCCTGAAGGGACACGATATATAAAGAAGAAGAATACTTAACATCAAAATCTAACAGTTGAAATTTCTGGGGTACCTTATTTTAAAAAACTTTCCGGAGGTTTAGAAAATTTGATACTCACAGGACATATTGAAAGTAAGAATGACAGCAAATAACTTACTTAACGTGCTTGTATAAGCAGATGACAAAAAGTGTTTAGAAAAGTTAACAAAAAACAACATTTATTAAGAACGGCAGGGTACAGGAAATTGTGGAGAACTATGAACGGACACGACACATAAAAGAAGAAGTTCGTTCATTGTGGAATTAGAAATGCATTTCAGTTAGAAATATCAGCGGCATATGAATTTTTTACCTGTTTCTGAGAAGACAACTATCGAAATCTTACCGAGACAGTTCATTGTATGTAAGAACAATTTTCCTATCCCAGAAAAAGAATCTATAATCTGTACAGAAGGTTGACGCTGATGCCTTTCGCAGACTGGCTTGAATGTTGCTGTATACATTTCAACTACTTCATTGACTATCAAAGAATAGGGCTTTATATTTTAAAGAAATCATGTATACCCACTTTCAATATCAGATTTATTTATAAAATTTACCATTCCGATTCTTGAGATGAAATCGCAGACCTCTTTAGCCAACAAAACCTCTTGGCCTACAAACTATACCGGTAAATGATAGCTGTAGAAACAATATATAACATGGGAATATATTTCACAAGCAGCGAGCTCTTTTCAAAGAATGATCCATTTCTATCAGGAATATAGATTTTTATTTCTTTTCTTTTATACTGAATAAAAACCAATAACTTGGAATAGACAAAAAATAAAATAGATTGACGGACAGAAGACAATGATTTGAAATGTATTTAATATTTTCTTACCAGCGTATTCAGGAACTGTAAAATAGGCTTTTAGCTACCCATATCCATGACAGAAATTCTTGTAAAAACAATTGCATACAAAGTATATTACTATTCTTCAATATAAAATCATCATAGCTGATTAAATAATAAACTCTGCACAAATACAAAGGAGGATCTGTAACGTGGTTGATACTGACTTGGCAGACCGGCTGCAGCCGCTCTCACACCGGCGTGATGTGGCTTCCCTGTGCCTCTTCTACAAGTACTTTCATGGCTTCTGCTCCGATGAGCTCAGATCACTGGTGCCGCCTAAGCACGAATTTACACGAGATACTAGATTAGCAACGAGGTCCCACCCTTTTACAGTTAAACAAATAAGATGTAACCGTAAATTCTACTCCAACAGCTTCTTTTCTCGCGCTTCCAGCCTGTGGAACTCCCTTCCACAAGTCTGCTTTCCCGACAGTTACAATCTCCAGGTGTTTAAATGTAGGGTCAATAGACACCTCCTATCACACTAACTCCCAACTATTCTCACAACACTCTCATCTACCCAACCCTCATTCTCGGTATCCTTACCCGCCTATCACCCACCCTCTGTCATTTCCTATATTTAATCAGCCTTTCTCCACTCTACGTAGCCCCCTGCACAGTAGTGGCAGTGACATGCCTTGCTCGGGGTGAAACGCTTATAAAAAAAAAAAAAAAATGAAATGGTTTTATTTATATGAATATAGAATATAAATGAGAATAATATCTCATTTACTCCTTTTAGAGATTAAATAATTTGCCAAAAGCCAGGATCTAAATTGTGAATAAACTATCCGAAGTTTGTGTTTGTTCAGTTGTTTTTTTGTTATTTTAATCATCTTGATCATTATCAAGAAATGATAGATTAGATTTTGTTGGCTACATCCTGCTATTAAATATCTGTGAGCAGACGGTATCTTAAAGTGAGTATAAAATATTTAATACGTGTACAAAATAATAATAATAATAATAATACTTATTTATATCTTATACATGCGTTACCGGTTTTGTCGAGCTTAATTAAAACATTACACATGATGTCAATTTTAACTAATTCGAATTTCAGAGCTTTACAAAATGCCAGGATGTAACCAGCAATTCTTTTCTACAATACTGTCAACACTCAAATCTTGATTATCATTGAGATTGTTTAAAAGTACTTCGAAAAAAACAGAAGAAAACTTAAAGCAGTTTATCCACAATTTTCATCTCGATGTTCCACATCTTATTTTAAAATTGAGATAGTACAATTAAAAAAGTTAAGCAGACAGAACTTATCAGTTGAATTTAACAAATTTTGTCTGTGCGTACGCACACACACACACGCGAGCGCACGCACGCACACACACACACACACACACACACACACACACACACACACACACACACGTACCGAGACAGTTCATCGCATACACGAACAGTTTTTCTGCCCCTCAGAAAAAAGTCTATAACTTGTACAGAAGGCGGACACATATGCATTTGACAGGCTGGCTTGATCAGCAACACACGTTGACTCAACGACAACACAATCTAAAACTATGATATACAGCCTGATTTCACTTTCCTAGATGGAAACAAATGTGCAGATCAGCGAGTGGATTTACCCGGCATTACAAGTCATGGCACCCTAATATTTAAAGTTACCCCTTGGACTAGTGAGTCACCAGAGACGTCACCAGCGGCAAGGAAATAAACGATAAAGTCATAAAAGAAGCCGTACTCAGACAAAATTTGAATTTTCACCATATACGTATAATCCGACAAACCCACAAATGAAGGTTTGTCGGATTCTACGAATTTTCCTCAGGTTTGGTTAAAAGTTAATTAAAAAAAAGCAAACAAATGTACGTAAGTGAGAGGTCATTATTGAATTTTCAAATAAATTCGTTCGCTTTTTCTATTATTTTAACCCTATTATTCATCAACACTCATCAGTAACAAATCAGTCAAAAATATACCCATCCTTCATTGGTCACGATTTCGTGTCAACGTTTCACTAACTTGTCAATTTATTGACTAGAAGAAAACCACGTCATTGTTGAACGAAGGGCCTAGCAAACTCTTGAAAAGTGATTGAAAAAGGTGATAATTTGAAAGCTCTAAATTATGAACACGGAGAATTTGTAAAGTTGAAATTTTCTTTCTTGAAGCGTGAAAGCATTTCTGTGCAATTCTTTTTGCAATAGCATCTTTCCTGTACACAGTACAAATTCCCAAGCAGCTTTGGTAACTTTGGAACATTGATTGAAAACGAAGAGAATCAGGTGTCGAAAATGCTCATTTTTGTCTGTTTGGCCCTTTATTGTTATATGTCTGAAAAGAGATAACATTCAATCAAATTTTATATAAGAATAAGAATGGAGCTACAACAAAAATCATGAAACAGCAAAGATATTTTAATTGTTTATTCAAATAAAATTGGAGAAAACAGAATGAATTTCTTTAATAACCCAATAATCTTTAGACAATAAATACAAAGATCCACGCTTTTTAATGAGCTGAACAAGAGAAAACGAGTTATTTTATTACTCGCTGTGCAATCATTCTTTTCGCGTCTTTTTAAAACTAGACGCCTTTTGCATCCATAAGTAGAAACTGAGATCATTGTGATTTGTGGGGGGAATAACTCTCTTAGCTATCATGCGGTAGGAAGGTTTAAGCTTGTTAAGGGGTAAATACAAACTACCCTACATGTTCATGTTACACTAGACTCAGTAATTAATTACCCATTTATTACTCCAATTATGATGGTCCATTGGTCAACATGAGAAACACTACTGCAGACTGAGTTTTGATGTAAGAGTAGTTCCTAGAAAACGAGATGACCATTAATATTAACTAGGTGAGATTAGGGGTTGCTATAAATAAATAACCTTTTAACTGCACTACCTCGCTATTTCCCAACACATATGCTATTTTATCCATACTCGATAACCATTTGAACGTACTTTTGAAATTACTTTTAATCGCTGATAAGCTAACATTGAGAAAAAGAACAGGGGCAAAATATAGCCGAAGGAATCGCATGTTGCGTTCCCATAATAGAAACAATGCAGGAACCTGGTGTTGCGATGAACAGCTGCAGCGTTGGTCTATCCGTTCAAACCGATCTTTTTAGGCATCCGTTGAAGAAATATAATCCTGTTAACTTACTAAGGATGAAAGATGAGAAACTATCCAACATTCTCTCTTTTCGTGCATGTGAGCGCAAGTGTGTGTGTGTGTACGTGTGTGTGAAAGAGAATGAAAAAATTTATCGAATGACACTTATTAATCAAAATAGAGAAACAATAACATGAAATATAGCTATTCATAAAAATGACAAACATTTTACAGTAAAAGTATCAATTTCTATTGTTTTTAATAGAAAAAAGAATGTTTGAACAGTTCCAAAAATTTCAAACTATCCTCTATAGTTATTTACTAATAACATTCTATTGCTCAAAAACAAACTTAATGAAAGTAGCCAAATGCTTATAGAGTTAGCTTTGTGACCGTGTTCGAATCTCACCATTGTCGATTGGTCAGGAAGGTGATTTCTTGATTATAATGGTTTGGAGGAGGCGATCACAGCGTGCAGCAACTTAATTACTTTTGACCCAAACCTTGTGATTGAAATTGGGTTGACGACATCTTTTGAGGGTTGTCGATGGTTTTGATACCACGAATTCACAAATCATCGTGATCCTTCTGGCCTTGTTTAGGCTGTTGTTCGCACTAGATAACGCGCTCTCACCCAGAAACTGTAACTAAGGTCCGCTCAGCATAGTTGTGGTATAAACCACAAATGTACCTAAGCAGACGTCTGCAACGAGGATTAGCTAGCCACCCTAGTATACAGAAATCCTTGGAAACGAGTGGCCAGCCATATATACATACCATTTATAGTGCATAATCAAAATTATTTTCTATGATCATAAATTGTTTCAAAAGAATGAATAAATATATATATGATAGCGTGCGGTGAGTGTTAGTGGTAACACTTTAAATTTTAGTGCTGCCTATCATACTTTTTCCTATTGAAATTCCATTTTAAAACCATCACTATAACAATACTGTACTTAACGTATTTGTTTGTTTTCTATTATCCTCTATATAAACAATTTCTATAAAGTTATTCAGAAAAAAAAGAAGGAATTAAAAAAATGAATTTTATCTGTTTCACCGAAACAAACCAATTCTATTGACTCGAGACAGACAATTGCTACTATTTGAAGTTTAATGCAACTAACTTCTCGTTGCTTTCAACAATATACTGTAATTATGAAAGACCGATACGATTTTGATGTATTCTATTTTAAAACACTCAACTTTTGAAAAATAAACAATTTTTAAACTGAAATATACAGTGAACAATAATAATCTCACGTTGATATAACATTTAAATTATTTTTCTTACATCACTGCATGCATACATACAGACAAATTCATACCATCGATTGTGTGACTTTATCCCTATCATCCTATGACGCTTTGCTTTTTACAAAATAAAAATTTCCAAAGTTCACCTAAAAGGAGCATAAATGCTAAAATAAGTCAGAAAGATATGTTTTTACTTACCTATTCATTCACTCCCAACAAAATATCGACCACTGGAAACACTTAAACAGTCACAGATGTTAAAAAAGCAGATTTTATTGAATAATGGTGACAGAAAACAAACTCAAACATCACACATGATAAAACATCCATTTTTGTGAAGAGGAATCACTGTTCGATCACTAACTCTTTTCATGATTCGTTCATTTTGTAATATCCAATCGAAATCATTTAAGTCTCTTTTACTGCTACATTTTATCCGATTTCTTAATTTCTCTTAACCATGTAAATGTTAATTTCGCAATAATATTCATTCAGATATTAGAATAAGGTTGTTAGAAAGCATCCTCTTATTTATAGACACAGTTTAGGCGTATAGTAATGAACTATATATTCAGCTTAAGCCTGTAAACTCTTTTGGTGGGGGGGTATAGGACCACAACCTTACCATGCTCGGTGTTAATGAAGTATGGAACTACAACCGGTTTAAATTGAGACATCAAATTATTTAATAGTTCGAAGTTAAATAAACCAAGATCAAGTAGCATCGAAAATGAAAATCTCAAATCTTTATTTGGAATAAAATTTGTAACGTTTTCCAGTAGGTAGAGTCTGCACTTGTGATTTCATTTCACATATGACTGAAATCTATGACATATACGCATATTCTAAAAGCCTTTGTGCGTGGAGTGTTAAATTTTAATTTTTTTTTTAATTAAAAGTGGAACTAGAAGAAAATGCGATGTATTTTCATTTTTTGTGCTCTTTCATTTTTGGATAGAACAGAATTCTGTACAAACAATTAAAAATATATGTACCGCTTATGTAGATGGTGCCATACTTGAGAATTCGTACCTGAAATTTGAAGAGCATTATGTATTACAAAATCAGATGTTAAATTTAGATATTTTCAGACATATTGGTAGCAATTTATGAAAAACGTCCGACCTGGACCGAACAGAAGGGTTTCGTCTTCCATCAAGAAAATGCTAGAGGTTATGTCTATTTGTAGAAATAGGTATGTTTTGGTAGGGGTGTTCTCGTACATCCGCCACACTCACAGAATTATGCATCTTCAGATTGCCACTTATTTCGATCCCTACAGAATTATTTTAATGAGAAGAACTCCAATTCTTTGGAAGTCAGTAAAAAAAACTTAGACCAAGACTTCATCATCCAGAAAGAATCCAACTACTGGGTTTGAATCATTAAACTACCTCAAAAATGATAAAATGTAATGACACAAAGTGATATATATGCAGTGGTATAATCTATTTAAATATTATAATTGATTCCAAACATTTGTCCATGCCCGTACTACTGTAAAATGTCATTCAATGATCTGGGAAACCAAAGTTAGAATCAGAAGTCAACATGTTTAATAAGTTACAAATAATTTAATAACAATTCTTCATGAGGCTACATCCAGACTCATCCTAATCCATTTTCAAAACTTGAACAGAATGTAAACCTATCTAAAAAGATGACCATGTGCCAAAGTTTTCATGATATTTCCCCACCTCCATACCAACTAACGACTGCTTTATCTGTTTAATGCTGACTGGTTGAAATATTAGCTTTCTTATAATTACACTGCCTTAACAACAGCTGCGATAATGATAACATTCTGCTAATTTAGAGCTACTGCACCTACAGCCTGGAGCAGTATTCATTCAAAACTAATATTCAGAAAAGAACAAATCTATTCCGCAGGAGAGATTTCTCTCTGTATTCTCTGATTATTATTTGGACAGAAATGAGAACCCTAAAAAGTTATTAAGCGACTCTTATAACCCAGCCTTCCTATTGAATATGTCTGAGTCGTTTTATCTTTTGAAATAAAGAATATTTCAGGTAAATTCTATACAAAATGTTTTGCTTCTTATTCTCGGTGAAGATAATTTGTTTGAAGAGTTACTAGCAACATGAATATAATTAATTCTCTTATTCTTCTCGATTATTCAGTTAAAGATGACGTGTAGCATAAAATAAACGTAAATGATATCTGCTTTTGTCAAATATTTAATATCTGATGTTAGTTGTTATTCTATCTAGAAGCCAAAAAGCTTGCAGGTTTTAACTTTGACAGAAATCATGTAATATGATATTACTTCAACGGAGGAAGGTAAATGCGGATTTATATGATGTAATAATATCGCATACCAGTCATCAGGGTATACATAGTTTCAACTCCCCAAGAGTTATGAAAGTAGCTACAAATTAATATTAACTGATGAAACAGGTGTATTTATGAATATACATTTTTGAAAACCCACGGTAAATTCTTATACACACACACACACACACACACACACACACACACACACACACATATATATATATATATATATATATATATATATATATATATATATGCATTTTGTACTGTTGATAAATGTATACATATATTTGCGTGTATGCAAACATATTTTTGCATGCGTATATATAAATGGTGTGGCAGTAATACCTCCCACATAGTGATAAGACATTAGCTAGATGAAGATACTATCGCCAGTAATGTTTTACCATTTTATGGGAGGTATATACGGGAGGTATTTATGTCGCATCTCTGTATAAACGTTTATAAATCTAGCTACATCATAAAATCAAATGAACAAAATTATTTTTATAAACTTTTAGCTTAATAACTTGTTCCTCCAGCCATAGCACACCAAAAGCCCACATATTTAAAAAAAATATGTGCGTGCTAGAATAATCTTAATTACATATTTTCACTTGCCAGTATGAAAGTAAGCATATATACATTCAGTCACCAAATATGAATACATAATTAAATATCCTAATAAATATATTTTCATTTGTTCAGATGAAAGCCTTTGAATACTTATGTTTATATACATGTATTGTATACATATATGCGTACATGTATAGATCTATATAGTTAAGAAAACTGGAAGTGCTCCGTTGAGAATCGACAGACGTTGCTAATTAAATTTGGATGTTCGAACTCAAAACCATTCAATCTTAAATAAACTGATATGATATACATTATTTACACTGCTCGGACTGTTGTCCTCATCTTTATTGTCATGTTTACGACGTTTCGGCCGTTGTACGCTCCTGCCTCTGAGTCGCTTCCTTGTGAATATAATTGACCCACTGGTAAGAAATTCACCATCTTATGCCTGAAGCTCCGCTCATTTCGTGGAACTAATAAAAGATGATCGCCTCCAATGGAACCAGATAGTGAGCCTGGATGTGGTAAGTTCTTTCATCAAGATATCCACCGTAGAATTACTATCACTAATCAGGGACAGACTAGCCTCGGACTCATCCCCTGGAGAACGTATCAGTATGCCACTAGATAAACTGATGAAGATGCTAACTTTCTGCACACAAACAACACATTTCGGAATGAATGAAGTCTTAGCAATGGGCTCGCCATTATCAAAACCATTGGCTAACATATATATAGAATACTTTGAAGAGATGACATTAGAATCCACAGTACTAAAGCCAACTCTATGGCAGATAGGCGTTGATGGCACGTTCATAATATGGCCACACCAGGAAGAGGTGTGGCCATAGTATGAAGCTGGGCCACGTAAACTCAATAAGATCATCGATTCATAATGAAAAAAAAAAGAACGACAACAAACTAGCATTCCTGGATGTACTAATATCTCGAACAGAGAATGGGTTAAAGATATCCGTATATTGCAAGACATCATTCACCGGACAATGCCTCAACTTCAATTTCCACCACCCATACAATGTAAAGAAAAGAATCATCTGCTGCTTGTAACATCGAGCAAACCTCATAAGCGGCGACCCAGAGACATATGAACAAGAAATGATCGGTATAAGCAATACCCTACAACGTAAAAATTACCCGGGATACATGACAACAACTCAAAAGAACGTGGAAAGGAGGGTGCATGAGGATAACAACTCTCAGAAAACAGCCTTGATCTGCCTACCCTATGTGAAGGGATTATCTGAGAAAATACAAAGGATCGTTGGTCTATATAACATCAGGACGACATTCAAAAGTGGTTCTACACTAGGCAGATACTTCTCCTGAGTAAAACATCCAGTAGAAGAAAAAATGACTAAGGACTGTGTGTACGCCATTCCATGTAGCTGTGGAAATAAATATAATGAAGAAACGGGCCGCCTCCTTAAGGTAAAACTGCAAGAACATCACAAGGCCGTAACACGAGGAGAGATAGAAAAATCAGGTGTAACTGACGTCATATGGAAGAAGAAAGGGAATTAACGTCCCCTATCGGATGAAGTTGAAATAATTGATAGAAAACACTATTGGAAACTACGTAAACTTAAGGAATCAGCAACATATGTTAGGACACAAAAATCTCCTAAGACGACTAAGTATAGAAATGAATGCAATATGGGCCATTAATACGGAGTGCTAGAGAAAATCATTAGCTTCAAAGATTGAAATATGAGCTCTTATAAAAAATGATTACTGAGACATTAGGTTTATAAGTCACAAAAATCCTCAAGGATACATAGCCCAGTGGATATAAGCGTTGGTTAGTTCCAGTGACTTGATCCAAAGAGTTTTGAGTCCAAAACCTGAACAAATAACTTAGAGAATTGAGTTAAAGAGAGAGAATTGCATTGCAACTGAAAGTAGCATCACATGTGGAACAAGAATGATATACCTCAGTGAACGAAATAAAGGGTTCGGTTCGAAATTTCTACCTGAAGAAGACCGGAGCAAACAACGACCGAAACGTTTTAAACATAGCAATAAAGATGGGGACAACAGTGTAAATAGTGTAAATACTACCTCATCTCAGAAGTATGGACAAATATGTTAAGATATTTCACTGATTGGGCACAAGTCTATTTTTTAAAACTCATTATGCAGTAAAATCAACTTCTTCAATTATTTATCATTTACATCAAAATTGTTAAATTTGCTCTAATATCTCGTTAAGATAATTTGCCTTATATTTTTCTGGGTTTGTTTATTATGTTCATGGAATTTAAACTTTTGCCTGATTTATAAGCCATATCACTATTCTAGTAAATAATTATGCTGCATGAATATTTTCATTTAGAGTTTCTTTATATGTTACATGATTAGCTTAATCCGGCCCTAACCGCAACATTTATCCTAACAGTAAAAACATTACCTCTCTTTCAAGGAATATTTCTATGTTCAGTCTTTTATATGTGCAAACAATTACATCACGTGCATAATTGTCACACATACGTTTTGTCGTAAAAATAACTTGATGTAAGTAAATATTTCCCAACTCTCTTTTTCAGATTCAGATTTATTGACCAAGAGCTACTTTATCGTGAAGCAGAGGCTTCTGTTCCCAGAAAGATGCTCTTTACCGAGAACCGTATTTTTTTTTTATTTATAACAGAATCCGATATGATCATGTTTTCTCTTATTTCAAATCAACACGTTCAGGTAAATCTAGTGATTTACAGGTTATACAACATGAAGAATCTCATTAAATGTTGCGCCTGAACAATATTTTCAAATTGTTTAAAACAAATAACATGAAAATATGATATACTACAAATATATATACATCTACTCGCTCATAATTAGTTTCTAATTAATGAAATATAAGAACATCCTTGCAAGATATATTTGTTCAACTGGGATAAAAGATATTAATTTCGATCTTCGTGACAGAATAAGTAAAAGTCATTAATCAGAAACATAAGCAATCGTAATAATCGACTTTATATCACTTGGGATGAAGGAACAGCGTGGAGTTGGCTGAAAAAGAAAATTCAAATCCTGAACCATAAAAACTACATTTTCGTATAGAAGAAATATGCGTAATGTGCTCAAAGAAGAATTTAATGATTGTTAGTTAAAAAGGTAATTTAGTTAACTTGAATTAAGAACGTTACTTTCAGTCATCTAGTTGTGCGATCATGTCACTTTCGAGATATGACTGACTAGGCAAAAATTTTGTTGCCATTCCTTTCTGCGGTAAAATGGTTGCCAACCAAGGCTATAGAATCCAATATGTCCTGCTATTCAATCCATAGCTAGAGGGAGAGGAGATGGATTATTACCTTTCCCAAGGGTATTTGCACCTAAGTGAATGCAAATAATTGAACTGGAATTCGAACTCGACTTTCCAATTTCCCGTTTCGAACCGATACCCACTGCACCACAACGCACATAATTTTTATATTGCTGATCGAGTATTGCTCATACTCATACTTATCAAATAGTGTTGAGACAATATATTAAATCTAAAGACGATGCTATTTTCCTCTTTAACTTTTTGAAATATTTACATAAAATGAAAGTGCAAGCTGATAATTTACAGTGTTTATGAAAACTGTCTACGGAGATTTTGCGGCTCTGAAGGATTTTGAATGTGATCTAAATAATGAACAAAGTAACTTATCAATGGGAATAGGAGGAGAACGTGTGCATCCCTAAAGGAAGAGAAGTCGAAGGATAGAGATAATTTCAGAACGATCTTTTGCTTATTGTTGAGAGGAAAATATTCTCAGTGTTCTTGCCAATGTTCTCATATCCAGAAGAATTCCCACCTCAGAATGGCTGAAGCACACAGAAGTCGTCGTCACCCAGCAGATTATGGAATCCTAAGAAAACAGGAGTTCGCTTGCAGTCCTATAGCTGGGCTTTGTAAATTCTTATGAGTCAAGCTTGACGATAAACTCATACGAGACATAATAGTATCTACTAGATCTGCAAACGACACAATCATAAAAAGGAAATCATTATTAGATGTACCATTTCAGTGATTTTGTTTGATCTCACCATGTACACACTCGTGAAATCTACGGAGGTTTAGTGCAGGCGGCATCTTACCAACTCCAGTGTCTGATAGACTCTCATTAGGGATTTCATGGATGCCTTGACAGTGACAAAATTTGTCTCAGAGGGCTTTGAAGAAAGGATCAGCTGAACTCATGTAGGCTTTAGACCAGTAAAGTCCATATTCCTGTTAAAGAAAAGAAAAATCATAATCAAGTTCCGCTTTGCACTTAGTAAATTCCATTACCGGAAAATCAGATAAGAGCCTGGAAAATGTGTTTGACTACAGCTTGAGAATTAAAACTACATCTCAAATGGCTGAGATATCACGTTTATATCTACTCTCCGCTCTTTTTTCTTTTTCTTTTTTTTTTTTTTTTTTTTTGGTAACTAAAGTCTCTCAAAAGTCGAGAACTTTAAAAATTCGACTACCTCAAATCATGAACAGAATCGCAATAACAAAAACACTGGCAGAGTAAATGAAGAATTCAGGATTACTCGCATTGGAGAGGTGCCGCTATGTCAAGAGTTCAAGAATCAAAAGTCTCACGGGTTTGTAATGATATCAAAACTGGGCTGGAGTAGAGAACAGCAGAGGGAGAGTACGTCACCGAATTTTGGTTAAGTTAGTGTTAGAGCACCTTCCCTGGTTACATAATATGGACACTTCCTAAGACGATATATAGTAGTAGTCATTAGTGGATAACAGAGTGTTAGTGTATCTCAGCGATCTATTCCTGAGAGTAACATTGCTACGTCTCACGTCTCGAATTATCTCTCGTATTCGACTAACCGTATTGTACGACGTTCTACTAACCCCTCTCTGTATATATTCCTCTTCATAATATTGCGTTTTCTACCGTATTACTCTGCGTTGTGTATTTATTGGATCTAACCCCAGATCCACAACAGTGGCAACGAAGATCACGAACAGTCACGCGGAGGGAAACAATACGTTCTTAAGTCAGTCGCCACCACAACAGTGGCGACAAAGATCCGAACAGTTCACGTGGATGAAAAAATACGTTCTCAAGTGAGTCACCACCACAACAATGGCGACGAGGTTCCGAATAGGAAAAGAAAAGAGAACTTACGGGAAAATCAGCAGTCACGAGAAATGATTCAAATAGAACTATACATATGGTTGACCACAAACAGTGACGAGAAATTACCAATCCCTTCAGTGGCGGAAAAAGGAATCCTACTACGACTGTAACGAGTCTTACACGGAGGAAAAATACGATAAACAAATTAATATCCAGAGGAAAAACAGTAAAAAATTTTCCACCTCCGGTAAAATGGAAGATTTTAAAGCAACGATAGTAGAACTGGTGAAACTGATGAGTCAACAAGAACGCAATGAGAAAATACAGCTCGAATTCAAAAAAACTTTAATGGATCAACAACAACTTAATGAGAAGAAACAACTACAAATACAAGAGCAACAGCAAAAAGTACAGTTCGAATTTTTACAAAATCAGCTGGAATTACAACAAAAAGTTGACGAGAAAAACAATGAACAACAACAAAAGACACAAGAATTAATCCGACAAGCTATACTGGTAAAAGGTCAGAAAACGAAAACACAAAATACAGTTTGAAACTCAATTAAAAACTTTAATTACGACCCGGATGAGGAAAAACATTTGCCCTATATTATTGACGGTACCAGGACTTTTATGAAGTCGATTGTAGTAGCTGGTCGGATGAGAAGAAAGTACGTTTATTCCTTCGCAAACTGGGAACACACGAACACAACAAATTCGTTGATTACATACTGCCAAAGAAAACGCGCGAGTTAAAATTTTCTGAAGCCATACAACTATTAACAGAATTGTTTAGCCCGAAGACATATCTATCCCATTATAGATGGAAATGTTTAAATTTACGAAAAAAAGATGACGAAGACTTTCGCATCAGTGGTGAATAAACTATGTGACGAATTTAGACTAGCAGAACTCACGGCAGATAATTTCAAATGCTTAGTCTTTGTACAAGTTTTGATGACAAATAAAGATGCAGAAATGAGAAGGAGAATTTTCACAAAATTAGAAAACGAACAAAATCTAACTCTACAAAAATTAGCTGAATATTGCCAGCAGTGCAAAAAAAATGATTCGAGAAATATTGAAGAAGCTGGAGTAGCTAACATAAAAAAATACAGAGGAAAACACGTTTTTCCTCCCCTCCTCAAATGACAAAATCAAGGAAAAACTAGCATTCGCCTACTATATCGTTTGGAAGATCCACCTACAAGCCCTTGTTATAGATGTGGTGAATACCACCAGTATCAGGATTGCCCTTTTAAATTTAAAACATGTCGAAACTGTCACAAAAAGGGACATACATCCTCTAAATGCAGAAGCAGTAGAGTGAAAGTAACAAGGACCGAGGAAGACGAAGGTACTAAAAAATGGCGAGATCAGTCACGGGAAAGAAAATTAATTTTGAAGGAGAAGTGATTTTGAACGTGACATTCAATGGAGTTGAAAAAAAATTAAAAATGTACGTATTAAAAAATACCAACAACTTGTTTGAGACTGAATGGATGCAAAGATTTGACCTTTGGGACTTGCCAATCAACTCGTATTGTAAAAAAATCAAAAGCCTGACTACGGAAACCGAAAACATAAAGTCAGAATTAAAAAAGACCTTCCCCGAAGTATTTTCAGGCGGGTTAGGCAGATGTAAAAAAACGTCGGCGAAAATACTGTTAAAGGAAAATGCTCAACCAGTATTTAGGAAAAAATGAAATGTTGCTTTCGCTGCACTAGAAAAATAAACAGCGAACTAGACAGATTAACCAGCTCGGGAGTTATCTCCAAGGTCGAATACAACCATTGGGCAGCACCTGCCGTTTACGTTAAAAAAAAGTCTGGGGAAATACGCGTATGCGCAGATTTCTCGACAGGTTTGAATGAGGCAGTAAAGGATTACCATTACCCACTTCCGAGTCCGGAAGAAGTATTTACAAAATTAAACGGAGTCAGATATTTCTTCAAAATAGACCTGAGCGAGGCATATCTACAGATTCCTGTAGACGAAGAAAGCTCGAAGCTCTTGTGCATCAACACGCATAGAGGTCTATACAAATATGAAAGATTAGCGTTTGGCGTAAAAGTAGCCCCACTATTTTTCAGCAAGTCATGGATACGATGTTGGCGGAATTCGAGTTCGCTATAGCTTATCTTGATGACACTTTAATAAAAACTGAAACGATTGAGCAGCATACTAAACATATAAAAAACGTTTTTGAACAAATTCGAAATTACGGGTTTAAGGTCAAAGAGGAAAAGTGCAATTTCTTCTAGGAAGAAATTAAATACTTGAGTCATATAATAAACAAAGATGGCAAAAAGCCTGATCTAACTAGATCTTCGGCGATCAAAAATATGCCGGCACCAAATAATATTGCATCGCTACAGAGTTTTCTGGGACTAGTCTGCTACTACCAAGATTTCATACCGAATTTACACAATCTTCGAGCACCCCTTAATGAACTACTAAGAAAGGATAAGGCCTGGGTTTGGTCAAACGAATGCCAACAGGCATTTGAAAGCATTAAAAAAAGTCCGATTTATTTCTGACACATTATAATCCAAAATTGGAGATACTGATAGCCAGCGACGCGAGTTCGCACGGGATCAGAGCGTGCATATTACATAAGATGGAAGACGGAACTATAAAGCCGATCGCCCACGCTAGCAGATCACTGCTTCCAGCTGAGAGAAGCTACTCTCAGGTAGAGAAAGAAGCCTTAGGCACCATATTTGCCGTAACTAAATTCCACAGATATATCCACGGAAGATTCTTCACCCTTCAGACAGACCACAAACCATTACTTACAATATATGGTTAAAAAAAGGTCTACCCAAGTACACAGCAAACCGACTGTTGAGGTGGGGTACTATTTTATTAAATTACAATTTTAAATTGCAATATTTACCTTCTAGCAAAATTGGACATGCAGGCGGTCTATCGAGACTGATTCCTCAACAGATAGAACCGTTTGAAGACTCCGTTATTGCTGCACTAAGATCTGAAGGAGAATTAGAAAACACTGTGTAACACAATTAGGGAGCAGTCCGTATAATTAAAAGAAATCAAATACGAAGCTATAAAGGATGAATTCATAAAAGAGAAGAAAGCGAAAATCGCTGAAAAAAGCCAAAATATTGCAGAAAGCTTCTCCAAATGCGATAACGTACTACTGTACAGTGATAGGGTAGTCGTGCCAAAAACTTTATAGAAAAGAATATTAAAAGATTTCCATACAGGACATCCTGGTAGAAACCGAATGAAGAGCTTAATAAGGAGTTACGGTTTTTGACCGAAAATGGATTCGGATATTGTGAACATGGTGGATAAATGCAAGGGCTGCGTCCTAGGAGCTAAATCACCGCCAATAACACACAAACCTTGGCCGAAAACGGATCGACCCTGGTTAAGGATCCAAATTGACTACGCTGGTCCTATTGATGGACTATACTATTTGGTAGTTGTGGATAGTTATTCAAAGTGGCCTGAAGTGTTTCAATGCAAGAGACCAACGACAAGAAACACAATAAACCATCTACATGAGCTATTCGCTCGTTTCGGCGTTGTCGACTGTCTAGTAAGTGACAACGGGACTCAATTCACTTCGGAAGAATTAGAAGAATTCTGCCTGACATTTCAGGTTGAACATATTAAAACATATCATCCAAGGTCAAATGGCCTGGAAGAGCGCTTTGTAGACACCCTAAAAAGAGCTCTAAAAAAAGCGTCGGGTACGCCAACGAGAAAAGCTCTCCAACAATTTTTACAGGTGTACAGAACAACACCAAATAAATCAGCACCATCGACACTGTCACCCGCCGAATTGATGTTTGCACAGAAAGTGAGGTCGGTGTTCGACAAATTAATTCCAAATCAAAAAGAACATGTACCAGCAATCATCGCACCAAAGCGAACTTTTAGTCAAAATGAAAATGTTTATTTCAAAAATTACAAAAATAACATGTCATTCTGGGAACCAAGCGTCATCAAAGGACGGATGGGAAATATGATCTATATGATCGACGGACCTAGGTTCGCCCACAAGCGGAATATAAATCAAATAAGAAAAAGGCTAACGGAAGATGAAATCAACACGCCTCAGGAAGAAGAGGCGTTAGACACTATCTACGACACATTTGATATGCAAATGCCCCAGGTGGAACCTCAACAGAGGAGGTCTAAAAGAAAAAGAAAAACAACGGGGCAGTTGATTATTGATCCGAAAAGGAAGAAATATTAAAAGGACATTCCAAGTAAAAAAAAAAAAAAAAAAACGTGGGAGGAGGATGTTGAAGCACCTTCCCTGTTTTGTTTACACTAATATGGACTCTTCCTAAGACTATATATAGTAGTAGTCATTAGTGGATAACAGAGTGTTAGCGTATCTCAGCGATCTAGTCCTGAGGGTAACATTGCCATGTCTCACGTCTCGTATTATCTCGTATTATCTCTCGTATTCGACTAACCGTATTGTACGATATTCTACTAACCCTCTCTGTATATATTCCTCTTCAATATATTGCATTTTCTACCGTATTACTCTGTGTTGTGTATTTATTGGATCTAACCCCAGATCCACAACAGTTAGTTTACGTGAGTGCAGTATCTCGTCAAAAGAGTATGCCTTGCCAGTAGAACAACACATCGCAGGGTTCTTTTCGAACTTCACTGTTGCAGTATGAGGTATGATAGCGATCAGTTGGAATGCAGTAGAAAGGAGTTTGTCTAAGTGCGTTGCAAGTAATGGATCGTAAAATGTATCTCGTGGATAGATTTCTGAAAAGTCGGGCTCTATCGAATAAGCTCTCTATGATATTCTAGCAATACCATTCTACTAATTCAACTGGAAGAAAGCGTTGGCACCAGCTTACCCGCTGTGCCAGATTAGAGCGAACTCTGGAGCATATCTTTTGGTTTGGTCTGAAACCCTGAAGTCATGATGACTACAAAATGACCCCATCTGTAAACAATGAAAACCTATTATTTTCGTTAAAGCTAGAGAGAAGCTAGCATCAGTTCTCAGAATCACTTCCTCAATATTGCTCGCAACAACAAACGCATTGGAGAGGATATTGCTCTTTTGTAAATCAAGAGAAAAAAATTGTGGGTGAAGTCGACTGGATTGCCTGAGTGAGGTCATTTGATTGTTTGAATCAGTCAATTGCCTTATGAAACATGTTAAGGAATATTTCCCAGGTTCATCATAAGATGGTGCGTGCAAGAACGATATGTGGTATCGTTACATGCATGTTGTAGCTGTATACGCACACAAACTCACGTTTCTGTATTCAGATTAATTTCTCATCAAATGTACAAAGACATCATCACAATACAAATGTTTCAATTAGTTACCTCAGGTTAAGACTGAATGGAAAACAGTCAAACTAAAACACATACAAAAATATCCCATTCAAATTGGGAATGTGATAACGTGATGACTAATTTAAATTTGAAGTTTTTTCTAATTAAAATCTAAATTGTAAAGCTAATACATCATTATGCACCACAGGGAATTTTTTTCTGTTTGTCTATAACAGATAAAAGTAGATATTGATTGTTAAACTTCTTTGATGAAAACTCACTTCCGAAAATCTGATCAAAATCTGAGTTTTTAATCTCTTCTTCGTCAAATCGAGAAGTTTTCAAAACATTCGCTGATATGTTAATAACATGTGGCTAGAAAGAAATTGGAATGAGTTCGAATTCCAGTTGAATTCGTTGCATTGACTTACGCGCAAATACCCTTGGAAAATGTATGAATCCATCTCTTCTCCCTCTATTTATCGGTTCAATAGCAAGACAAATTGAGTTCTTGGTTGGTAACCAGTCTACTGCAGAAATAAATGGCAATATATTGCGAGAAAATCTTCTGCCTAGTCAGTCATGAATAGAAAGAGACATGATTTCCCAAGTGTGTATCATGTATGTTACTTAACTAAAAGGGACAACAGTTATTTAAGCGAGAAAGTTGTAGAGAGACATGAACACCCAAGCGTATATCACGTCATACCACTTAACTGACTGACAAAGAAATCAAATGTTTGGACATTTAGTGCTGAATATCTCCCCTTATGCCGAAAGTCGTTCCAGGTGAAAAGACTTTATTCTACGCCGCCTTCATTCGTTCTACCCAAGAATAAAAATTTCATTGCTCCAAAAAAAAGGCATTAAACTAAGAAAATGTTTTGCCATTATTTGATGTTATTTAAATGACCTTCTTCGCCAAAAGACAGCGAAACTAAACTTGAATTAATTTCACTGCATAATGAACATTATCCAACAAAATCGGGTTTTCTCATTAGCTTCAAACAGTAACGTCTAAACTTTAGTAAGTCAATGATTTTTCCACTCTGTTATCCTAAAAAATCATTAGTTTCCATTCAGTTTAACCTAAAGTCAATTTTATTTATCTAAAAATAAAAACAATCTTTTGATAAGCAAAAAGAAAATATATTGCTTTAAAGATACAGATCATCATTTAAGATGTACATTATTTATCTTTCTTAATTAAAGGATATCGTGATATAATGTTTAACTCGGATTCAATTTATTTCACAGTCTTAAAATTGTATTTAAAAAGTAGTAATTTGTGAATATCAATCAACAGTGACTCAGAATGTAATTAAATTAGTTTAGATTCGGATCATAAAAAATACAGGTTAGCATAACTGTCTGAAAAAATTGGTCTGGTAAAAAGTAGGCTGAATAAAGAAAGAGAGAAAAAGGAAATAAATCAAAACAGTCAACAGTTCCTGTTTAAAAGTCTAGGCTTAGGATTAGTGATTAATAATCAAACACCATCCATTTCATCCGAAATTGATAATAACTAGCAATGTGGAGGGGGATCCTCTAAAAATAGGTTTAGCTAAGCTAGCCGTGGAGCATTCCGCTAGTGAGTGCTATCAAGGCCAGGTAGTTAGGACTAGGTTAACAAAAATATGAACACTGGCGCAAAATTGCGCAAGGAGTAAATGCGTCGAGGTTCCGATCGTTACATTTGTCAGATGGACTTTGGTCGACCAAAGACTTGTGCAAGGCGTCTCGACAGCAATTCCAGAGCCAATTTACCAAGGAGCCTGGTTTCTTTCACGGTTATTCGGTGGAATGAAATTCGGCTGTGAAGATGGGATTGCGGAGAGTAAAGTCCCCTAGGCTTTTACGAATTGTACTTATTCATAACTTTTATTCCACAGCGAATTCAACAGTCAATCAGAGTACGTAAATATAGAGTCCGATGGTCAAACTATCAACTAAATTACGCAAAAAAATGAAAATAACACTGATTAACATTTTAACATATATAATTACTAGAATTATATAAAACTTTCCTTGATGCTGACTGGATATATCATCCAACTCTTTCTGAATCCTTTGTATTGTCCCCAGATTGACACATAAAAATTCTGAAATTAATTGAAGCTTCCGGCGCGAATGCCAATCATTACAGTATGCCTTTTCCAAGTTTTTAGCGGAGTGAATTGCGTCGCAGTTCTATTTTTCTCACAAACAGCCTATTGACCCTACTATAGTGTGCAGCCGACAAAATTAAAAATGCAACGCGAATGCGTAAAATTAAAAATATAAAATGGAGGCAATTTATCCATCTCACATTATATATATATATATATATATATATATATATATATATATATATAGGGACATTTTATTTTGTTATTATTAGTTACTTAGTTTTCTTTTTGAATAAATTCATTTTGTTTTTGCCTTGAAAAAGTACACATTGGATGAAACGCGTTGGTAACTTTCTCCAGTTTTCCCATTGTGTCTTACATTTATATATATATATATATATATATATATATATATATACCTGCCAGAAACACAGTGTGGATTCTACCCAAACCGTAGCACGGTTGACATGATCTGTTGTGTTCGCCAAATGCAAGAGAAATATCAAGAGCAAAACATGGACTTATATGCAGTCTTTATCGACCAAGCCTTAAGACGGTGAACAGAGAAGCCCCCTGGATCATCTTGTCTAAATTGGGATGCCCGGACAAGTTTGTGAAAATCATACGCTAGTTTCATGAAGGAGTGACTGGACGAGTTCTTTCTGGTGGAGAGGTATCGGAACCATTCAGTATCAACAACAGTGTTAAACAGGCGTGCGTTGTGACCCCGGTTCTCTTCAACCTCTTTTTCACCTGTGTTCTCGGCTATGCTATCAGGGACTTGGACCTTGGTCTATAGTCTTGGCGGTTCCTTTTCTGACCCCGTGCCAGGACCGAGATAACAGAGAGGATTATCTTGGAAGCGCTTTTCACTGACGACTGTGCCTTCATGGCCCACAAGGAGTCTGACCTCTAGCTCATTGTGAATAAGTTGACAGAAGCCGCTTGCCTTTTTGGACTTATCATCATCCTCAGCAAGACAGTGGTATTGTTCCAGTCGGAGTATGCTTTCACCGCACATCTCTTTCTATCTTCATTATGGGTGATCAGTTGAAGACGGTGGACAACTTTAACTACCTCGCCATCAGCAGCAGCACTGACGGCAGCCTGGATAAAGAGATTAACGCCAGGATTTGCACGGTTAGTCAAGCCATCAGTCGACTCTAAGTACAACATCCAGTTGTCCACGAAACTCAAGGTGTACGGGACCGCCGTTCTCACCAGTCTCCTCTACGGATGTGAGATGTGAACCGTGTACAAAAGGCACTTGAAGCAGCTGGAGAAGTTCTGCATCAGAGGCTTGCAGTCGATTAAGAAAATTCACTGGCAAGACAGGGTCACAAATCGTGTGATCCTGAACAGAGCCGGGGTGACTAGGATTGAGGCCCTGATCCTGAAAGCCCAGCCCCGTTGGGTTGGTCACGTGATCTGCAGCAGCTTATGTACGGTGAACTCTGCTCTGGGAAGCGGAATCAATGTACAAGATACTTTTGCGCCCCCCCCCCACACCAATAGCTGTAGCTGGCGCACTCTAATTTATCGGGCACGAGACAACTTTGAGAAAAAAAAGTGAGCTGATGTGACCAAAGCACGTGCACGTAGAAAGGCGTTAGCTGCTAACTCTGACCACCCTGGACAGTTTCCTTGCCCCCACTGCACTCGTGTCTGCCGATATGGATCAGCTTGCATACTCAACTCCGTGCCCACCCAAGGAAAGGACTCAACACATTAAAAAGACATCATCAGATTGATGGACGACCAAGGAGGAGACATACATATATTTCTACACGTATATATATATATATATATATACACGTACATTTATACACACACACACACACACACACACATATATATACACACACACATGCACATTTATATACACACACACACACACACACACACACACACATATATATATATATATATATATATATATATATATATCTGTTGGACATACAAGAATCAATAGACATAAGAACAAATCTAAAATCAGTAAATTTCTTAGATATAACTCTCATCCTAAGCAACAACACATAATAACCATACAGAAAAGAAAACAACCCATATATATAAATAAAAATTCTAATCACCTTCCAAGTATATTCAGACATATACCCATATCTATAAATAAAAGGCTGTCTACGAACTCAAGTAACATAAAGTAACATAAAAATATTGAACGAAAACAAAGAAACATATGAGTCAGTACTAAAAAGTAGCGAATGCTCAAATAAAGTTGAATACACAAACGAAGACAAACCAAACAGAGACAATGAAAAAAGAAACATATTCTTGTTCAATTCAACCTCCAACAAAAACAAAAATAAAAATATAAAATATAATATAAAAACAAAAATTAGAAAGATATTTTTCAACATAATAAAAAAAACACTTCTACAGACACAGTCAACTATCAAAAATCATTAAAAGAAAAGCCAAAATTAGCTACAACAGCATGAAAAATAACCAAATACAAGAAAATATTTAACAAAACCAGTAACAACACAGACTAACAACACAATACGAAAGAAGGACAACTGTCCACTTAATGATAAATGTCTAACCAGCAACATAATATACAATGTTACCGTGACAAATAACACCAATAAAACAAAGTTTTTTATATAAGAACATAAGATTCAATAACGATAAAGCATCATTCAACACAGAAAAATACGAAACAATACAAAGCTATATATATATATGGAAGCAGAAAGAATGTAATAATACCACCAATATTGAATGGGATATAATAAAAAGAGCACCACCACACAGTAGTAATAGAAAAAGTTGTAAATTAAGCCTAGGAGAGAAGCTAGCTTCAAAAATCAAAGTAAAATACAAATCAAAAGAAACGAAATAATGGAAAAATGTAGACATGCGAACAAATATCTACTTTGCAACACAAATAACAATAAAAAACGGCAAAATCAAACAAAAATGAAGCATACAAACAATATAAATATCCAATATATAAACGATTACAAAATTAAAAATAAAAATGTAAATACAAATATAGAAAAACTTAATTATGACAAAAACAGAAAATAATAAACAAAAACAAACATACAAATAATATAAAAATGGAAACAAAAATATACAAACAGTCAATCACGAAAGAAAATAATACAAAAACTGAGGTGATGACTTACCTCGCCGAAGCAATACAAGGCGGTTTGTCTGCACATGCGTTCGTAGATGTTATGGAGCCGCGGGGCGAGCTCATGCAAGGCAGTTTTGGGAATGACACGGCGCATGCGTCATTAGCGAAAGGAGGCTTTCACATGCGAGAAATTACGGTTTCTTGCTCAAGAAAAAAAAAAGAGTCAACTTCTGTTTCGGAGGCAGTTTTGGCGATTCGTGAAGGCTACACCGGTGTTCAGGACACAGTGTTTTGTTTACGGTGCGCAGGAAAGGGAGTCCCGAGTAAAACAACGTTCCGGGTTCTATGTGGAGCAGCTGGGAGAACGAATCCAAGCAGTCATTAATTCATCTACCAACTACACTCCGAGAAGAAACAAATACTACAAAAACCATTAGACAAAAAGCCCACAAACACAAATATACACAAAAACACTAACACTAAACCAGTAATCAGAAAAATAAACCGTCACATGGTCAGATCAAACGAGTAAAAGAGATCAAAGAATAACAAAAGAGGTCAACGCAAACTAAAAAACACTTATTCAATATAAAGCAATTAAGCGAACACCCACACACACGTACACTACAAAACAATAAGCTATAAAATAAAAATAAATCAAACTCCTGCACAATAAAAATTAAAATAATTTTTTTTAAAAATCAACCAATCACAAATAAGAACACTTCTACAAAAATCACACCATGTTCCATATAAACAAGAAAAGACCGGGACCTAACAACAAGCAAGCCCTGACGAGTGAGAGTGACGAGTGAGAACATTATATGAATACATATATACCTATATATATATATATATATATATATATATATATTATGGCGTTAAAGGCGAGAATGCTTTATTACTAAAGGCCACGATAAATTTTAAAACAAAAAAAAACACCAGTCGACCGATTTCGTTCCCTCTCAGAGAAATAAATTATGAGAACAAAAAAGGTCTGTTGCGGATGACGTGAATGGATGGACAGGGGAAAATAAAAGTTATAACACCTAAAGATGTTATAGACACAGCAAAACAAGCCCAAGCAAACAATCTCTTTGTTTACAAAGATAGGGTCGCCTGGACCTGATGAACAGCCTTCCCAACACCTTCAGACTGAATAACGAGTGTACTCTGGCCAAAACGGAGAACCAGTATATAAAGACGTTTTACCACCCACGCTCACATACACAGACCATGTTAAATTTTAAATGTTTTTGTGAACACGACTGCATAGTTAGAAAGACCCAGCGTTTAGATGCCAGTATTAAACAGCATGTACCTGCTAAAATGCTTAACAAAGACTTTTCGTCTGGTGATACCATTCGAAATACATACGGGTCTTCTATAGGGGATCACTTGATGAATAGTCCGATCTGTGTGTATTTCTGTGTGAACTGGTTCTCCGTTTTGGCTGGAGCACACTCGTTATTCCATCTGAAGGTGTTGGAGAGGCTGTTCATCAGGTCCAGGCGACCCTCTCTTTATAAACTAAGAGATTGTTTGCTTGGGCTTGCTTGGCTGTATCTCTAATATCTTTAGGTGTTATAACTTTTATCAAAGCAAAACAAGTACAAAACACATAAACATGTTCACAATCGGTATATTATCTGCTCCAAGATTGTACTTTATAACGAAGCAGGGGCCTTCCAATGCTTAGAGTCCCATCAAGCAATTGGCTGTACGTTAGAATTTTTGGCATTCTACTATCTTCCATTCGAACAACATGTGTAATATATTTCTGTAAAGCACAGAAATATGATTGCGTTAAAGGCAGAAATGTGATGTATTTCTGTGACCTGACAGAAATGTGTTCTTGCGTCAGAAACAATAACCAATAAAAGTGTGTTGCGTCAGGGCAGCCGTTTTCAAGGTTGAAAGATAGAAATAATGGCAGACGGAATGTGATGACGTAGAAGGCAGCTTGCCCAAAATCAATAAATTAATTATAGATATGCCTATCCATAGATGACTAAATTAAGTGGAATTTGAAGAATTTCAGTTTATATAAGAGTGCGGGTTTTTTTGGTTTTTTCGGATAAAAGGCAGATCACCGAGAGGCTCAGTGAGAGCTCAGAGAAGAAAAGAAGACAACTCCTGACAACTCCCTCGCGTGTTCGTGATTCCCTCTGGCTATCACTCTACACACAACCGTCCCCCAAGAAGAACAAAAATATAAGATTATATTTTCATATTGTTGTTCCAGCAGTATATACCATACACGATTTGGTATGTAACATTTGTCAATTTGATATATAACACATGGCCAACCCATCTTAACTGTGACTGAATCAAAAAAGGTTTCAATTTCGCCAATGCCAGCTTTTGTGAAAAGGTCTGAGTTGGAAATATGATCTTTGAGAGTGTAACCGCAGATTGTACGGAGGAAGCACTTGTGAAAGATATCAAGTTTCTCAATGTGCGCTCGATATGGCGTCCAGGTCTCATATCCATAAAGTAAGTTTGTAAGAACAACAGCTCTGTACACTTACCTTTGTCTTAATTGACATGCCCCTTTCATTCCAGTGATGATGACACAGTTTGCGCCTTGGAGATTCTGTTGGTAATTTCGTCATCAAGCGATGCACTACTGTTCACCTACTTTCCTGATATTCAAATGATTTAACGTACCTGAGATTTTTACCTTCTACAGTTACGGGAACAATTAGAAGTTCCGACAAGCGATGTTACAGTTCTTCCCCATTGGTCTGTTTACGAGTTAATTTTGGTTACGTAACTCCAATCATTTACTATACCTCAATTTTAAATTGAATTTTTGAAAATAAAATATTTTCTTGAAGCTTTACTTTTAGCTTTAATTGAAAGTTAAGAATTAATTTGTATGTTTCAAATTGAAATTATATTGATTGGAATCTAAAATTTTTCAGATTTAAAAAAATCTCATTTTTCTGCCATTTTTGATCGATCGACAAATTTTGTAAACAGAAGCCAATTTTCAGTTTTAAGAAATCTTGCAAAAATAAAATACACCAGGCTGACAGGTCATTTTATTCAAATTAGCAAATTTAAACTTACTTTAATCTGATTTGAAACAAGTATTACTTGCTTACTACCTCAAATGTACTATAATAGCGTTTCTTATTTACGGTAGGCTTGTTATCTGTGTTATCATAGTGTTACCAGAGGCTATAATTGATATGACGCGCGGAAGACGTAAAAAAAGCTAAGTATGTTGGCCGAATTTGAAATAATTTTATGTAGCTTAATCGTACGCTTTATTTTTTGGTTTTTAACTATATAGTAAAATTAAAACATTAACATAATATTTTCAGCAATTATCTAATATCTTATAGAATTTTAGTTAGTTTAGCTTTACAGCCTGACGTTTAATTTTTTTATGAAAAATAAAAATAATATAAAACATTTTTTTAAATAATTTTACAATTTAATATCAGAGAATTAACATGACAGACGTAACTCAATAATTTATGAAACGTTATGGCATTTATTAATTTTTATTTTTAATATCTATTTTTCATATTCTTTATTAGGTACCTCCTCAAATTGTGGATTTTCCAGTAACGTATTTTAACAAAATTAGGAAACTAGGAACTAAAAATATAAAACTTGCTTTAAGTTTTGAAGGGGTGATTTGCAAAGCCCGTTGAATCTTGAAACGTAGAGCACAGAAAACACGATGCGGGATGAAATAATTGTACCCTGCCGAAAATGCTTATATAGGGAAATTCTTGTAAAAATTCATTATTCATCGAAAATTTTTTTCGCTTCAGACTATGATATCCTTAATATATATATTGTTTGTAAAACTCAATTAAATTTTTTTTCTAAATAAAAAAACGGTATTTTAGTTTTCACAATTCGGAGCAGATTTTATGCAAAAGGGCTATTTTAGAAAAAAAAGAAACAGTTGATTAATATTCCCAGATGAATCCTGCGTTTAATTAATGATAGAAATTTGCTGAACACTTTCGAATTTCTAGACATTTCAAGAACTTAATTAGAGGGCAGGTAAAATATGTAAAAATAGTTTTACCTACAAATAATTATTTCAAAAATGATTTCAGTCATTTATAAATAAGTCCAGAAATTTTCATCAAAATCCGACCATTATTTGATTTTTGCAAGGATTTCCAAATTAATATGTCTTTACCGGCCAAAATGTGAGTTATGCACCTTATAAATAATGCGTCACTCACGGACGAAAGAAAAACAAGATTTTACTCAAAATCTCAGACGTGTTAGAAAGAATACAATATTTTTTTAAATAGTTAAAAATACTTTGATCTATCCTCTTGATAAACATAAACATTTTGCAAATAAAACTTTGTTTTTATTAAGTTTGGAGCCTTTTTCTTCATACTGTGCTGTTTTTTAGTGAATTCGTGGAGGTACTTGGTTTTGGCTGATAACTTCAATCGTCATAATACTTATAGTCAATCCAAACGCCTTGCTCGCGACAGAGAAGCGACCAATGAGATCCTGCTCTTCCTGCAATGATGCTGCAAAAAGTGAAGCATCATCATCAAACACTATATCTAATATCATAGGTATCCTGGTTTTTGTTTTGCATTGAATCACTGGTGATTATGTAAACCACCAGTTGTCTGGAACTCAAACTGAACCTCTTTTTCAAGGTCTCCATAGGCGTGTTTCAGCATAATGAAAAAATTCAAGGCAAATAGAACTGATGTAATCACACAACCTTGTTTTGTACCATTTGTTACATCAAACGGAACCGATGACTGATCGTTAGAAAGGACGGAAACTTTCATTCCTTGACGAAACGAAATGATAATAATCAACACGTTGTATGGTACACCCAGCTTCTTTAGAACCTTCTATTGACAGTATCAAAAGCCTTGGTGGGGTCAACAAACACCATGTATAGCTCTTGATTTTCGCACGGACCTTCTCAGCTACTTGTCTGAGCGATAAGATCACGTCAACAGTTCCACAACCAGCGCGAAATCTACACTGAGACTCTGGATATATATCATCAACAAAGTAAGAGATGGTTCTGTTGAGTATACTGCGAGTAAGAATCTTGCCTGTTGTGCACAGTAAGAAAATGCCTCGCCATTTGTCACAAATTGTTCTTTTTCCTTTGTTTTTAAACAGATATCGGAGAGAAGCATCTTTGAAGTTTTGAGGGTCGCTTTCTACTTTCCAAATAACTATGAAGAAGCTTCTTGGCCAGCTTTTGTCCACTGCATTTGTAGACTTCTGAAGATATTTCATCATTTCCAGAGGCCTTGCAACTTGACATCTTTTTAAAAGCATATTGAACCTCTTTAAAACTTGGCAAATAAGAAAGCTAGGGTATTTCTGGTTTTGTGGGATGGAATCTATGACATTGTTATCAACTACTGAATTACTGTTAAGGACATGATCAGAATGCTCTTTCCAACAACGTAATATTTTAATTTTATCTGTGTGTAAGGTGTTTTCATCAGAGGACAGGACAGGTGATTTTCCACACTTTTTAGATTATACACATCATTTAGACTGTTATAGAATGTTTTTGCATCTTTCTTGTCAGCAGTATTCTAGATTTAAGCAGCTTTAAAAGACAACCAGGACTCTTTCATTTGCCTTGGAGACTTTTGAACTTATCCCTTGAATTTTTAAGCGGGCCTTTTAACAGAGTATTATTTATCATGAAGCAATTCCTTGTGTGCTGTATGTATCTGGTTGATCACGATGTGAATCTCAGTCTTATTTTCGTCAAACCAGTCCTGGTGATTCCTATTTTTAGGGGGCCAATAGATGATGAGTAAATAGTATTCATTAGGAACTTCCACGATGTTATTAATCTTCTTCCACGATGTTATAATCTACATTATTACTGATTTCAACAGAATCCAAACTAGAGTCGAGTACCACAGACAACTCATTTCTCTTATTTTCAGTCTTCAAAGCCAAGATTCGCTTAAACCAGCCAAACGTCTTTTACGAGAGTTGAATAAAGATTCTGCTTCGGAGCGTGATCTGCTCCGACATGTTGTGCTGTGAAAAGATTGATTGATGTGTAAATCAGACATATCTCGTTTCTTAGTTACGATTTAGTCAATCTGATGCCAATTTCTGGATCTAAGGTGCATCCAAGTTGTTTTGTGATGATTCGGATGTTGAAAGATAGTGTTGCTGATACACATGGAAAGAAAACGCAAACCATTAGAATTCATTTTACCTGCCTCATGTGAGATGGTCTCTTACAACTCGTGCATTCAAATCACCTAAGAAAACAAGTTTACTGTGAAAATGAACTTTGGAGTTAACGGAGCACAATTTATCATAAAAGGTCTCAATTTCTTGCTCAGAACATGACATGGAAGCAACTTACAAGTATCATTTGGGACTCCATCTCAAGATCTAACATCAGCGTCATTATGCGATCATCAACTCCCTGAGAAAGTGAGGTCAAGGATTTTGCAACATCGGATCTAATAGCAAATCCAAGACCTGACTGACGCTACTCCTCTTCACTTTTACCACTCCAATAAAATACATAACTACCACAAACCTCCTCAAGCTGCAAACCTAGTTTCACTAAGAACACAGATGGAAACATTGTATTTTCTTAATGTACATGAGACAAGAGCTCTTCTGTGTTCAAGGGCGGTATCGTTATCTTGTAGTGTTCTGATATTCCAAGAACCAAGACTAAATTTTTACTTGTCCTTCTTACATTTCTTTGTTTTTGACTGCATGATTGGATAACCAGACAGCTGCAGTACGTTGCCAAGTGAGAGAATGAGCAAGAAATTTTTAAGGTTCTTTTCCTTACTCCCTCCCCAGATTTGGAGAAAGATGATTTGTTCATAGTGGTGAAAGAATGTGTAAAACCAGCTACATTTTTTGAAAGTGCTGATAACTAGGCGCTGGCGCATATATTTTCTACGTACACAATAAACAAAACCCCTCTGATTTTATTACAGCGGAGTAACTTCTCCGGTACTTCAAGTACACACACATACATATATATGAAAATATACACACATATATACCCGTACACATATGCACACATATGTACACATATACACATATACATAATGCAAACTTATTTACAGTGTATTTACATAACAAACATGCACAATCAGGCACACATGCAAACTGTTTGACCCACAGATCGAACCCTAACTGGTGCTACCACTCCAGACCAGAGTGAACATTGTAGCAATTGCATTTAAGGGGTAACTCTACATTCTCCAAAAGTTCAAATAGTAAATTCAGAGTCACATCAACGGTTGCAGTTTATGTGTCATTTGTGTGTGTGTGTGTGTATGTGTGTGTGTGTCTGTTTCTGTGATAGAATAAAGAAAAAATAGGAAATGTATCCCTGTCTAACGTGTTTCACTTTTATCAATGCTTCTTCAGAAAGAGAGAGAAAACTGAAAATCAAAGAGACATATCATGCAATAAATCAATAAATCCCGGGCCTTACTAACAAAACAACTTTTAAACAAAATTCGACTTTATTCGTCAACATAGTCTCCTTCTAAGATGATACATTGATTTCAACGCAATTCGATGCCTTTTTTGTAGAATGATTTGTCTTTGGCTTCAAAATACGCCTCAGTTTCCGACATCATTTCTTCATTAAAGTCAAATCTCTTTCCCTGAAGCATTCTTCTGAGGTCTACAAACAGCCAGTAGTCGCTGGGGGCCAGCTCTGGAGAATAGGGTGGATGCGGAAGCAATTTAAAATTCATTTAATGTAGTTTTTTTTATCGTTGCGATCGACTTGTGACACGGTGCGTTGTCTTGGTGAAAGATCACTTTTTCTTCTTCAATTGTGGCCGTTTTTTTGTGATTTCTTCCTTCAAACGCACCAATAATACTATATAATATTCGCTATTTGTTGTAAATCCGAGGTGAGGAATACAAAATAATGAACAACAAAACAGATATTTTAGATAGAAAAATAGATTATATTGATCGTAATATACAAATTGAACGCAGGTTAGTAGTCCAGGAATACGATTAGTATGAAATAAATATATAGAAGTCTTTGAAGTGAAGCTGTGTTGGAAATAGTATATCCGTGTAATATTCTTCTAGCTGAGTGGAGCTCAGAGTTATTCTGACATCTGACATCTGACGCGGTATTCTCTGAGTAACTTCGGTATCTCTCGGTAACTTAGGGATCAGTCCCGGTACTCTCCGATAACTCGAACGGATCTCTACGATAACTGACGGAGTATATGTATACTCACGTTGAGTCCATTATCATAGAAAAAGGGGAGGTCCCACAACACCCCCCTCCCTAGCTTCTTTTTTGGAAGTAGTTAATATTTTTTCCGCTTGGGATCTATGATTAGAGGTTTCGTAAATTTCTGTTTTCTGCTAGTTCTTATAATTTCTGTATTTACTTGAGGTATCTGAATCTCAAAAGCCTCAAAGATTTCTTTCGTCGCTTCATCGTTTTCTGAGGGTGACGAGCTTGGCTCCTCACTCCTTCTTTTCTTTATTTGGTTTATGTGTCAACTATGGGTAAATTTTTCTCTTTGTATTGTGTACATAACATTTCCTAGTCTGTTTATTATTGTTCCGGGTTCCCAATACGCCATATTATTTTTTAATAATTTCGTTCACCTGGTTTGAACGATCTTTTCGTAACTATGGGTGTACTCCGGATTTTATTTTTGCATGGTAGCAGTTTATCGAAAACAGACCGTATCTTGCGAGCAAACATCACCTCAGCTAGTGAAAGTCTAGATGGTGTGTTTCTGTTTGGGGTAATTCGGTATTTTTTTAAGAACTGTTGTAACGCTCTTTCCGTTGGTATTTCCTTAGCTTTTTTTAATGTTCTCTGTAGAGTGTCCATGAATCTTTCGGCTTGGCCGTTCGGCCGTGGATGGTAAGGCGCTATTTTTATGTGTTTTACTTGATACATATCGCAAAATTCTTGGAAATCACTTGAGGTAAATTGCGTACCATTGTCCGTTACTAAACAATCTACCACTCCGAATCTTGTAAATAATTCGTGTAAACAGTTTATGGTATTTTCTGTTGTTGGATTTTTATACTTGAAATTTTCAGGTCATTTACTAAAACTGTCTACCGTTATTAAGTAGTAGTAACCGTCAATGTGTCCTGCGTAGTCTGCATGGACTCTCGACCAAGGTTTGTCCACCTTTGGCCATGGTTTCTGTATGATAGGTGGTGACTTTGCTACCGCCGCGCAACCTTTACATTTTTCCACCATCCGCGTAATATTATCATCCATATTAGGCCAGAACATGTAACTTCTCATAAATGTCTTCATGCGGTTTTTTTCCCGGGTGTCCTAAATGAAAATCCTTCAAAATTCTTCTTTGTAACGATTTTGGTATTATCACTCTTTCATTGTAGGGTAGGACATTATCGCAAATTAAAAAACTGTCTGCCAAGTTCCTTTCTTTATCTCCTATTTTTTTCTTTGTGGTTTTTATAAATTCGTCTGTATCTGCTTCTCTTCTTATTTCTAATAGTGTTACTGGTAAACCTCTCACCGTATTACTTAACACTTTACTGATTTCGTCCTCGGCTCTCAAAGCCGCTATTACCGAGTCTTCTAGAGGTTCACTTTTCATAGATATCAGTCTCGATAATCCATCCGAATGCCCAAACTTTTACGATGGTATGAATTCTAATTTGAAATTATAGTTTAGTAATATCGTTCCCCACCTCAGGAGTCTATCTGCGGTGTAGACTGGTAGACTTTCTTTGATCTAAATATGGTAAGGAGAGGTTTATGATCTGTTTGTAGCGTAAACTCTCTTCCATCTATGAAAGCGAGTTATGGCAAATATTATGCCTAACCCTTTTTTTTCTATTTGTGGATAATTTCTTTCGGCCGGTAGCAACGATCTCGATGAGTGGGCTACCGGTTTTCTTGTGCCGTCCTGCATTTTGTGTAGAATACAAGTTCCCACACCGTGTGAGCTTGCGTCGCTTGCAATAATAATTTTTAGTTTGGGGTCGAAATGTGTCAATGTGTTTGAAATGTGTCCGACGTTAGTTTCACTATAATTTCCTTAAAGGCCTTTTTACAATTCTCCGACCAGTTTCATTGAACGTCTTTTTTCAGTAGTTCGTTGAGGGGTGCCTTCAATTTGTGCATATTGTCGATGAATTCTCCATAATAGTTTGCAAGACCGAGAAAAATTTGTAATTCCGCGACGTTTTTAGGCTCAGGCATATTTTTTATCGCTGATGCCCTCTCTGGGTCTGGTTTTCTGCAATTTTAGTTAATAATGTGGCCTAAATATTATATTCCCTTTAAGAAAAAAATAACATTTTTTTCTTTTACTTTGAACCCAAAGTCTTGTATTCTTTTGAAAACCTCCTTAATATGTGTCGTGTGTTCTTCCATACTATCACATTTGACTAGAATGTCATCTAGATAAGCAGTGGCAAGTTTTTGTCCTGTAAGCATGGTGTCCATTGTCTGTTGAACCTTGTCTGTGGAGCAACCTTTATTCTGAATGGCAATCTGTTGTATTTATAGAGTCCTTTGTACGTGTTTATAAATAGAATATTTGTACTATCTTCTGTAACTGGGATCTGTAGATACGCTTCTCTTAAATCAATTTTCGAAAATACTTTCCCACACGTAAGTTTGGTGAATATCTCCTCCGGGCTTGGCAAGGGGTGATGATAATCTTTTATTGCGTTGTTTAATCCAGTAGAAAAATTTGCACAAACACGGGTTTCTTCAGATTTTTTCTTCACATATACTACCAGTGCCGCCTATTCGTTGAATTCTATTTTTGAAATGATTCTAGTTTGTTCTAATCTATCAAGCTCTTTATCTATTTTGTCTATTGTTGCGAAAGGTACGTTTCGCCATTTTTTAAATACCGGTTAAGCATTCTGCTTAACCGGTATTTTTGCTCGATTTTTGCTGCAAATTTGTTACATCGTCCTAACCCGCTTGAGAATACTTCTGGAAATTGTTTGTGTAATTCCTCTTTCAGTTTCGTAGCTTCTGATGGCTAGCACTCTATTTTTCTACAAAAAGAACTAATGGGTAAATGCTATCCATCAAACTTCTGCATCTAATCTGTTCCTACCATATTTTCTGTGTTTTTCATCACGTATATATTTAATTTGTTTGGTTTTTCCATGAAATTTTACATTCACAATTATTTCACCTTTGAGATTGATCCGTTTTCCTATGACAGATTTCGCGATTTTTTTTTGTGTGTATCATGGTCGGCTTATTCAGTTTCCTCCATATTTGTAGGTTAATTATCGTTAAGTTCGAACCTAAATCTAACTGTAGTTTGATCTTCTTATTTAATATTTCAAGTTCTACATATTTTCTCGTGTTTCGTTTATTTTCATAATCCACTCTAGCAGATCTTACTCTACTAGACTGTCTTTTGTTTCTGCTTGTATTTGAACCCACCAATCCACCATATCTGTAACATGCAGATGAAGGAGGCTTGTTTTTATTTGATTTCTGTCACTAGTTACTTTATATCTTGTAATTTTGTCATTAAGTTTAGTTGTTTTATATCTTGTAATTTTGTCATTAAATTCTTGTTTTACTTTAGAGGAGGGTGAAAAACGTAAGTTTTTGTTTAACTTACGAATATGCGCGACTCCTTATTCTTCAATATCTTTACTGTCTTTTTTAATACTTAGGCATTTTTGGCAATCCTCTGATAGTTTCTGCAGCGTTAGACCTGGTTCATTTTGGAGTTTGGTAAGCACTCTTTTTCGCATTTTGCTGTCCTTAGCAGCGACTATCCTTGGACAAATATAAGGCACTTCAAGTTATCTGAAGTTAGCTAAAGTCGTCACAATGCTTGTTAACGATTGTTGCGAGTATTGAATAGTCCTCGTTTTCACCTTTCACGAGATTGAGGCATTTCCACCTTTTGTGAAACAGTGAAATCTTTGGACTAAATAACTCCGTGAGGCATGTCACTGCTTCCTCGAACGTTAAGTCGTTTGTTTTCGTTGGCAGGATGTAGTCTACAAATTTTGTGTATTCCTCCGCACCTAATTTCCTGAGAAATAGCCTTAACTTTTGTCTGTCCAGTTTTGACAATCAAGATTAAAGATGTCTTTACAGCGTCTGTAATATTCTCCAAAACTTTTGTCATCATCAATACAGTAATGAAAATCTCTATCGCATTCCACAAGGCGTCTTGCGAAAACGTCGCCTGTTTTTCTGTGTTCCTTTCTTGTGTGTTGATTGTCAATTTAAGAATAGTTCTTGAAGTTGGAATTGTCTTTCTTCGTTCATTTTTGGATTTCCATTTGTCTTTTTGTTTTTTGTTTTTTTGTTTTTTTCGAATTTTAATTGTCTTCTTCATTTCTTTTTATGATTTCTAGTATTCCTTTTTGAAAGTCATCCATAGTTTGTTTCTTTCATTCGATGAGGGGTTTCACTTTTTTAACGTTGCTTTCTTGCAACTAATCTTGTAAAAAAATTATGAAAAACTTTTTCCTGTTGTAGGGGGAAAATATTGACTTTCAGTTTCCTTTTTACAATTTTTTCTTTATATCTCTTTTCGTTCCAAGTTGTTATCAAGCAGATTTTCTGCAGTAGTGTCGCCAAATTGTTTGTCGTCGACTTGCTTTTTTCGTTGTTCTTTATGAGTTCTTTAGAGTTTTGTTGTGACTCTCGAATTTTTCGTCGGCAATTTGTTGTGTTCGACTTGAATTCGAATCCTTGTCGTTAAGTTCGAATCCTTTGTCGTTAAGTTGCTGTTGTGTATGCAAGTTCGAATCCTTCGTTAAAGTTGTTGTGTCGACTCGCGTTCGAATTGTGTTGCCAAGTTGTTGTTGTGTACGTGTATTCAAAATCTTCCGTCGTTAAGTTTTTGTGAGGTATACGTGAGTTCGAATCTTCGTCGCCAAGTTGTTGTGGACCCGAGGTGAGGACAGACACAAAATAATGAACAACAAAACAGATATTTCAGATAGAAAAATAGGTTATATTGAACTTAAAAAACAAACGCAGGTTAGTAATCCAGGAATACGATTAGTATGAAATAAATATATACAAGTCTTTGAAGTGAAGCCATGTTGGAAATAGTATATCCGTGTAATATTATTCTAGCTGAGTGGAGCTCAGAGCTATTCTGACTTCTGATGCGGTATTCTCTGAGTAACTTCGGTATCTCTCGGTAACTTAGGGATCAGTCCCGGTACTCTCCGATAACTCGAACGGATCTCTACGATAACTGACGTATCTCACAATGGCAGGAGTATATGTGTACTCATGTCGAGTCTATTATCATAGAAAAGGGGAAGGTCCCACAACACTATTGATGGTTCTTCCTTTCTCAAGGTAATCGATGACTAAAATAACTTATGCATCCCAAAATACGGAGGCCAATACCTTAGCTGCTGATGTTTGTGTCTTTCGTCGCTTTGGACAGCTTTCACTTGCTGCTATCCACTCAGCTGACTGCCGATTTGACTCCGGAGTGAAATGGTGGATCCATGTTTCATCCATTTTCACATATTTATGCAAAAAATTATTCTTCTTGTGTTTAAACATTTGCAAACAACGCTTTGAATCGTCGACACGTCGTTGGTTTTTATTGACTGTGAGCAAACGTCGCACCCACTTATTGACAAATGTTCATGCAAAATGATGAATACACTGTCTTCTGATATATTCAACTCCTCTGCTATCTCATGCAACTTCAATTTGCGATCGGCCAAAACGAGTTTGTGAATTCTTTTGTGTTTTCCAGGACATCTACTGATTTTGGGCGACCTGAGCGTTCAGCATCATTTGTACGACTGCGTTTAAATTCAACATACCACTGCTTAACCGTTGTTTCCGACGGAACATGCTCTGAATAATACTTATCAAGACATTGCTTTGATTGAATAGTATTTTTCCCATCAGATTGTTCCGTTGTTTGAAAATTTGCAACAACAATAGCTTCACTTAAATAACTGTAATTTGTAAACTAATAATCCGATTGAGCCCAAATTTCCTCACGTGTCATTTGAAGGTTAGGACTTCATAAAAATCATATGGATTTTTTATTAGTGGCGCCATCTATGTGCCAGGTCCGGGACTTATTGAGTGATGTATTATGTTATGATTTTTGGTCAGTTCTTATTGGTTAGATACGTGTCACAAAGCAATATATAATTTTTAAATGTATGTGCGTGGAATATTTTGAATGGTAGTAGTAATAGTGTATGTGTATGTTTGTGTACAAATGTTTGTCTGTTTGGGCTTATGTTGGACTGTTACGTTAGTTAATATATGTGTACATGTGTGTGTTTTAATACATTATTACATATGTTAACGCAATGGATAATTTTAAAAATATATGTGTGAGGAATATTTTAGCCGGTAAAGTCTGTTTACGTAGAAATGCTTGTGTGTCTAGATGTATATTGGACAGTAATGTTAGTTAATATAGGTGTATATGTGTATTTTTGTGAGGAAAAAATCTGTTGATGTTCTTTCCATATAGATCGCTGAAATATAACGATGAAATATAGAGAGATGTTGCGATGATTTTGTATTTGGTTGGATATTTTATATTTACCTATATGTGAGTGTGTATGAGTAATGCTGTCGTCACTTCTGTGTGAATCACTGAAACACAGCTAGATGTGATAAATTTGTTTTACTTGGAATTTTTTTAGGGATGGCTATTTTTTTCGCGAGTTTGATTGAAAGGTTTTTGGAAGGCAGGAATATGAAATCTGTGTACTTTTGTTGGTAGTGTATTGGGGGGGGGGGGGGCTTTGTGGAATTTGTAATTTCATTTTTAACGTTGAGGATAAACTGGTGTGGGTAGTGGAGAACGTTGAAAGTTTTCTCAATATATTGTTCTTCTTTAGATATTCAAGTCTACTTATTCTAAGGGCTCTAAGGTAAAATTCTATGATTAGTCAAGAGTTTACTCTGTGGTTGTTGTAGGAATAGAACTTGATTAGGTCGTTTTTGTTTTTGGTAAACTTTAAAAACTAATTTATCATAGTTGCGTATTAACAAGATGCCGAGAAAAAGTAGAATCTTGTTTGTTTCAAATTCGTGTGTGATTTCAAAGGTTGGTTCCACCTTATTGAGTTTCATTATTATATTTAATAGGTCAGTATCATGGGGGTAAAATAAGTATGTATCTTAGGTAACTAAATCTGATAGAAATTCCAGAAAAAGGCAAGCGAGAACACCATTAATATATTTGACCATAGGTAAGACGAATTTGTTTGTATAACGTGATATTGAAAAGAAGAAACAGGGGTTAGTAATTAATTTGCATATCTTCAAAATTTTGTGGACGGGTAGAGAAAGCTTTTTCTTGAACTTCATAAAGCAATTTCTTCGTAAGTTAAGGCATTTTGTAATGGGCATATTTGTGTGTAATGAAACTCGCCATAGACATATTATTAATGTTTCCTATTTTTTCTACAAATATTTTCATGGCAACTGTTCTGATGAGCTTTTTCCCTGTCCACATACATTGATATTAGATAGATTTTAGTCGATAACACAATAATACTCACACATACACAAAGTAAAAAGAACCTTCAGATATTGGAGGCCATCTACATTAAATCAGAGCAACCCCACACAATAAAATCGCATTTCAATCTAGTCACAACATATTACATTGCGTTTAGACATATGGTTCTGCTGTTAACATTTCGGTCTCTCACGTGGTGTGACGTCATAGAACCGCATTACTAATTTACGACTTACGTCAGCTATTCAGTGGTTGTTATCGTCGCATAGCATTGTTTTATATCAACACAAGAGAATATCATCTGTGTTACATCTAGGAAATAACACTTGATCACGTCGATAACACTTACTCTCCCTACTTAAAAACTAACGCTCATCCTACATACATCCACCCTAAATCTAACTACCCTCGATTAATCATCAAGCATATACCCTTTTCTATTGAAAACAGAATTAGTAACAATTCTTCTAATGAAGATATTTTTAACAATATAGTAAATTCTATTACACTGCCCTTAAAAACAGCGACTAAATGCCCTAACCTTAAATATAACAAACATAATAATAAAAACAATAAAAATAGAAAAATAAAAATCATTTGGTAAGCACACCCATTTAACCAGATGATAAATACTGAGTTAGGGCAAAAATTTCTAAAATTAATTGAAAAACACGTACCTAAAATACCCACCTTTAAACAAAAATACTCTGAAATTGAGCTATAGCTGTATGGATAACCTTGAGAAGATCATAAAAAACATAATTATAAGCAATAATAACCTAAACAATCAGTAACTTCCTACAAAAATTAATGATCACAATAACAATAATTGCAATTGCCGAAAACCTATTGAGTGTCCATTAGAAAATAAATGTCTACCTATGCTCTATTTCTATAATACACAGTAATAAAATCTTATATCGGTTGAACCAAGAATACTTTAAAAACCCGCTATTATTTTCACACATTATTTTTTAATAATAAACCTTACCGCAATAGAACATCACTTTCTACTTATTATTGGAAATTTAAAAAATGCCAATAAAACCCCTACCGCAAAATAGAAAATATTAAAAAAAAACTGAACTTGTAAATCTTTACATGAGACATGTTTCCTATGTTTACAGGAAAAATGACTAATAATCAAATTTCGAAAACTAAACTTGCTCAATAAACGTAACGAAATAACTTCCATTTGACATCATTGTCTAAAATATACCCTAAAGAGTAGTAAATTTTTCCTAATATAACCTAACTAGACATCTATAATCTACCGCTAGCATATATTGATAGAAGTCAACTACATATGTTTGACGTGCAGTGTTTTTTTTTTTTTAATTTAAAAATAAACTTTCCCGTCTTTGGCCTTTGGCTCTTGTTCACAACTTTAAGCTGAAATATAACTTTAAGAAACTCCTGTAACCGTTTGACGATACGCGATAACTTTTCAGACTTGCTAAATGCTACATATGTATTATTCAGTTTATTTCATTACTGGCATAGAAAACGTCTGGGTCTCAAGTATTTCAAGTCTATATTCCCCTTACAACCAGATTTCTCCGATCCATCATGACCTGACTTTCTATTAGTTCACTGAGACACACACCCAAAAAATCCGACTATCGAAACCCTAAGTCACATAATTTCTCCATACATACCTAACAATTATAGCATCGCATCAACAAATGAATTCTTTCATATATTAAAAACGACTAATCCCAAAGGTAATTTCTAGCTTCACTGGATATAGAAAATCTTTTTACTAACGTTCCAGTTGATGAAATATTAAATATAATTAATGATTGTGTCTACATACACCTCTCCTTCAAAAATCCAACCAGCAATTCTTCGGAAACTACTCATCGCTTGTAACAAAAATACTCCATTTTATGACCATAATGATAACACCTACATTCAAACTCATGGAATCAGTATGGGAAACCCATTAGGTCTTACTTTCTCTAATTTTTACATGCCCTACATCGAAAATAAAGTGTTTAAAGTAATTGATAAACCGGATATTTATGTTGATAACAAATTTGTTTTGATGAAGTATAGGGACTAACTTGTAAAACGAAACCAAATTTTGAAAATAACTCGGCGCTAAAATTTTCTTATGAACACATGGACAATAACAAAATCCCATTCTTTGATGTTAATATAGAGCTAAAAACCAAATAATTTATCACTTACCTGTATATAAAAAAACACCAGTAGAACTTTTGTCTTCTGAACAATTATAGCTAATGCTCGGAAAGATATAAAATAGCAGTAATAACGAACTTCTTAAATATAGCAGATCAAAATTCCTCCTATAGAATATTTTTGAGCGAACTAAAATACATAAAACAGCCATTAGTCAACAATAATTTTCCCAACTATATCATTGATAAACAAATAAAATTATTCTTACAAAAAATACGCACCAGTATTAAAAATAACACAGAAAAACATCAACATATTTTACTGCAACCAAATGCATAACAATTATAAGCAGGACGAATTCGCTATACAAAAAATTATTCTACTCTAATTCCTCTAAAACATCTAACATTTATAATATATTATAGAGCATGGAAGACTGCAAACCTTGTTTTTTCTAATCAAAATAACCCCATCAAATCTAGCGATAGCTAATACAGTATATGAATTTCAATGCCAAGTACAAGACTGCGTTTTTTGTCATAATTCAATTACCTATCTTGTAAATACTACCACTTCTTTGAATAGACGTCTTACATGAACCTATCCAACCAAAGTGAAATAAAAATATTTATTAACCCAAAATTTACAAGAACCCTTGAGAAAAGTTCTGATTGAAAATACGAAAATACTGTTTAAATCACAATATCAAAGGCATCTCGCTATATAGAGGCACTATATATCAAACAATTTTTCCTATCATCAACCTTACATTATTTAACAGTGGAAATGGAATTTTGAAAGTTTTTAAAAAATAGAAAGACGCTTACGCGATGTCTAGTTGCATGCGTCACGTGATAGCTTTTAAAGAACGCCTCTTTTCAATAACAAAAAATAAATTACGTTACAGTTAAAACATGAGGAGAAAACAACATCGGAAACATAACATTCTTAAGAATGGCCAGTGAAGTGGCTAAAAGCGCTTGAAAGATTGATCATTATGAAACATTTTTACATTCATTCCTTATCTCCAACAAAAGGAAACATGTAATACTGTAAAAATTACATCAAAAATGAATTCATGGCCTTCCCAAAGTGCATAAAGATGGAGTCCCACTTAGAACTATTTTGTCTATGGTGGGTTCCGTGCAACATGAATTGGCTAAATGGCTGGATGAGTTTCTCTAATCAGTTTCGGACGTATTGTCAAGTAATAATATTTCAGACTCCTTTCTATTCTCGAGCTTCGTTAGAAGTCTAGAGTTTAGATACGATGATAAACTTACTGTGTTTTATGATATTGTTAGTTTGTTTACGAATGTATCTTTACATTAGACTATTGTCATTTGCGCTGATATGCTTTATAGAGGTAATTTTGGCCTATCCAATACCCCTGAAGAATTTCCTTTGGAGGGTATGCGTTTGGCTACAAAGGGAGTCGAGTTTAGCTTTAATGGGATGATGTACGTCCAGACAGACGGCGTTGCGATGGGAAGCCCTTTGGGTCTAATTTTAGCCAATATTTTTGTCGACTATTTTGAGCGACTGTTATTTGAGAAAGTTTATATGTGATATGTTGACGATAATTTTGATTGTGCCAGTGATGCTAATAATTTCCTGGCGCAACATAATTCTCTACATCCTTCTTTGAATTTTATGATGGAGGTTGAGAAGGATAGGGCTCTCCCCTTTTTGGATGTCCTTGTACAAAGAAGAGACGGAGTTTTCGTTACAAGTGTTTTTCGTAAACCCACATTTACTGGCTTGTATACAAGTTAGAGCTCATTTGTTCCTAAGTCCCGTAAAATTGGTTTGATTGAGACCCTGGTTCATCGAGCACTGATGATTTGTTCCCCTGGAATGTTGGATGGAGAAATTCATAATTTGCAGAGGATTTTTGAAAGTAATGGTAATCCCATTAATGTTATTAAACGTGTGATTGCTAGAAGATCAAACGTTTCAAGGAACCAATAGTTTTTGGACCTAGTCGTTGTCCTATTTATTTGAAGTTAGCCTGGACTGGTAGAAAATGTTAGTTATTAACTGACAAAATTTCGGCGTGTATTTCGTGTTATTTTGCTGTTAAGTTGCGCATTGTGTTTCAGACTAGATCTGTGTTTTCATCTTTTAGCAAAGATCGGTTGTCTTATTTTCGTAAGAGTTCAGTTGTTTGCAAGTTGAAATGCCGATGCGATGCAGTATACATAGGACGTACCAATCTGAGGTTGGAAGCGCGGTTTGCACAGCACATCCCTATCAATGTGCGTTCGTGTAGTCAAAGCCGTTCTATAAGAACCACTCAAGCCGTCCATAACTCGGCCACCGGACAACATCTGCTCGACAGACATGACTGTACCTCCTGGTACGAAGACACATGGTTTTCGGTTCTGCCCAGCGCTCGTCGTCCTACCATCTATGTGTTCTTGAGGGTGTTTGCTTAAAGTCTGTGCAGACAAAAGGAGCACTTTATTCACTCTTTACGTTTGTTGGAGGGTTTGTGAGTTCCTTTTTTCTTGTGGAACTTTATGCTTACCCACCCTTACATTTTGATTATTTTTTATTAAAATTTGTTTTTAAACGAGTCCCACCTTCCCTTCTATAACGTTATATATTAATGTGTCCTGATCATTATTTAAAAATTTTGCCAACGTACACCTTTGATAATGTGTTGGCCGAAAGGATCCTAAGGTGTTAGGTGTACTATGGCGTCTACTTTGTCCAAATATATATGTTTCTTATGCGGGTACAAATCTCTTTATATATATCATAAATTAATTGAGTTATTTCGGTGATTGGCGTGTGTATACACTGCTTATATACAACACGTTAAAATTTCCCTTCTCTGATTCTATGGCTTGGATGGCAGAGACCCCGACTGTATACCAAATCGGTCGAGTTTCGATCCCGGCCAGAAGTAAATGGATGTGTCTAGCCACACTGATGAGCTGTGATACAGCAAAACAGGCTTATATGTGGATAACCAATATATATATATGCACATATATATACAATTGTTTTTTATAATCGTTTCACTCCGAGTAAGGCATTTCACTGCCACTATTGCGCAGGGGGTACACAGAGTGGTGAGAAAGGATGGTTAGATATAGGAAAAGTCAGAAGGAGGGTGATAGACGGGTAAGGATACCGAGAATGAGGGTTGGGTAGATGGTGAGAGTGTTGGGAGAATAGATGCAAGTTAGTGTGATAGGAGGTGTCTATTAACCTTACATTTAATCTCCTGGAGATTGTAGCTGTCGGGAAAGAAGACATGTGGAAGGGAATTCCACAGGCGGGAAGCGCGAGAAAAGAAACTGTTGGAGTAGAAATTACGGTTACATCTTATCTGTTTTACTGTAAAAGGGTGGGACCTAGTTGCTAATCTAGTATCTCGTGTAAATTCATACCTAGGCGGCACCAATGATCTAAGTTCATCGGAGCAGAAGCCATGAAAGTATTTGTAGAAGAGGCACAGGGAAACCACGTCACGCCGGTGAGAGAGTGGTTGCAGCCGGCAGGCTTCATTAAAAATGACAGACAAGGTATGATGATTAATTTTTTATGTTATATTATTTTCTTTTCTTTTTTTATTGAGGACATAAATTATATAAAAATTGTCCAAATGTTTTGTTTATCCGAGCGCTTTTGGCTATACCATTTTCGAAAGACCTCAACTTCTTCATAAAGTACACGTTGGAGCAGCTAACATACCAGTTGACTCCTTCGAATTGTTTCTTCAGATCGAATTGAGTTGATGTCAACTTGTCATCTTGGCATTGCAAGTTTTGAACGGAATCGCCTTCGACATCTTGATGCACTCCGTTCGGGAACTGAAACTCGATCTTTCATGTCAATTTCTCCATTTGTGGCGACATTCAAGTGCCCAATTTGTCATTTGTTCTGCAAATCTATAGCTGTATAGCTTGTATAGCTGTAAAGTCTGTCCGTCTCTAAATATGTCTAATTTTTTTAGATATCTGTTAATATGAATCTTAAATGAAACAATTTCTTTGTTGATTATTTTAATTTTGGATGATTTTTCCGCGTTGGTTGTCTTGTGTTTTGAAATTTCCCCTGTTAATATCTTGCTATTTCTACTAAGTTTTTTGTGTCTGGCACACAAAAAAAAAATTAAATTAAAAATAAACTCATTCAATCCACTCAACAGTAAATTCAAAAGCTAGCTGTGTTATTATCCACTCTTCCACAAAAGCTGCAATAGGCGAAATTCACCCTATGCAAAAACCCTGCAGTAATTTTTCTTTTATTTTAAATACGACAAGAACCAAGGGACAACTGGTGCCAGTGAGGATATGTTTAGTGAACTAACCAGTTGGTCTCACAGCATCTCGAAAAGTTACTGTAAAATTTAACAGGGGCGACACCCATAATTTTCTCCAGACACTTTACTTCAGGTAAGTGAAAGCATCGCATTCATCAGAATTAAATTATTTTCTTTAAGCAACACATAAGTACCAGCAGTCAAGTTAAAGCCTAAAAAATTACCAAGTCAAAGGAAGTTTTTCCATATGTGAGAATGACGGACACATTTTATTTCTCAGGAGAAACATAATTCTCCCACTCACAGAACTTTGGCACTAACTCTCTCATCAAACAATCAGTTTGCTCCCTTACTTTGAGCTACAATTTAGGAAACTCTTTACTACCAGTGTTATTTGCAGAGCAACACGGGTGGGAATTTATTTTATTTATTTATTTATTTATTTTTCATCAGTTCACTCCAAACAAGGCGTAATGCCACTAAGTATCAAAGGGCTACCGGGAAGAAAGAGAATGAGAAGACTTTAGAAGGAACAAGAAACCCAATCCTAAACAGAAAACAATGGATAAATCTCAACTCTTATTCAAAAGACTGGAAATTTATGGTAATAACTATTTAATACGACGGGCAATTTTCATTCATTCTTTGGAAATCAGCGGTTATTGACAATTAAAAATTAAATGTGTCTATACAGGGCACGTCCAATTTTCGAAAGTATATTTATTGTTTATGTATACAAACAATTTTGACACGAGGCCGGAGGAGAAGTGGGGAGAGGCTGTTCAAATGTTAACTATCCTAAACCTAACTAATATGATTCACGACCCATTCATTCATTACAATTTACTCATTTCCCATAAGAATTCATCCATCACCATTCAACCCTACATATACCACATATTCACAAGGAACTTATCACAAGCCCGTGACATACAAAATGTTTTATGTACAAATGTATCGTTTCTGTATCTTTTATCTTACAATAATATCTAAAAATATGAAATGAGTGGGTTGAATCTAGAAAACAAAACTAAAACATAGATATTTATTATTATAAATACATATAAATGTGACACATGACCGAAGGATGAATGATGAATTCTGTCTGTCCTATACATAGCGAATCACATTCACTACCCAATCACTCATTACAAATTCTTTATTCACCAAAAAAAAAACCCCGTCCATTACCTCACAATCCTCCATAATATTCCACATACCACATATTCACAAGGGAACTTTTAAACAAGGATCAATACAAATATGAAAGCTCAGACATAGATCTACGTTATCAGTTGTACCGACGGTAACACCTTCGCCGTCATTAGGGGCTAAGACGACGGTAAAGAAGGATGCCAATTACTAGCTGCAAATGCAGGAAAAATTATAAAGTATTTATTGTTGGCAATGAGCTGGTTGTAAACCAGAAGTAGTGAACGTAATCTCGGCAAAAACGATCTCCCTGCTGACATCGGATGTAAAAACCCGAAAATTTGTTGGTGTCAGCAGGGAGAACATGGAAGGGGCATTGAAATGCCTGAACATAGCACCAAAGATTCTCTCGAGACGGTCCCGGGTCATGTGGGACGTGCTATTGGGTTCCGAGGAGTTGGCCGGAAATACCTTGATAGCCAAAGGAATCAGGCTACAAACTGAATATTTGGGTATCCATAGGACAAGGATTACAATCCACGGAGCACCAACAAAAATAAGTTGTGAGCATGTAGGTGGAGGGTCTCTCAGTATGGCGCAGTTGACGACGTATCTCGTGTCGCGAGTAAATGTTATCGTGGACCGGCTAAATTTTTTAAAAGTCCCTGACATATTGTTTTTTCGAAGCAGAAAACTGTTCGTAGTAAAGGAGGGCTGAAGACCACATAGTTGGTTGTGTTGGGCGTCGGGGCACATGTATAAAACGTGCTCCGGAAAAAAAACATGAAGAGGAACAAGTGCCACCGGCGATGTTGCCGGTGGCAAAAACAACAGTAGAAGAGCGGAAGAAGCCCAGCCAAGAGGCGGCGTCTGGCGAGTGAACTGGGGTTGTCAGGCGGGGAAAAAGTTGGCTTCCCCTCCTCCACAGCAGGACGCCCAGCATAAAAAAGAATCATCTCCGGAGAAAAAGAAACCTAAAAAAAGAGGAAAATCAGCCAAAACAACTACTAGAAAATCTACAGGATATGAAATGCGAGAAAATGCCTCCCCCGCGTTCCTCATCTCTGAAAAGAGGTCGGGAAGAAAAAGAAAAGGGAAAGAAGGAGGTAGTAGAACGCGGCAGAGCAGAATGGGTCATAACTGACCCAATCTGCTCCTTCATCGCCGGTGAAAATTCCACATGTGATGAGGAGGAGTCAATCTGCCTCCCCAGTAAGATATATGTCATCTTCTTCACCCAAACCCTACTCCCAACCAGAAACACCCTCCTCTAAAACTGATCAACCCTGTCCCAATATAGATAAACCCTCCTCCAAACCAAACAAAGAAAAAGAAAAAAGAAAAAAGAAAAAAAAACCCATACAAACACGGAAACATTTGTAAGATAGACAGATCAGCCTTAGAGAAGGTCCTTTCCTCTCAGAGAAAAGACCTCTTAAGGCCTTCATCTAAATTATCCTCGATCAACAGGAAGTCGATCGAGGACCCTAACAAGTTCCCAAACGTCTCCGGGGTACTGACCCTTATAAGAAATACCGGGGTCAACCTAAAAGTTTGGAACTAAACATATCCTCACTTGCACCAGTTGTCCCTTGGTTCTTGTCGTATTTAAAATAAAAGAAAAATTACTGCAGGGTTTTTGCATAGGGGGGAATTTTGCCTATTGCAGCTTTTGTGGAAGAGTGGATAATAACACAGCTAGCTTTTGAATTTACTGTTGAGTGGATTGAATGAACCCCAAGTTAGATAGGGGAGGTACCAGGGTCAGGTAATTTGACATAGGGTAAACAGGTATGGGCGTTGAATTGCGCAAGAAAGTGATTCGTCGAAGTGATCGATACATGCGAGAGGTCAAGACCCCGGAGGGGCATACTCTGAGGGCGCTTTGGCGGCATTTCGAGAGCCACTTAACCAAGGAGCCTGGTTTTCGCGATGATGAGTTTCGCAGCTATTTAGCTTACTTTACTCGGCTTGGGCCGACTGAAGCAGCTAGAGAGTGAGATCACGGATTGCAAAGTTCACTTGGCATTGAAGTGGGTCGGCATGGGAAAGTCTCCGAGACTTGATGGTCTACCTCATGAATTGTACTTGAGGCTATCGCACATCTTTGCACCAATTTCGACGGTGGTGTTCAACAACTGGTCCCGCCAGAGTTTCGTGCCTAAACGGATTTCTAGGGGTGTTATCACGCTGTTGAAAAGGGTCAAGGGTTTTGGGAGAGGTTTAGATGATTACAGGCCCATAACTCTGCTAAACATAGAGTTAAAGATTTTGGGCAAGATCCTCACGGAGCGTTTGCAGTCAGTCAGCTGCCGAGATTCTGTTGGGACCCGAGCAGACTTGTGCTGTGAAGGGCCGAGCAATTTAGAGCAACCTGCATCCGATTTGCACAATCATAGAGGGTGTAAAAGACGATGAGCAAGCCACGCTGATCAATTTGGATCAATCCAAAGTATTTGATAGATCGCTTTTGTGCTGTCTCGGTCGGTTCGTCTGGGTTGCTCTCTGTCGCCCCTACTTTACGCTTTGGTATTGGAGACTCTCCTTCGCCGGCTAAGGAACAGGGCGTGCAGTATGGCCCTACGCAGAATCGCTGTCCCTAGTGGGGCTCGAGCCAGAGTTTCAGCGTACGCCGATGACGTATCCATTTTCGTGTCGTCTCTGAATGACATTGAGGTGATACAGAAGCTGCTTGAGCGGTACGAGAATGTGACGGGGGATAAAATTAACCGCGTCTTGGTCTTGGGCTCCATCGGCGAATTACCTCAGCCACCTTGAGTTTTCGCTTACCTGGCAATTGATTCGGAACGTGCTATCTCTCAATGACATGACCTTTAGATAGGGCGGAGCTGATTTGCTCGACTGTCATCGGTGTGACTTTGGTTTAGAAGAAACGGCTCCGCACGCCTTCTACCATTGTTCTCAGGTGCGCCCTTTCTGTGACTATGTCGGCGAGTGATAATGTGATAATGTGTCGCCCCCTGATTTTGGGAGAGAAACGGATGGTGTTTTTCACGTTGCTGGCCGTGGCTCGAATGGTGATATGGACGACGTGAAAGGAAGGAATCTTGCGATATGAACGTTATTCTTAGCATCTGATTAGATTCTTTAAGCATCAGCTCAAGTTGCAGATCAGATCTGATAAAAAGCGTTTGATAGCAACAGATATCAGCAAAAGGTGGATAACTGTAGCAAGCCTGGTCTGTGTGAATGGGGCCAGTCTTGATTTTCTTTTTAAAGTTCCTTCACAGTACAACCCTCCCCTGATTAAGTTAGTTTCTTTTATGTACCTAATTAATGTAAATGAATGCTGTTCTCGGCTTTCTGTTTTGTTATGATCCAAGTCGAGATTCACAACCTTCCCAGTTTGTTTTTGGCCCCATTTTTATCTTGACTAGTCTTTGATTTTCCTATTCCATTATTTATTTTATCCCTCTCCTCTCCCTTTAGCGAGTGTCCTACTTGATTTCGCCGTTTGGCGGAATACAGCAGCCACTCTCGACTTTGTGGGGTGGTCGGGTCTTATTAGTATCTGTTTATTTTGTTTAAATATTTTGTTATATTTTTAGTTAGTTTTGCTTTATTCATCCCCTCTCTGCTCATTTTCATATCTTTATATTTTTATATTTTATAGAAAATTATTGTATATAAATAAATTTTTATTTCATGGGTTTGTTACCCAGTTTTTAGGACCTTCTGTGAATATGTGGTAATATGGTGTATGTAGGATCGTAAGATGACGGATGAGTTTTTGTGGTAAATGGAGAAATTGTTAAGAGTGATTGGGTCGTGAATGTAATTAGATAGGTATAGGTTAGTTACTGAAAGACCATTCTCTACCCACCCGCCTTTTCGATCTTCTGCCTGATTTTTTGTATTCTTTACAAAAATAAATATACCCTTACGTCACAGGAAGGATTGGCGTTATTATTGACAGTGTTTTTAAAGCAGTGAGTACGCATTTTTGTCAACCTTTGTTATATTGTTTACGTTTGTTTTCGTTGTCTTTTTGAACGTCGTTTGAAATTTTGTTGTTTGAACTTTTTGTTTCATCTGTTGCGGGGAGACGAAGACCATTAGGGCTCTGTCTCCCCAGCCATCTCTTTCATCTGCTGTACCGACGGTGACACCTTCGCCGTCGTTAGGGCTAAAACCCCAGTAAAAAAGGATGCCAATTATTACCTGCAAATGTAGGAGAAATATAAAGAATATACTGTTGGCAACGAGCTGGTTGTAATAACAGAAGTAGGAAACGTAATCGCAACAAAAACGATCTCTCTGCTGACTTCTGGTGTGAAAACCTGAAAATTTGTTGGTGTCAGCAGGGAGAACATGGAGGACACTCTGAAGAGCCTGAATATTGTACCAAAGGTGTTGGCGGGACGATCCCGAGCAATGTGGGACGTGCTGCTAAATTCAGAGGAAGAAGCCAAAGAACTGGCGGGAACTACAATGACGGTTAAGAGCATATGGCTTCCAACAGAGTACATGAGGGCCAGACGAACTAGGATCCTAATTAACGGGGTTCCGCATAAGATCTCTTCTAATCATGTGGTGGGTATTTTGCCCAATATGGATCAGGTGAGGTGGCTCGAGTGACCAGCAAAACGGGCGTACCTACAAAGGATGTCTGTGTTAATATTATAGTGGACAGGCTAAACTTTAAAAGTTCCTGACATCCTGCTGTGTAGAGGCAGAAAGCTTTTCGTCGTCGTGGAGGGTCGTCGACCACAATGCTGGACGTATGAAGCAGAGGAGCATTTATCCAAAATGTGCCCCGGAAAGAAAACGAACGCGGAACAGGTGACACCGGCAACACGGCCGGTGAACAAAACACCAGTAGTAAAGCCAAAGAAAGCTGAACCCAAATCAACACCGGACGAGTGGACGGAGGTAGTCAGGAAAGTTTCCTCTCCTTCTCAGCAGGACACCCCACCAAACAAGGCACCGTCGAAGTCTAAAAAAGAAAGACAGCAGCAGCTACAACAACAACCAGGCCCCTAAGATGAACATCAGATGGAAGTAGAGGAAATGCCTATCCCGCGTTTCTCATCTCTAAAAAGAAGGCAGGAAGAGGATAAGGAAATTGAAATAAAGGGGGAAGATAGACGCTAAGGAATGCGGTAGGACGGAACGGGTCATGGTTGCCGCCAAGGCCCAGTCCGCCCCTGCATCATCTGTAAGGAGGAAAATGTACTGCCTCCTCAGTAAGATATATATCTTCTCCTTCCCAAACACCCTCCTTCCAACTAGAAACACTCTCACACAAAGCTGCTCAACCGTCCCCAATATACAAGGTAACCAAAAAAGTTCTGCCCGTTTTTAAAGGAAAAAAAGAAAACGCTTCACAGTATGTGTAACTTGTATTTAGTCTTCGAAGTAATCGCCATCTGCATCCAGCAACTTCTGCCAACGTGTCTACAGCTGCTCAATCCCTTGCGGTAGAACTCGGATGGGTTTGACGAAAAGAAGTCCATGAGGGCTTTGCGCAAGTCTGCTTCATTGGTGAAGGATTTCCTACGAAGATGATTATCCAGGGATTGGAAGAGGTGGTAATCAGATGCCGCAAGGTCAGGTGAATAAGGTGGATGGCACAAAGTCTCCCACCCAAGTTGCTGTATGACTACTCGCGCGACATGCGGCCTGGCGTTGTCATGAAGAAAAAACACACCTTTGCGATTCACCAGTGCTGGCTCTTTCTGGCGCAATGCCTGTTGCACACGTTTCAATTGCTGCGAGTATAGGTCTCCAGTGACCGTTTGGTCCGTTAGTAGCAGTTCATAATGAACCACTTGACGACCTATCCACCAGACACAAAGCATTAACTTTGCGTGGGTGCATAGGTGGTTTTACGTGTGAGGGACAGCATCCTGAGGAGACAACCAATGTCTGGAACGCTTAGGTGTTTCGTACAGAACCCACTTTTCATCACTGGTAAGCACTCGATTGAATAAGGATGCGGTACGGTGGCGAGAAAGCAGCGGACTTCCAACAGCATTTGCGGAACCCACTTGCTCAGTTTGTACGTCTTACCTAGGCGGTGCAGGTGAATTCTAACTGTTTCATCGGAAACGTTGAACTGTCTTGCACGTTCACCACACGTTAGACTACTGTCCTCTTCAATGGCCGCCTTCAGGACTCCGTCATTAAAGACCTGTGGTCGTCCACTGCGAGTCTCATCATGGAGAGACATATCTCTTGACTTGAATTTTCGAAACCAACACCTTGCAGTACGTTCGTCCACAGCACAATCCCCAAACGCTTGACATATGCGGCGGCTTGATGCAGCTGCGGATAAGCCCACACTGAAGTCGTAAAGCAAACAGCCCCGAACGAGATCTCTAGACACTGTCATCTTTCTCAGAGGTGTCCGGCTTATAAATGATGGCCGGGCACGGTGTGCGTGTTTTTTGTAACGTCTGGTGTTCCTACTTCCGGCTGTCAGAATTTAAAAACAATTGCTACACGAATTTTGTGTATATTTCAACTTCATTCAATGACTAATAAAAAAACAGACAGAACTTTTTTGGTTACCTTGCAGATAAACCCTTCCCGAAACCAGAAAAGGAAAAAAAGAATAAAGAATCCCTACAGACACACTGAGGTTTGCAAAATAGACAGGCTTGCTCTAAAGAGGGACCTTTCCTCTCAGAGGAAGGCCCTTCTAAGCCCTTCTAATTTCCCAAACGCTCCCGAGGTACTTACACTGGTTAGAAATATCGGGGGCAACTTTAAAGTTTGGGACTTTCTGCAGGAGGCGGTAGAAGCGTACCCTGCCATAAGGATATCCCAAATAGAGACAAAAGAACTTCAAAAGTTTTCTTTGCTCTGTGCTAGGAAGGTCCTCCACCCCTCTTTGTGGAATTACATCCGACATTTTTCTCGTTCTTCCGTCAGTTGGGGCCGTTTCTGGTGGATTCTTCGTGCCTAGTCTTAGTGAGGGACTGGAATGCCGTCCTGGATAGTGAGTGGGTAGCTAGTGGGAGGTCAAGGGATCGTAGCCTGGTTGAACTGATCGACAAGTTCGAGCTCGTCGATAGATACCAGGTCGATCACCCTGAGGGGAAGATGTGGACGTGAGCACTTAATTGGCCGCCTACCCATGTAGTTAGCTACGTGGATAAAATGTTAGTGAGAAGAGTCAATATAGACTTATTAGACTGTTCCACGTTCCACTAGTTAGGTTATTCGGGCCACAAACTCGTTTGTGCCCGTGTGGCATTAGACGGTAGGTATTGGTTGGTTGAACACTGGAAGTTCAACGTGTCTTTACTGGACAAGCGGACTTCCGGCAACAGCTAACGAGATTAGTGCAGCAGAAATTAGTGGGGGCGGTTATCGAGAATAGGTGGTGAGAGAGACTAAGGATAGCATTAGGTCTTTCACCGCTGATTATAGCCGTCGACTCGCCCTAGCTAAGGCTAGCAAGGTGAAGACACTTAAAAATAAATTCTTCCGGGCGGAGGCTAGTGAGGATCCCCTAAAGATAACGTTAGCTAAGCAGACCTTGGACGGTTTGGCTAGCAAGCGGAACCAGAGTCAGGTAGTAAGGCGTAAGTTAAACGAAGCCATGAGTATGGGCGCAGAATTGCTCAAGGAGAGGATCTGTCGAGGTGGCGATCGATATATTCGTGAGGTCAAGACTACGGAGGGACGTACCGAAGATATGTATGAGGCACTTCGGTGGCATTTCGAGAGCCACTTAACCAAGGAGCCTGGCCTCCGCGATGAGGAGTTTCGCATCTATTTAGCTTACTTTTCTCTGATTGGGCCGACTGAAGCAGCTAGTTGCAAGCGTGATATCAAGGAGGGCGAAGTTTACTTGACATTGAAGAGGGTCGGGATGAGCAAGTCTCCGGGACTTGATGGTCTACTCTATAAATTGTACTGTCGCACATCTTTGTACCGATTTTGACGATGGTGTTCAACAACTGGTTCCGCCAGGGTTCCGTGCCCGACCGGATTTCCAGGGTGTGATCACGTTGTTGGAAAAGATCAAGGGTGTTGTGTAGGGCTTGAAATATTACAGACCCGTAACTCTGCTAAACACAGAGTTAAAGATTTGGGGCAAGATTCTGATGGAGTTCTTGCAGTCAGTTGCCGAGGTTCTGTTGGGATCCAAGCAGACTTGTACTGTGAAGGGCCGAACAATTCAAAGCAGCCTTCACTTGATCCGCACGATCCTAGAGGGTGTAGAAGACGACGAGCAAGACACGCTGATCATTTTGCATCAGTCCAAGGCATTTGATAGGGATTCAAAACCGACTTCCGCAAGTGGATCAGCCTGCTGTATCGCTCCCCCAGTGCCGTCGGGAGCGATACAGCAGAAAGCTGACGGGCGCTATTGCGCTGTCTCGGTCGGTTCGTCAGGGTTGCCCGCTGCCGGCGCTACTTTACGCTTTGGCGTTGGCGCCCCTCTTTTGCCGGCTAAAGAATCGCTGTCCCTGGTGGAGCTCGCGCCAGGGTTTCAGCGTACACCGATGACGTATCCATTTTTGTGTCGTCTTGGAACGACATTAATGTAGTACAGAAGACGCTTGAGCGGTACAAAAATGTGACAGGGGCCAAAATTAACCGTCTTCCGGCTTGCTGTTTAGTGCCTGGAAGGGCGTTGCTCTCCCAGGGTCCTTCAGTTGAAATGACGGACCGGTCCGCATTCTTGTAGTGTGGTTCGGATCGGGTCTCCAGCAGGAGAAGAATTGGTCAGTGATACTGGCAAAGGTCGGAGTGTCGGTCGCGGAAGCGGAGGACAAAGGCGTATGTTACATACGTCTTTCTCCTCGTCCTTTACCAGTTGTCGGTACTTTCTCTTTGTGGTGACCGTAGGAAGGCGATTTTGTGGGATGGACGCAAGCATCTGGTCAACAAAGAAGTCTGCGAAAACGCCCGTCTCTGGGGGAAGGGCTGGGAATACCACACGTGGCGAGTCACTGACACAATTCAAGGTTGGTTTTCGTACACCGCGTGTTAATGTGAATGAATGTTCCTAGCTTGTTCTAGGCTTTCTCTTTTGTTATGATCCAATCAAGATTCCCAACCTCCCCAGTTTGTTTTTGGCCCCATTTTTCATTTTCATTGGGTCAGTCTTTGATTTTCCCATTCCATTATCTCTTTTATCCCTCTCCTCTCCTTTACTGAGTGTGTTACATGATCTGCTTATTTTGTTTAATTTTTAGTTAGTTTTGGTTTATTCATCCCCTCCTTTTTATATATATTTTATAGGAAATAATTGTATATAAATAAATTTATATAAATAAATTTTTATCTCATAGGTTTGTTACCCCGTTTTTTAGGCCCCCCTGTGAATATGTGTTATTATGGTATATATAGGATTGTAAGATGACAGATCAGTTTTTGTGGCAAATGAAGAAATTGTTAAAAGTGATTGGGTTATGAATGTGATTAGGTATGTATAGGATAGTTTATGAAGACCACCCTCTACCCTCCCCCATTTCGGCCATGTGCCACATTTTCTGTAGTGTACAGAAATAAATATACTTAGGTCACAGGAAGAATTCATATCCTTGGTCCTCCTCCACCTCTCTCTCCCTCTCTCTCCCTCTCTCTCTCTCTCTCTCTGTATATATATATATATATATATATATATATATATTAATGAGTGGCTTTTGTCAGACTAAACTTTATTTTATGCTGGAGCGCCTCAATGTGGTGTAATGGTTAGCCAGCTTCTCTCTCTAGTACCATTATTGTGCTATATGTAAGCTGCACTTAAAAATCACCTTTATTTTATGATGCCTTGTAGTAGTTGAATTGGAATATTAGATAGCGCATTTTGCTAAGTTTTAGTCTATTTAATTTGTTTTTATTGTTTCTTTCATTTTCACTCCCTCGGCGGTAAGCAATTTTTTGTCTTCATTTATTTTTACACGTGTATTTATATTGCTATTTTATTTTCGCTCGTTTGAATTTCTCGTGTCCTGTTTAGTTTTTTAATGTTTATATTTCATTAATTTTTATTAGTCACTTGTTCGGCGAACCTTTACTTTTCTTATATTTTTATTTATTTTTCAAAACTTTACTTCTATAATTATGTAGTTACAATTTCGTTTAATTACTTCCCCTCTGCAGATAAAACCAATCTTTGATCTTTTAAGTTTCATTTTCATTCGCTATTCAATTCTCATTACCCTTTCAGGAATAACTTTAATCTTTCATCTTAAGCTTATTTTGAATCTTGTTTGGCCTGAAAAACTTGAAAAATAAAATAACCAACACCGACTAAGGTCGGTCAGTTAAGATACTAAAATAGACCCAACAGATAAAAGCAAAACCTGACAAAAATCCTGTTTCTGGATGCTGAAAAGAACCTCGGAAAAAAAGCATGGAAGTCAAAATACAAGAAAAAACTATGGTTGAGAAATCGCCTTCTTGTTGGAGTTTGCTAACTTCCATAAGTAATCAACTTTTTTTTTTAAAAGAATCCTACTTAAGCTTCAATGTATCTGGCTTGTTTTTTTTATGTGGGACATGATGCCACCTACGCCCCAAAACTACATAGATGTGAGTTGATCACGTAAAACTTAACCATACGAGATTAAGCGTAGGGAGGGTACAGCGACAAATACGATGTCGTTTAATGAGTTACGAAAGAAATAACTCTGGATATGTGAACGAAAAAAATCCACTAACTGAAAATCACATTAAAGGCCAAAATCTATTAAAAGTATCACACTCTACAAAGTAAATCACTTCGCATAAGCCTAGTCACACTCCCAGTCGACTCCTCCCTCAAAAAACTCAGACAAAACCTTTCTATGATGCAAATAAGCACAATATCAAAAGTCCATACAATCTAGGAGAGGACGTCTGCGGTATTGAAAAGTAAGGAGAAAAGAATTATGGCAATAGGATTAAGGAGTTACAATTCCTGTTAGTTGGGGTCGAGGGTACAGTAGACATGTTGGTATGATCGAAGTGGCCAAAAACTCCTTCAAAATCACCCCACTATAACCCAGAGATACCTCCCCACCTCTCTCATATATGAGCGCTTTAAAACTGGCCTATATCTGAGACATTGGCGGTTTCACCCTAAATGGTCCGATCAAAATTGAGATGGGTCAGTGGGATTCCTTTGGTCTCCTTTCTCCGACCATGTTCAGGCATGATTCCAACATTAATTGCACAGATGACTCTCTGGCTAGCTAGTTTAAATCATCTAGGCTGGAGTCTCGCAGGACTATGCACGCATATCGGATCAGCGTGGATGTAGGTTTACAAAAGACTCTTCTAAATCGCGGTCGTGAATGCGTTTTGTTTTTCATTTATTAACCATGTTTTGATGGACGTTCGAGGATATTTCGTGTGTGGTGTGCAAGTTTTTAAAAGCGGCGTGTGCTCTTGTTTTCAGTTTTCGCGGGCAGGCTTCGTGTGCTGAATAATACTCTTGAAGGATAAGGATCTTCGTCTCATTTGTCTATAATGACCGTTCGGATAAGTTTTTAATATATCTCGTCGGGTAGTTTTGGCGGGGTATTGTAATGCCGTCCTTGACATATTTAGATCGTATAGATGAAACATCTGATGCAGACAACCCGGATGTGATTTTTGTCGATGAGTACTATAAGCAGCCCCACCTTCGAAAGATAGTGTGGGCTTGTACTAATAGGGGAAGCTCGGCTTCGGTTACGCGTTCTAGCTACTTCGACGTAGGTCTATCTGATCTTTATTCGATAGTTTACACCGATCATAGGCTCATTTGTGTAACCTTAGATTAGCTTAAGTTTAGGATTGCTGGGTATTGGAAATTTAACGCATTTGGCGAGATTTCCAAGAACAGTCGTTACAGTGGGAATTGAAGAGAACTGTAGTTGGGAATGTAGTGGGATATTTTAAAAACCAATGTTAGGTCATATCTAGATAGATTAGCAGCGCAAACGGCATGTAAATCTAAACGTCGATCCGGCGATCAGATTCCTGATAGTAGCGAAGTACTCTTAGCTAAGGCAGATCTGACCTCTTTGCTTCTTAAGAAGGATCAAACCGTGGTAGTTAGGCTAGGTTACAATTGTCTTCCGGTGCAACGAATATGGCCAGTGAACTGTTGACGAGGTTTACACGCAGTTCACTGGCCATATTCGTTGCACCGGAAGACAATTGTAACCTAGCCTAACTACCACGGTTTGATCCTTCTTGAGAAGCAAAGAGGTCAGATCTGCCTTAGCTAAGAGTACTTCACCACTATCAGGAATCTGATCGCCGGAACATAACGGCAAAGATGAGAACAATAGTCCGAATAATCTAAATAGTTTGTTTCGCTTTTTATCGCGTTCATCCGCCTCCCTCTTTATTTCATGGAATTTTTTAGATACTTTATAAGCGGGGCAAAAAAAAACTTAAATATCTAAAAAAAAAAAAAAAAAAAAAATCATGGTTGTTCGTAGACCCCTGACAAACGTGGTATGTTAAAATGAATGAAGATGGATCAGTTGTGGAAGATGAGTCAGTTGTAGTGTGCATGGGTCGTTAATAGTATTAGGTGTAGGTTCGTCAGTGAATAATAGCTTTCTGGCCATGTCCAAATTATCATTGTTTTTTGTTTTTGTTTTTTTTTGTTTGTTTTTTAATGAAAATAAACTACGTCAGTTTAAAAAGGATATCTTCTGAAACCGTATATCTTGACATAAAATTACGTTAGAAAAGTATTGCTCATATTCGCAATATCAGCACGACAAACGAAGTCGTGCGCACTTTAACTTTAGCTAAATTGAAAGTAAAATGATTCAATTTACTATTTCCAGTAAGCAAAATACTCGGGTGTATTTTAAACAGAAACTATATAGTGATTGGGATTTAAAATTTTGAGATTTCAAAATTTTCAAATTTTCGTTTTATTTTTGTTTTGTTTTATTTTTTGTTTTTTTATAGCCATCGAAACTTTTATGAACAAAAGTTAATTCTCAGTTTTAAAAATCTTGAAAAAATAAAAAGTATACATTTCTCACGCGTTATTTTTGTAAAATTAACAAACTTAAAACAAATATTACTTGTTTATGACATGAAATTTAGAATAAATGGTATAGATAATGGAAGTTTTATGCAATTAATTATAGGGGGGAAATAGACGCAAACCAAGATTGTCTAAAAATAATTGCATAATTTCATCCATTTGTGAATAAGTCCTGAAAGTTTCATTAAAATCAGACAATTGATTTTTTTGCAAAATTTAACTGACATTTCAAATGTGTCAGAGAGGATTAAAAAATTTTGAAAAATGACAAAATTATATCTTTCCTCTTAATAATAGCATAAATATTTTGATGATAAAACTTTTTTTAAAAGTTTTTTTTAGTTTGAGCTCTTTTAACATCATGCTATGCTGTTTTGTTTTTCTTCTTTTTTTTTTTTTTTTTTTTTTTTTTTTTTTTTTTTTTTTTTTTTTTTGGTGTTGTTTTTGTTTGTTTGTTTGTCTGTTTGTTTTTTCGGAAATTTCGTGGAATTAACTAAAAGAAAAAACAGCATAATATGAAGAAAAAAGGCCCCAAACTAAAAAAGTTTTTTTCGACAAAATGTTCAAGTTATTATTAAAAGAATAGATCAAGGTATTTTTTAATTATTTTTACATTTTTTAATTCTAACGTGACGCAATTTTTACAAGCGTTTATTGAAGAAGAAAATTACTTTCTAGTAATTTCCTTCTTCAAGGGTGTATTATGGCAAACGTAATATTACATAAGTAACTTTTTTGCCGGTGAAAAACAAATTAATGTGGAAATTCGGATTTTGATTAAAATTTCAGGATTTATTCACAAATGACTGAAATCATTTTTGAAATTATTATTTTTAGAGAATTTTGGTAAAATTTTCTTTTTACATATGTTACGCTACCACCACCAATTAATTTCCTGAAATATCTAGAAATTCGCGAGTATATACGCCTATTAATTGATTTCAGGAGTCATTGGGGAATCTCTCTCTCTCATATTGGGAAAAGGAATGCAATAAAACTGTCATTTCTTATTTTTTTTACTTTAAACTTTTAATTGGTTTTATAAACAATAAGGATAACATCGTCTGAAAGAACATTTTTAATGAACTTTTACTATGTTTTCATTTTTATTATTTTTTATTAAAATGATTTATAGTTTCAAAAATCTTTTAAAATCCCCCCTTCATCGTTCACGCTACGCGAAGATTATATTTACTAAATGAAAATTGAAAAACTTAATACAAATAATCGAACCATTCGATTTGTGAAATAAATGAAACATATTTTTATTTGTGTACATACTGATGACCCTATTTTCTTTTTATAGGGGGCCGTACGTTATATATATCATTAAAAGGTCACGTGTTTCAAAGGTTGTGCTCCCTACAGGAAAAAAAATCTATATAAACATTTTCGGCAGGGTACAATTCTTTCATTTCGCTTTCGTATTTCCTGTGCCCTACGTTTCGGCGTTCAACGGGCTTTGCAAATCACCCCTTCAAAATTTAAAACAAGTTTTGTTTTTATTTTAATTCCTAGTTTCCTAATTTATTTGTTCTTTTATTAAAATTCACAATTTGTGGAGGTACCTAGAAAGAATATGAAAAATTGATATTAAAAATAAAAATTTAATAAATGCCATAAATAAAGTTAGCTATGTCATGTTATAATTTCATTCTGTTATTAAATTGTAAAATTATTTTAAAAGAAAGTTTTCTATTTTAATTTTTATTTTTCATAAAACATCTTCACACATAAGGCTATAAAGCTAAACTAACCAAAACTCATTAAAATATTAGATAATTGCTGAAAATATATCAAATTTTTAATTTTACTATATAGTTAAAAAAAAAAATTAAAAAAAAAGAGTACGATCAAGCCACATAAAATTGCCAAATTCGTCTTCCAAACTTAGGAATTTAAAAAAAAATTTTTTTTATACGTCTTCCTTCTGTCACGTCAATTGTCGCCTCTGATAACACGATGATAGGTCCTGATAACAAGGCTACCGTAATTAAGAAACGTTTTAGGACATTTCAGGCAGTAAACACGTAATTCTTGTTTAAATCAGATTAAGGTAAGTTTAAATTTGCAAATTTGAATAAATTAACCTGTCAGCGAGGTACATTTTATTTTTGGAAGCCTTTTTAAAACCGAGAATTGGCTTTTGATTACAATTTTGTAATCAAAAGTGTCGATCGATTATTCTATGTTAAACTTATAAATGTGGAAGATAGATACTTGCAACAAGATTGGGAATCAACTTGTCTGCAGACATTGCAACTGATTCAATATATTTCCACTTCACGTCAGTGAAAAATCCAATGACATTTCTATAAAAGTATTTAAAGAGCAGTTTTCAGTTGTTCATGTTTTTTTTTTATTTTTGTTTTTTATAAGTTTGATCAGAATACTTACCTAAACTTCAGAATAGGTAGTATCGTGTCGAAATCTCTAAGTTTCGATAAAAAGTAAATTGGCGACAAGTCACTATGCACTTTCTCAACATCACAATCCCAACGCCGACTAGAAATACTCCATCCTCACCTTCCAGCCTTGACTATGTTCAAAAGCATTAACACAGCCTTGGGGGGGGGGGGGTGATGAATTACTTTCCACCCTACAACTACTTTCTCAAGAGACAAAACGTTGCTAGTCTCTCACGACACCATCGCTGTTTTCATGGCAGAGGTTCAGATGAGCTAAATTCTTCAGTCCCATCAGTCCAAACCTTCACAGCTGGGACCCGCTATATCATGTACACAGTCGACTCTCAATCATTTCATTTGCATTCCATCGGTAAGGAGCTTCCAATCATTTTTTTCTTCAGAACGTAGCATATTGTGGAATTGACTCCCGAGAGGATGCTTCCCTGATCACTACAATCTTAGTCTCTTCAAGTCTAGGGTTAAATTTTATCTATCCTACATATCTTTATAATATGTACATCCCACCTCTCCCTTGTATGCCCTTACAAAAACCTCATTCAATTACTGAGTCAATAAGTGACTGGGCCTTGTATTGAGTGAACAATAATATAAACAAAATTATTACATTAATCATAATCAAGTTATTTTTTTAAATCGATAACAGGTTAGGCAATGGTCAATCGAGTTTAGAGTTCAACAAGCTATAAAAACTAAAACAATATCTACAACCGATAGCTAAATACAGGTCATAAGTTTAAAACTCTCGTAACGCACAAGTACATATCTCAAACAGTTGTTGCATGATCTATGCACTGTAGCGGATAAGAAAAGAATTAAAATCAATTTTCTTCTTCACAACGACGTGTGAAATCCTGATTTTTCCCAAATAGAAAAAGGATTGACCATCTGCTTAAAGAAAAAGTCGAAACCAGATTTCGCAGTAGGTGTTAAGTTGATTTTTGACTCATGGGAGAGACATGCAAGACCATAAGGACTTCGAGTAAGTGCGAAAAAATATCTAGATTACAATAAAAGGATTTCACCAGCGTCAGTCAGTCAGAGAGAGTCAGATGGGAGCCGCGAGACAAAACAACTAAAATATAACTCCAACTTCAAATCGACCCGGAGATAAGGTCAGGTAGCACCTTGTTCTCTTTCTCCTTTCTCATTCAACAATTACTACTACGAACATTTTCTACATTTCTTGATACCCATAACTTTATCATTGAACACGAACTCTACCCTTAATTTCTTAATAATGTTTCTAATTGAAACTTCTACAATTTGTGTTATCCTTTCCTTTTAAGAAATTTTTATTTTAACATTCAAAATGTATATTTTATTCTTACACTATTCCACACAATTCCACATATTCCAACCTGCCGACAACCAACCTTCTGATAACGATGAAAACATTCTGATAATGATAAATTCTGCATAAAACTTGTAAGCTGAAGGGAGTTCGGTTAAGTCTGACACAAGGGCGAATCAAGGAAACATTAACCAGTCCCCTATAGCTACATATCTTCAGTAACTTTGACAAAAGAACCAAACACGCAAGAGCATAATACTTTCTCAACAGACAAAACCAGTGACGATCAAATAGCAAAAATAAATAGTATTTATTAATCCTTTCTAACACGTTCGAAATTTTGATAAAAATCTTGTTTTGATTTTCGTTTGCGAGTAACCAAATCGTTACGAAATTTTGCAATGGATAATTACATAACTCGGCTTTTTTTTCCGGTGACAAACACATTAATTTGGAAGTTCTTGCAAAAATCAAATAATTGTCGTATTTTAATGAAATTTTCAGAACTTATTTACAAATTAACATGAAATTATTTCTGAAATTCTTATTTTAAAAAAATTTTGGTAAAAATATTTTTTATATCTGTTACCCCACCTCTACGTAAATTCATGAAATTTTAAGAAATTAAATTTTGTTGAGAAAATTGGTTTTATTAGTTAAACGCAGGACTCATTAGGGAATGTAAATCATCTATTATTTTTTTAAACATTTTTACCTTTATTACCGAAAATCTGCTTGGAACAGTAAAATAAAAATGCAATAAAACTATGACATTATTTAATTTTATAAGCTTTTAATTGCTTTAATAAATAATATATATTAAAGACATTATAGTCTGAAGAAATCTTTTTACTTTATTTTTTTCGATTAAAATGAAATTCTAAAAATTGTTTTCATTTTTTTTTTTAATTTATAATTTATGAAGTTTCGAAAATGTTTTTAAAATATTTCAAATATTTATTGGTGTTAGATTATTAATTTATTAAGGGAAGACTATATTTATTAATCAAAAAGTTTCGTGCCTTCGTATTTTTAAAATAATTTTTAATTTTTTTGTATGTTAATTTCTATGTGTACTTTTGTGTCTTTTACGTTTTCTTCCCATTACAGGAAAAAAATTGTACAATTATATCACTTGTGATCGCCATACACTTGTATCTGGCTGGCTGCCATTAAATGTTAAATATGCGGGAAAAGGTTACAAGATCAATACAATGTGTTTAAGTAATAGTTTTATTCTAAATTCCATGCTATAAATAAGTAATACTTGTGTCAATAAGATTAATTTAACTTTAAATTTGTTAATTTTCCAAAAAAAAAAATCGTATCGCAGATGTATATTTTATTTTTGCAAGATTTAAAAATCTTGCACCGAGAATTGACTTTTGTTTACAAATGTGTCAATCACTCAAAAATTGCCGAAAAATTGAAAAAAAAATTTTAAATCTCAATTTTAGATTTTACTCAATATAATTTTTGTTTAAAATACCTCCGAGTATTTTGCTTACTGGAAATAGTAAATTTAATCATTTAGCTTTCAATTATATATATATATATAAAGTATTGTTGGAATAATATTCCTTGTCAAAAGAAACACTATTTTTAAGAAAGTGCTCAATACAAAAGTAGAGCTAATAATATTATTTATTCATAAATTATAACATGGATATGTTACAATATCACTACAAAAGTAGCCATTTTGTTTCAACACTTTTGTGTCTTTTCAAGTGATGTTTTAAGAACCATCACATCACTTGAAAAGACACAAAAGTGTTGAAACAAAATGGCTACTTTTGTCGTGATATTGTAACATATCCATGTTATAATTTATGAATAAATAATATATATATATATATATATATATATATATGTCGATTTTACATTGCGACATGGAAATTTCTATGTCTCGAGATAGGTTCTCATCATCAGGCAATGTTGGTATGGTTGTGCAGATGATTTGCATTTAAATGACAAATTCTTTCGGTTTACTGTGAATGTATGTAGGTGCTTTTTTTTGCTTTTTTTGTGTGGCTAATCAGAATGGAGAATTTCTGTGCTAACTAACTTTTTTCCTCCTTTTTTCTTTTTCCTTGACCCTATTTTTCTCTTATCTGTTTTCCTTCATTAATGTTTTGCCTCCCATTAATCTGATCTTATCATTTTCCCTTCAGTTTTATTACATTTGATGTGATATTCCTTTTTCAGTAGTACCAATCTCCTATTCTTTCCTTTCTTGTTCTCTTTAGTCTATTTGTTAAAGAAAAGATTTTTTCCAAAAAACCTTAAACTGCGATTTTTTTGCCCCATCTATCCATTTGTTGTAAAGTTTATTATCCTGATACAAAGAGAGGATTTATTTTTAAAAAAATAAAATAAAAATAACTTAATTAATTCTATTTTTGGCTTTTTTATTTTTATTGTTATTTTTATTTTTACCTAGTTCGTCAGTGATTATTTTTCTTATGTACTTGTTAGTTATATGCATGTTATTTAATTTAGGCTTTATCCATTTTCTAATATGAATAATTTACAATGTCTACATATGACATTAATTTCGTTGCGTTTATTTAATAATTTTTTATTTTTAAGGGATGTAATAATAAATAGTTTTCCCTTTAAAAATAATTATACCTTTTTAAGTAAAGGCCTTTTTCTAATACTTCAACGTATTTGGGAAGTTAGATTTTTGAATATGTCCAGCGTCTGTAATATATAAAAAATTTTTCTTTCTTTTCTTTTTTCCCTCCCTTCCTTTATCTCTCTTATCTCCCACTTTTTTTCTGTTTTGCTTAACCTTATATCAATTCAACACGCCGTCCGTTCTTTTTAAGTTACAATGCTCTTTCCTTTTTTGCGAACCCAGACGATGCCAATTTTTCTTTTTTTGTTTATTTGATTTTATTTTGTTTTATCTTTCTTTTTCTTTTTCTTTTTTTAATTTCTTTGCAAATCTATTTAAAAAGGAAAATTAGACTGATTTTTCTCCAGTTTCTGAAAGGATTTTTTTGTTGTTGAGGTGATGTGTTATCCCCCGTGGGGATTTTCATATCGAAATGGTCATCCAACATCCTTGAATTAATCCTATTTTAATTTATATTTGCTCTGTAATATTTTATTACGTGGAGCTCTCTTCCTGTATCATTTTTTAATATTAAAATAAAATTTTTAATATTAATTAGGATCGGGTTTTTGGAATTTACCTTCCTGCTTTTTCCGCTTGGATTAAAGTATCTGAATATATATATATATATATATATATATATATATATATATATATAAGTATAGGGTAGGTATGAATGGAATAAAATTCCGTATCCAAAGAAAAAAGTGCTCAATACAAAGTAGAGCAAATAATATTTATTTAGAATTTATCTCATAAATATGTTATATCACTACAAAAATAGCTATTTTGTTTCGACACTATCTCTGTCTTATCAAGTAATGTTTATTTCAAGTTGAAGAGTTTTAAAAGTTTCAAAACTAGCCAAACCCCCTTAATCAGAGAGGCATTGTTACATAGACAGTGCGGACCAATCAAAATAAAGTAATTTCTAATTTGAACAATATGAGAATAAACTCTAAAAACAATTTATTGGGGCATTAATATTAATATTTGATTAAAATAGAGATCAGCATTATTAATCGACTATTAGCTTCCCTTTACTTTACCTTTTTATTACGAATTTTAAATTCTAAGTTTAACAAAGCATTAGATTTATATTATTATTATAAAGTTATTTAGATATTAAACGAGGGAAAGACATAGATGCACACATATCTATAGGCATCCGCATATGGACAAATTGACGAGTATATATATATTGCCCTGACGATCCGTTGCGTGAAACCGCGGTCGGTGTTTGGCTCATCTTTAGATTTAGTGTACTATATATATATATATATATATATATATATATATTACAAGAAAGTGGAAGAACACGTAGCTTAAAACCCACTGCTCAAGCATTTACTTTTATAAAGAGTGCTCGATAAAGAGTAGAGCTTAATACTGTAATTTTATTATTACAATGGTTTATAACAGCACACTGCAAAAAAAGGTTTATATTTCAGAATAATAGCGTTCTTCTTCAGGTGATATGTTTTTTAACATATCACCTGAAGAAGAACAGTATTGTTCTGAAACATGAAAATTCTTGTGTAGTGATATTATGTTTTTATAAACCATTGTAATAACAAAATTACTATATATATATATATAGTCCAGAGGTAAAATCGCCGACTGACGCCAATTCGGTCGGGTTTAAAAGCAATCGGAGTGTAACCGTACTGATGAGCTGTGATACAGCGAAACAGATCTGTCTGCGGATGACCATATATATACTGCACACAATTGTTTAAAAATTCCGACTTTATTCATCACGATAATAAATTTAACTCTGACCAATTAACAACTTCCAACTTTTCTCTATGAATTTTATTGATTAATACAAGTTGATCATTGTATACGTGTTTTTGTAATGTCTCTATAAAATGTCAAACGACTGTGTCCATATCATTTTAAAGTCAGGACACATAAGAATACACTTCTTTTACTGTGAATTTATTTCTCTTTGACAAAATGATTCGTCGTTGGAAGTTCATAAAATTAATATTTGTATTCGGGTTTATGCCTTCTGTACTGTACTGTGAAATGACACAAGAAGAAAAAAATAAAAAGTTTATTGTTTAGGGACCCAATGACAGAAGAAGAAATGAAAAGTCTTCATATGCCAGATAATTATTTGTGTGAAGCTTGCTTGGGTGTCACGCACTGTGTAAGTTTGCTGCAGTTGTTATTATTATTATTATTATTATTATTATTATTATTATTATTATTTCATATCTTGCCGTCGGGCTTTCATAGATCAGTGGTTAAATTAAATGCTTGATTTATTTTAGAAATTCTTCGACGTCATCCTAAATAATTTTCTCAATGATTGCAAATAAAATAATTTATGAATATACAATTTTGCTAGTATACAATATTTTCAAAATTATTTTTTATACTGCTTCAAAAGATTTCGCGCACACATTTTTTTGTTTTTAATTCTCTCATTTCATTTTGAACTGTTTTTGCAAAAGTAAAATTTACTAAGTAAATATACCCATTCGTTTAAACATAACTTCTTTCGTGCATCTATTTATAAGTGACCTTTCAAATCCTAGAATAACTTGTCAAGTTCTACCTACAAAAAATTATACGAAACTGACTTCCCTGTCTATGAAAAATTATTTTTCTATTTTTATGCATTTATCTATCTGCTCTCTGCCTCCGTAGTGTTATTTCTTCTACGTTTTATCAAACTCGGATTTTTTTAAGGCTACCATTTCACATCAGCTTGTAAGACTGACGTGGCATGAAAATAGTAATAGGTGAAGTCCCAATAGCGTGCAAAGCCAATGTTGAGCTACTAAACACATTTGTTTGCTGTTGAAATAATTATTTATTCTTTTAAATAATGTACATAAAATCTACCAGAATGCTTTCATGTTGGAAAACATTGAATTTAAACGCGACTTCACTTCTTATTTCATTATTCTGAACTTCGGCGTCACATTCGCACCATTGAAAGATTGTCTACACGATCAACATTTTCCTAACAACCATCACTGATACGTAACACTGGAAAATAGTATTTGCAACGATGTTATTGCGCTTCGTGTATCTGATATAAGATTTGCAGCTGATTAAGAAATGACACTCAAAATATTCTACTAAGTTAAGACAACTAAATGCATCATGATTTCAATGTACGATTGTCTACAAACACCAGAGCCTAGTGAATGAGAACGTTGATTAAACCATATCCCTTAAATTTACATGTGTTGAAACATTTACATATTCTCATTTGGTGGAAGAAATGAATAGACAACTAAGATGAATAAGGTTAATGAGAATTAACTTTATTTTCAATGTAATATATTGATGTGGCACAAGGCCAAATTGGGGAGGGGAAACAAAAACTTGGGATGGTCTTTAGTAAGTATCCTATACCTTTCTAATCCGACTCACGACCCAGACATACTTTACAATTTCCATATTCACCATAAAAACTTATCCTTCACCAATCAAACCTTCATACACCACAATGCATCATACAATCCGAGGACCTAAAATACGCACAAATTACAATAAAATTTTTTATTATATACAATATATGATATACAAAATATATAAAAATCCAATATGAAATGATAACTAGGCGGGGGTATGAAACTGAAAATTTTCAACTAAAATGCAAAATAAATCCATGATGTTAGTTGGACCCAACCTACCCACAAAACAGAGACCGCTGTATTCTCTCCCTTATGACAAAATCAAGAGGTACTCTTCATACAGGGAGTGGAGAGGAGAAAAATAAAATGGATGGGGAAAATATAATCCTGACTCGGGCGAGATAAAACGGAAAAAATAAAAACTAGGGAAACTGGTAATCTCGACCTAGATCATAACAAAAGACAATGCCGGGAACAGGCCGGGAATCACACCCATTCACATTAACTAGGTACACAAGAAAGAACTACTTTAACCAGGGGAGGGTTCCAAAGGAATCCATCCCGATGCGACTAGCAGACCTAAAAGAGAAAATCAAGGCTAGCCCCATTCATGCGAACCAGGCGCCTGTCGAAGTCAACCGTTTCCAATCAGTTCTGATCTTCATTTTGAGCTGATGCTCAAAATCTCGGATCAACTCCTGATGTGAAAGACAATCACACCGCAAGACTTCCTCCATTCGCGACGTACATATCACCGCACGAGCCGTGGCTAGCAGCGACAGAAAAACCATCCGCTTCACCCCAGAGAACGGGGGAGACACATTTTCACAGATGTAGGCACGATCAATGAGCACGAGCTCACGCGGTGCGATACGAGCAGTCAACTCGCCGACACGGTCCCATAGAGGGCGAACCCGCAAACAATGGTAGAAGGCGTGCGAAGCCATTTTTTCCAACCCAAGGTTGCAGCGTTCACGAACTGGCAAATCCGCCAGAGCCCAATATGAAGGCCTTGTCATTGAGAGATAACCTATTCCAAGACAATCGCCAGGTAAGCGAAAATTCAGAGTTGCTGAGATAATCCGCAGCTGGCGCCCAAGACCAGAAAGAGCGAAACTCATCCTCCGACAAGCGGAGAACATCACGTAATTGACCCTTCGCGACGCCCTCCACTAATCCACGATAGAATACTTTCCTAGGCTGAGAAAGGTCACTGGACTGAGGAATGGCCCTCAAGACCGCCAGACATTCGAGAAGAAAACTCGGTCGCTTCCGAGGCATACAGCACCGCCTCGAATTGGGGAGAGTGATTGTAAGTTAATGAGAATTAACTTACAAGTCTTATTCAATTATCTTATTTTATATGCTGTCTTTTCGTGACGTAAACGATTATGGCTCTCTACAATTTATTTATCCTTCGTCACTGTAAGCTATGTTTCTTCCCTAGTCCTTATTTTGACATTCATTTACACAAGTTCTTAATATTGGTTAGTTCCCTTCTGTCGCTCTTGTCTGTGAGTGTCCAAGAATTATTTCCTCATTCAACTTTCTCTTCATTATTCTAAGTAAAAAGTGTTCTTTTCGTTTCCATTTTCCTTAAAACTTCCTCTTTTCTTACATGCTCCGTCCATGGTATTCTCAGCATTCATTTTGAGAAACACATCTGTTCTCTCAAGCATTCTTTTCATCTGTCTGGTAATTATCCAGCATTCACTACCATAGAGCAGGATTGATACTACATATTACCTGAGCACTTTTTTCTTTGAATAGTTAGTCAAAATTGTACCAAGGTTATCGAATACGACGATCGACACTGGAGGAGGCCGGTGAGTACAACGGCTGAAACGTTGTTGGTCTGAATAGCAATACATTATGAACTGACTTCTCAATTCCTGTACTTAAACAAATAAAGTTTAACAACCTGCAGCCATTTGATTACATTTTTAGATGAAGTAGTATTTACCGAATTGACATTATTCGGACTATTATCCTCATCTTGGTTGCTATTTGTACGACGTTCAATACCAGGCTACAAGAGTGGTAAACAAGTAACTTAAAGAGCCAGGTTAGAGAGAGATAGCTCATGACTACCAAAAGAGGCCTCGCACAAGGAATCAGAATGATATACCCAAGTGATTATAATAAAGGGTTCGATTCGAAATTCCTAGCACCTGAAGAAGACCGGAGCGTACAACAGCCGAAACATCGTACAAATGGCAACCAAGATGAGAACAATAGTCTGCATAGTGTAAATAGTGTTTCTGCAGCCAGTATATATACTTTTTTGTGGGGTGTGCATTTTGGAGCCAGTTTTGTCCAAACATAAGAAATTTGCATATGAAAATATAACTGAATCAGTTCCATTTAGAATTTTTACAAACGTATGAGTGCAAATTTCAACAACGTATAAAAAAAGCATAATAATACTCAAAGAACTTGTGTAGGTCCACTCTCTCAAATCTTGTTTAATGTTTATTCTGAAAGCTGTGATCCAGTCAGAATTGGATTCCATTAAAAAAAAAACTGTATATATTCTCTCTAAAGTACATATATTATCATAAATTTTACAACAGAGATAATTCAAACCACTTTGGCGTTTAAGAAAATTTATTTTATCTTAAGTTCCATATGATTTTTACCATTAAATTACACACCTACACGTGTGTGGGAGTGTAACATCCTTCAAAAGAACTTCAGATTGAAAGACTAAACGCGTCATATAGGATTTTTCCCCATTTTGACATTCAGTAACCCACTGATATATAGAATTTATATATCGTATTCACCTTTATATATATAGTAGTCCTTCCTAGTCTGTTTTGCATTCTCTCTAATCTTTCATTTTGTATAAAAATTGATGACATCTATTTCAGTCTAGTTTGATTATTCTGTTAAGGACAACTTTGACGGTCATCATTTTCTCCGATTTATAATCATCAGTGGGTTTTTCTAATTAAATGCCAGTCGAATGCTAATTTCAAAATATTTTCAGTTACAATAATTTCAGTTGTCTTAACTTAGCTACATAATTGCAAGTTGCTAAATTTGAATATGTTTTATCTTCAGCTCGAGAAAGTTTTTCAGCGCATTGACGAAAGGCATAAAAAAAGAAAACTAACTGAATCTAGTATTGTTGATGCAGTTGATAATCTTTGCGAAAATGACGATTTATGGCATGAGTAAGTTTTTTTTTCTTTTTTTCATATCTATATACAAATGTTGATGATAAATAAGGAGTACAAACACGTTTGAAACCAGAACGAATAATAAAACTGAAATTTATCTCCAAAGCTACGAGTTTATTTTAACAGTTAACGATTTAATGTTTCCGCATCCACTTATTAATTTCATGAAGAAAGTTTCTGGTTTATTTCTGATTCGATTGTTCAAAACAATTTCAATTTCACATCAAATGCCTTTTTTCAATATGAGTAACAACCAGAAGTCTGGTTATATCTAATCGGTTAGACAGTGGATGAAAATAATTGTAAATTTCAGACTTCTTCTTGTTTATTAACTACAATACGGTTTTGCCTTGTTTTTTAAAAAATCTCTTTTTAGTCCTACTTTTGTGTTTTGGCACATATGTGCAACGAACGAGGTGGCCGAAGAACGGGGACTTTATCAGTGACATCAACAGAATTACATACGATGGTGGTGAAAATAATGAAAAAGGAGTCTGTTGGATACTGAATCAGGACATGAAGAAAAGGTTTCTGAAATACTGCCAGCTAACGGAACGAATTCTTGTAGTTATGCTGAAAGAGAGGGCCCTCAACATATCTGTTATAGTGGTATATGCACTGATAGCACAAAGTACACAAGAAAAAATTGAATCTTTCTACTCCATTATTCGGAATATTGTCCTCATCTTTGTTGCCATTTGTAAGACGTTTCGGTCGTTGTACGCTCTAGCCTTCTTCTAGGAATTTCAAACCGAACTCTTTATTACAATCACTGGGGTATATCATCCTCACCCCTTGCATAAAGCCTCGATTGGAAGTCATGAGTTATCTCCCTCTAACCCGGCAAGTTACTTGCTCACCACTGCTGTAATCTGGTATTGAACTCACAACTCTAAGAGTCAAGTCAGGGAACTAACCCACGTCTATATCCACTGGGCCATGTGTCCTTAAGAGAAAAATTATCCTAACGAGTTCAATGATGCTCTATGTTGTTGCCATTTTTAATAATCATTTGCAGAAAGCCACCTTCTTCACGATATCGTAATTAAAAACAGCATTTGAATTGTTTACAGTCGGACTAAGTTCAGGTAGAAAGTAATCAGAAATTCCCTGTGAGTGAGTGAGTGAGTGAGTGAGTGAGAGAGAGAGATTGATTTTTTTCCCTGAAATGAAAACAAAAATTCGCGACTATTTTTATTAAAATATTTGCCAAAAATCAGCGAATTATCCTATTTTAATGAAATTTTCAGTATCTAGAGAATTAACCCTCTAGGGCCATTCGTATCATATTTGATACAGTATGAAAACAAGCCTTGAAAGAAATATTTTCCTGAAAAATTTTTTAAGAGAAATATTTTATAAATTTCAAATGAAAGCAGTACTGACTGCTCAGTCAATGAATACCAAATGTTTCCTTATAGGGAAATACTGTATCAAATATGATACGAATGGCCCTAGAGGGTTAATTATATATTGAAAAAAAAAAAAACATTTGTGGAAATAATGGTGGGTCAGTTTACACACCCCTTTCAATATTTCGCGTGTACTTTTTAATTAAAGGGGTACCAAATTTTTTTACAGTTATGTATAGAAAAATCCCTAAAGATGAAAAAGAAAAGTAAAAAAATATATATACAATAAGTGTAAATATACAAAACATTAATTTCGAATCTTACCAAAAATAATTCGTTAAAACTAAAAAAAGATTTTTCTGACAGTTGATGCTTGCATAATAAAACAGGTTATTTTTTCAGATTGGATATAAAAAATCTACACTTAATATTTGTGTTTAAATAAATTACTTATAATTTTCACTGCTATTTTGAAATTTATCCTCTTGCGATTTGTAAGAAGAGTTTTTTTTTTATTAAATAATGCGATGCTTAAAGAATTGAAAAATGCGTAGTGATTACGAAATAAATCCCTTCGCCCACTCCCTCCAAATTTGGAGGACTGAGGGAGAAGGACAGGAATTCGCAAGCTTATGTGAAATTATTTTTGGGCCAATGAAAATCTTTCCTTCACAGAAATTCGAAGTAAAAGAAAAGAAATATAACAAACTTACACGAAATTACTTTTTTTATATAAAATAAGAGTGTCTGAAAACATGTGAAGGGTTTTGTTTCAGTTCCTCACGACCAGCGTTGAAGTACTCGCCAGTGTAAAATTATTCGCCAATTATATTATAGCTCTTCAACAGCACGAGGCACTTCAAAGAATTTTCTCTCAACAATCCAAGGAAGCTAAATGCTTCCAGCTATCTCTCGTCGTCTACTTTTGAACGCATGGAAATCATAATAATTCGGTTGGTAACGAACTCTTTTACTATTGTCTCAAACATTTTTTAAATTATTTAGTATCAGATTATTTCATGTTTTATGAACTTTTCCTCTGCATGACAATACGTTAAAACTACGGAATTCAAGAATTCTGATCTATTTTCCTGAAATAAGCAACTGACACTACTTCAAGCGTGTAAATTCGTGAATTCCTTATCTTGCTTTGTTAAAATTACGTGTTTCCTCGTCATTAAAATCCTTTATTAATCTTCTTGACGTAAATAAATCAACTGTTTGTTTTAATCCAGAAGTCCTACGACAGTAAATGTAATGTCTAATGGCATTTTCCAGTGCGAACCTTTTTTAATTGTTTTTTATTATTATTATTATTATTATTTAAGCAACTATTTGATTATTTTTGATATGTATGTTCAAAAGGAAATAATTCTGAATTTCCGCCACTGACTACTTTTCACAATCGGAAGACAATATGACGTATGATTCAATAACATTTAAATTCAGGTTGCCATGAAATATTTTGACAGTAAACAGTTACGAAAATATAATATAAATAAAAGCAATGTATTAAACTCATTGGGTGTGTGTTGTGGTTCAGTGGATATCAGCACAAGGAAATCGGAGAGCCACGTTCAAATTCCAGTTGAATTCGCGCAAATACCCTTGGAAAAGATATTAATCCGTCTGTCCTTATTGATTGAGTTCTGTAGCCTAGGTTGGGAACCAGACTACTGCAGAAAGTAATGGCAACATACTACGGGAAAATCTTCTGTCCAGTCAGCCATGTCTCTTTCGAGACTTGATCGCCCACGTGTATATTACATATGGCACTTGACTGACTGATTAAACTCAAAAGTATCATATGACTAAACAAAAAATAATTACTTCTAATGTAGTATCAAAATACAATTATTATTCATTGTATGTTTCATAAAATCATAGAAAATGAAAATACTGGTTACATAAGGTTAAAGAAATTATTTTTAAACATAAATACTAATTATTCGCACTGTTGTCCTCATATTTGTTGCCATACTCCGACCTTCTTCAGGTGAAAAGAATTTCGTTCGGTCGTGACAATAAAAATGAGTACAATGTAAAAATATTTACAATACTTCATCTCAGAAATATAAACAAATATAAATACCAATGTGCAGATTACTGTAGTGTATTTATTGCTGTTTTGTTTTTTGTTTGTGCGCTTTTTAAGTGTGGAGTGTTAATATTCATTTTTTCTTTTACTTATGACCCCACAGGCTACCGTACGTAAATAATGTTATTTTGTTCAAGTTTAAAGTAAAAGGTGAACATTACTTTTACAAAATCCTGTTAATTCACTTAGAAAATAACAGCGCAGCATGATGTAAAAAACCATAAATTTTTTTTTCTTTAAATTTAATCCTTTCGAAATTTTAGTTAAAATATTAATATTCTTTTTTTCATTTTTTTTTTTTGCGTCAAGGGTGCACCAAAGATTATTTAGCGCTGTTTTTTTTTTTTGTTTTGTTTTGTTTTTTGTTGTTTTTTTTCCTGATAAAAAACACGTTAATTTGGAAAATCTTGCAAAAATCAAATTGTCTGAATCAGTCTACCGTAGAAAAAGTAATGGCAATCTACTTCGAGAAAATCTTCTGCTCAGTCAGTTATGTCTTTTTCGAGACATGATCACCCAAGCGTGTCACTCTTAACTGACTGATTGAATTTTAAAGATTTTTTTAATTTTTTAAAAATTTGTTGTTTACATTTTTTTTTATCTAAAAATGGTGGTTCGATGGGTGACAAGTGAACGCGCCAATGTTTAAAAAAAAATCTACATTAATTTTCTTTTCAATTCAAATCAGCGTTAGTGTATTTTAATTTATTTGAAAGAATGTATCTTTCAAATAAAAACTAAATGTAAATTCAAAGTAGACACTTAAATCATTTAAAATGCATTTTTAAGTTCGTGGCTGTACCTATTGTCCTTATCTACTACGTTTTCTCGGACATTTACAAAGACATACTTCTTTTATGAATGTCAGTACACCAGTTCAAAGGGAAGCAAGTATTTAATGTTAAATTTGAACAATGCTTGCTTTTAAAAAATAAATTACTCGTAAACACTCTTGCAAATTAATTGTACGAAATGAAACCAATCACAAAAAAAGCATTCGAATATTTTATAAATTTAATATAAAATATTTCTATGTTAATATTAAATAGCGAATATGGAAAATAAAGTCAATATTATTATCCCAGGACGAAGAATTTAGCGAACCTATAAACAGCTCTAAAGACCGGCGTACTTTTATATCCTGGCTAATATACTGGCTTACCTTTGTACTGGCTGTATTTATGGTGATATTGACTTATATACATTAATTTGTTAAATACTAACCTGGTTAATAGAGGGGTTTTTAATTTTCGAGTAATTTTGATTTTTTTTTAAATACAGTTACTTCCCTTAAAACTAGTGTCCAAATGTTCATAAAATGGATGAGTGTTAAAAGAATTGTATAAAGGGAAATACAAGTATTTCACTATTAAATCTGATTTATTCCAATTCAGATACAAACAAGTGATAACGTAAACTGCTTTCATAAAATTTGAACAAATCAAAATATTCTATGATTTGCTCTTCGATTTTTTTTTTTTTAATTCATATTTTTATTTATTTTTTAATTAAAACGGAAAATAATTCACAAAATCTTTAATCAAATTTTGATTTTTCTTGTGTATCAGGTATGGACTAAAAGAGGTTGATGGCAAAAAAAGATTTTCAGGGCCTGGACTAAAATCTGATAATGATTTTGGCATGCATATGGATGGAAAATATTGGCCATACAGGTAATACCTAAAGATGGGATGGACACTTAACACATAAAAGCACTGATTGATTCATTTACCAATTTCCATTCAAGCCAAATATTTCTTACTCCTTATCCTGATAGTTATGTGCTTGTAAAATATCAAAACAAAATCCAGCAGATTTGTTTAGACTGATGTAATTCATCAGTCTAAACAAATCTTCCAAAACACAATTAATTCATGTGGATATTTACTACTTGGAATTTTCAGAAAATTCGATAATCATGAGAAAACATTTATCATAACATTTTTTTTTTTTTTCATTCCAAACAAAATGCAAAGGGTTATGATTACTGAGAGCGAATGAAAACAAGAAAACTTTGTGGAGGAGAGAAGGGGAACAAAAAAAAAGTTTGAAGGAGACAGATGATAATTGATTTTGTATTTAATTTTGTTAAGATCATAGTTGAGAGGAAAGCAAGAAGCCAGAAGAGAATTCCACAAGTGAGAAATGCACAAGAAAAAACTTAATATAAAACTTATGATTACAAGTAATTTCTACAGTAAAATGATGAAACATAGCTGATTTGTGAAATCAAAGCACCAAAAAGGAAAAATCATCAGGACAATTGCCATTAAAATATTTATAGAAAAGGTACAGGGAAGCCATAAAAAATAAAGTGACTGAAGTCAAGATGCCAGGTCAGGACTAGTAACATTGCAAATTGTTTTTTGTATTCTGTTAAGAATCTCAAGATATATATCAGAAGCACCAGACCAGAAATATTCAATGCACAGATGAATGGTAGCCTTTTAAATGTGCAAGATAGATTTTGTGAGAAATATTGTCTAGAAAGAATGAACAAACTTTGCTGGCAGAAAATCTAGCAATTGATTTGATATTATCATTCCACTTAATGTCAGTGGAAAATGCAAAACTAAGAAGGCAAAGTGATTTGCTCTCCTGAAGGTTACCATTAGCCATATGTTGATGAAAAACAAAAAAGGTTCAAAATGATTAAAAGACAAGTTTCATTTTTGAGGCATTAAAATCACCAAATTAATTTCTAGCCCCAGTTGAGATCTTTTTATAGTTTATTCCAATTCCTATTTATAGAATATAGATCTGCATTTGCAGTCATTTTTCTATGGTAAATAAGTTACTATATATTAACTATATTAAAAGTTATTCAAAAAATTTGTTTCTTTTTAGGAAAAGATGGTTTTGTTTTTTTTAAAAGATAGATACAACTATGGTTTTGTTTTGTTTTTAAAAGATAGATACAACTATAATTTCAAATTTGAAGAGAAAGTAATGTCTTGTTATATTTTGTTCAGTTTAATAAAATGTTCCAAATATTAAACATTATTTCTAGGTCAGATCTTTAAAGTTCAAGGCATATTTTCACGCCCATACTGCACAATCATCCTAAAAAAGGAATCTAGAGTTTGTTTTTTTTGTTTTTTTTCAATTTATTTACAGCTGCTTGTTGACAGAACTTTTGGAAAGTATATAAACTTTAAAAGTCACTTATTAGTGAACACTGACTGAATTTGGTTTTGTGAAATATTTAAAATGAATCAATGCTGACTTAAATTTTTAAATTATAAGTTTCATTGTTACTCAAATATAGAATATGGACATATTTGTGTTTCATTTTCACATCATTAATGGAAATATAAATTTTGTTATTTTTTGCAGAATGAAGGATTTTTGCTGGAAGCTGGTAGGAGAAAATGAAGATATTAAACTTTACAAAATGTTTAAAGAAGGAAAATTAAACAAAACAGTTTGTTATGAAGGAAAAAAGAGTTACTGTAAAAAGACAGAAAAAACAGAGCTCTGATGAAATTTTAATGACATTTCCAACTTCATATTTAAGTCATTAAATATCTGTATAAATAAAAAGCAATGCATTTTTTGAAGTTACATTATTAAATCTTTTGATATCTTTTTACTAGTATTTCTTTTATCCTAATTTTTATCACAAACTGTCAGAAATATTTATCAAAAATGAATAAATGATTAATGTCTTTTTTTATTTACTACTAAAAATTTTACAAATAGGGAAAAACCCTTTCTTTCAGATATTGATGGAATTATGGAAATTAGTAGCTGTGTATTTTCTTTGCAAAATTGGAATATTGTTTAGGTTAAATTTTCACAATAAATCACTTTCTGCAAGAAAGGACAAATTTATTTTTAATTTTAGTATAATACAAAAATAACAACTGGATTCATCAAGTGTCAAATTCTTTTGATGAAAACATCAACTTTAGGAAACTTTGTTTTATTCTGTATGCATAGCCTAATCTTTTGGAACAGAGAAAAGAAAATATTTTTGGTATGTATTTATGAAGTGAAAGGGTAACCAAGCAGAGGTAACTAATCTTTTATACTACATGCAAGCTACCTAACTACAAGCCATTTTATATAGCATTTGCAAAATGATTTATCATATAATTATATACATTACTCACTATTTACAAATTGTATTAACCTAATATCAATTGTTTTATATTAACAATTAAATATTAAAAATTTATATACAACACATGTTGATGGCAACAGTATATAAGATTTTGTTGCTGGTTTTTTAGTTTTATTTATAGATATTTTGTTTTTCTTTTTGTGTTAAATGTCATGGATCTCATTCTTCCACAAGAGCATGGGGTTGGGGATAAGCTACTTTTATCAGAATCATCAGCCGTGAGTAATGGAAGCTTTTCCTGCAGATTGCTTTCAGACTGAAGCTTTGAATAAACTCTATTCCAAATTGTTTCCAACACCATAAATCAAACACAAGATGCAGGCAATTCAAGCAAAATTCCTGATGAGGCTACCTTCAAGCCTATACAGTGTTCAAAAATTGAATAAATGAAAACTTATCTAAAAAGATGACCATATTCCAAAAATGCAATGACCTGCCCCCTACCTGCATTATCTGTTCAATCCTGATTGGTAAAAAAAAAAAGAGCTTCTTCTAATTGCACTGACATAACATCAACTCTAATTTTTTTTTTTAAATTCCCAATCTTCTTTAGCTAAGGTGTTAGGATAATTTTTGCCTCTACTGACAGGCACTTGTTGGGGTTCCACATTAAACAAGACCTTATGACAAATTTACAACATGTAAATCAATGCTAATTAAATATGTAATAAACATAAGCAACTGTTTTTATGGATTTGTTTGCAAATATCTATCACATCCAAGGAACTTCTTGCCTATGGCCCAAGTTAACAGGAATAGGATGCAATATAATCTCCTTTATGTGATAAACAGTTCACATGTGAAATTAAAAATCTAATTTCAGTAATAATTTCTTGCACCTTCAGAGTGACTATCAATATTTATTTGAAAACTGACAATTCTAGCTTTCCCAAAGTACAAGATACTACAATGTGATTATGTACTTTTTTGTTTTCTTGCATTTTTATAGTTCATTGCAGTAATTGTTTATAGAATCTGAGTAAAATAATTGATTTGCTGAAGAAGATATAGATATGCTATGACTCATTTTTACTGACATATTCAATTGAATGAAAAATAAAATGTAAAAAGAAAATCCTAAGCATTTCATTCTTTAATGGGATTTTTTTTCACAAAAGTTTTTAATGAGGATATTTAGGAGGATAGAACAAAATACAACAAATTCCAGTTACAATTAGTTTTATTACAGTTTGTTATATCTCTAGGAGATATATTTATTCAGAAAAAATGATGTGTAAACTTTTATATATCGGAACAATGTTAGGAAAATTAATGATAAAGTGGAAAATTTTTTTCACAATACATTTCATGGTTTATGACTTCAAAGGACTAAAGTGATGTTTAAATGATGTAACTGCAAATATACATGAAAAAGAAGAAATGCTAAAATTTCAAATATTAATTTTTTTTCTTTATGTACTCAGGTATATTGTCTAGACAATTTCATTTCCTTATATTTTTATCACTTTTGTTACTACCTACATTGTGATCAACCAACAATGGGTAAATGTAAGAACCTGGATGCAAGTTCATAGTGGATGATTCAGTGATTAAAGTACTTTACACACTTTTCATCTTAGCAAATTGCTTTCTCTTAATTAGAGTAGTATTTTTTTTTAATCTAAAATTGTGGTAAGACTAATGCAACTAATGAATTTAGTCTATTGTTTTGTAAAATATCCAATGTATTCATATAATCATTTCAAACTCACAAATTAAATTGAACGAGGACATCTTTATTTTCACAAAGTGGACAGAATTTTAAACATTCTATAGTGACTTCCTTATTAATGGGTTAATTATATCTACAAGGAAGGGACTTAGAGGGTGGCACACAGAGCCCTGGCAGCTAACATTTGGCCTGAGGGGAATACTATCTTTGTGAATTTTAGGGAGACCATATATGTGAAGTAGCTTGGTATAACTTTGTGACATCTGCCTGTATGTCTTGCTTTTGATTGGGATTTGTGAGTTTTCTGTTTTTATTATTGGGTCTTTCTTTTCTTTACTATAGCTAACATTTCTAATTAGGTCTTTCAGTTTTTCTGTATATTCCATTTTATCCATCACTACAATTGCCTTGCCTTGCCTTTGTCATTTGGTAGTATGATGATGATGATGATGTCATTCCTCTGTAGGAATTAATTACCAACCTCTCCAGTTTTGTGATGTTTTATTTGGGTGGCTTGGCTTTCTCCAATGTCAGTCTCATCCACCCAAGCCTGAGGAATACTCAAGCCTATCTAATTGATTCAGGCAATGATTTCCAAGTATGGTATCTCCATGATGGTTGTTGTGAAGTTGGAACCCTTGTCCAGTACTGATTCCTCAGAGGTACTCGAGTGGTGTTGACTGATGCTGATAACTGCCTTTACCGGTAGGGGTGATGAACCTTGTGTCACCTTCTGATCTTTTAATATATTCCATTTCTGTAGAGTGGGCCTTGATTTGCATCAAATTTGTGTCTAAAGAAACTTTTGAAGAAAGCCTCAAGCTTCTGGAAGATACCAAATTGCAGCTTTTGTTTTATCCAACAGTTGTACCGCACAATGTAACAACATGCGTACCTGACAGCAGCTCTAACAAACTGTGATAGAAGGGTACAAGAGGATAACACTCAGAAAATAGACTTGGTGAAGGGATTATCAGAAAAAATACAAAAGTTCAGTGATCCATATAAAATCAAGATGCCCTTCAAAGACCTCACATAGAGGAGAACATGATTAAGGACTGTACGTATGTCATCCCATGCAGCTGTGGCAATAAATATAAAGGAGAAACAGGCCTCCTCCTCAAGATAAGACTGCAGGAACACAGTAAAGCCATAACACGAGGGGAGATAGAAAAATCAGGTGTGGCTGACCATATATGGAAAGAAAGATTTGAACACCATCCTTCAAACATTCAGCCAATTTTGCCCTGATATGTCCAGCAAACATGATGTTCTTATTGACTCAGCGGAAGGTCTTCTCATTGTGTCTCTTTCCCCTGTCTGCCTATACTTCCCCGGTGGTTGGGAGAGCAACACACTCTTTGATATTGTAAGTATATTGTAATGTAAGCAAAGTAGAATGTTACTATATAAATAACTATACAAATCTTATAAATTTAAACGAATGTCTAATCCTATTTCCATGAGAGACAAAGGAAATTACATTTTGAGCAACAATAGAAGAATTCTAAATAAGCTGAAGAAATAAGCATCTTTAATAATTCTTCAAAATATTTGTTTAATACAGAAAAAAAGGAAAACAAACCAATAAATATTAAAGATTAATTCAGTTGCCTGAAGTAATTTGGCTAGTTGATTGGATTGTTTTCTAATTTTTGGTCAATACATCTCAAGTAGCATCTACTGAAATAGTAATGTTTACATTATAAAAATAAAGATTTTTTCAGATAGTAAAGAATAGTTGTGATTGTTAATAACCTAAATAATTATTATTTAGGTTACATTGGATATCTGGAGAAAAAGAAATGTATAACATTAAACGTACAATTCTTGTTTGAATTTTAGATTTTACACATTTTTTTAAAGTCATTTGGGATGTTTACTTTAATAGATACAAAAGAAACATAACTCATCATAGCTACATTCTATTCTCAAGCTAAAATAGAGGGAAAATTTGTTATTTTAAACATATCAAACCAGTCTGAGACAATTCAATCTTTAAAAATATTAAACATTATAAAAAATAATATAATGAAAATCATCACCAAATCCTTGCTGATTCTCAGAATTGATTATCCACATTTTAGTATAATTGTTTAAAAGAAACCAACAACAACAAAAAAATGTGGCATTTAATAAGTATAAAAATATTTTTTAAATCAAATGTTTTATTTACAAAAGCAAATTTTAAGCCATTATGAATATACATATACATACACACAAACAAGGGGTCACTGAAAAGTTCTTGTCCTAACTCACTTCCCAAAAGAATTTTTGGAAAAATTTATTGGTCAGTTCAGCATTTCAGTTTTTAACATCCCATGTGCATGCCTTTGTGTGCATATGTGTAACACACATCCACTTATATATATCTAAACTTATTTATAAATGGAACTTTGTGTGTGTGTGTGTGTGTGTGTCTGGATCCATTACCTATAGACTCTAAAACGGCTGAACTGATTTTCTTGAAAATTTACACAGTTGTACTATAAGTGTCTGCGAGTGTTCTTAGCTAGGTTTTGAGTTGAGGTACCCCCGATAAATATCGAAAATTGATAATCAAAAAGATTGTGTTATGGAAGGTGTGGTCCAATTTTAATCAAATTTGATACACTCATAGACAAAGACATAAGAAACGATATTCAGAAGTTTCAAGGTTGCAGTTCTTACAATAGTGCAGAAAATTTGATATCGATATCAGGAAAACAAAATCTGACTCACATCCACTCATTTTTCTTTCAGTCTACGGTTTCGCTTTAACTGAAAACAACTATTGCTCTTTAGTCTTTCGTGCCAACGTCCAAAGAGTCTGAGCTCCAGGACCATGGATTAGTTTTAAAGCTTTCATTACACCTGAGCAATGCCAGGCTATACTGCTAGTATATATGTGTGTGTGTATATATATATATATATACACACACACACAAAAGAGAGATGTACCAAATTTGACATTTCATAAATTGGCCAAAAACAATTCCAATAAGTAACAAAACCAAAAACATATTTTGAAATTAGTATAAATAAACTACGTCTTTCAACAAATTATTTCTATGTGTAAATTTCAATTAAATAAAGAGTTAAATTTTCTAATCTTTTTCCATCATATTTCAAATGTGTTAACAGATGCGAGATAATTTTAAAAACAAGGCATGACAATTTGTATTAAACTTTTTAATTTTCGATTACTAAACATAATTTTCACTTAATGAGTTTTTAAACTAACCCCAACAAATCTTTGAAGTATTTTAAAAATATTTTTGGGACTTTATATATTATTATAATTTAAAAAAAAAAAAAAATTTTTTTTAAATTTTATTATTAATTGAAAAAGTTATTTTCTTCAGACTATAATGTCCTTAATTTATATTATTTATTCAAACAATTAAAAGCTTGTAAAATTAAATAATGTTATAGTTATATTGCATATTTTATTTTATTATTGGGAGCAGATTGTCAGAAATAAAGGTAAAAATGTTTTTTAAAAATAATAGATGATTTACATTCCCCAATGCATTTAATAAAACCATTTATCACAACAAAATTTAATTTCTTAAAATTTCATTAATTTAAGTGTAGTGGGAGGAACAGATGTAAAAATAAATATTTTTACTAAGATTTTTTTTAAATAATTTCAAATTTAATTTCATTCATTTGCGATTAAGTCCTGGAAGCTTCATTAAAATCCAAGCATTATTTGATTATTGCAAGAATTTTCAGATTAAAGTGTTTGTCAACGGAAAAAAGCTGAATTATGTAATATTGCGTTTTCCATTGTAAACTCTTGCAATGATTTGGTTACCCACTATATAAAATCAAAACAACATTTTTAGCAAAATTTTGAATGATTTAGAAGAGATTAAAAAAATTTAAATAATTAAAAAATTCTTTGATCTTTCCTCTTAGTAATATAAACATTTTTGAAGAGAAGTTCATTTTTATTAAGTTTGGGCTTTTTTATTCATACTATGCCAGTGATTCAGTGGAGGTACCTAAATAAAATGAATACAACTTGTATTCTCCAAGCAACAGAAAGATACACAGAACACAAGTTGAAAAATTCTTTCAATGTTCTTTTTAAAATTCAAAATTTCTCACAGTATGAATTCACCAATAATAAATACTAGAAAAATTTAAGAACCTTCAAAATATTTCACTCTACCAACTATTAGACATTAACAAAGTAATTTATGTAAGAGAAATATCCATGGCGAAGATAGTCCAACTAAACCTTGATATAAAATCCTAAATGCCATATTTATTCAGCGAGCTCAATAGATGTTATTCAAAGTAATAGATTTTTAAAAAGGAAAAACTCAATACATCTTTTAGACTGATTAATAATAATTCATTTTATGAGTTAAATTAGCCCAATTCATAGAACCACACTACTTCCACTCTATCCAGCATTAACTTCTTCCCCAGAAATAAACATTCCTCTAAAAAAAAAAAAAAAAAAAAAAAAAAAAAAAAAAAAAAAAAAAAAAGAAATAGAAAACAAGTATCATGTTTCAAAGCAAAGATCTTGGCCCTATCTCAATTTGGTATCTCTAAACTGGTTAGGGATGGGTCACCTCCTTGGTCAAGAACCATAAATTCATTATAGCTCACTCATAAGCTCCATAAATATCAGCACCATCATAACTACCTGTTTCCACATGCATGTACATGCATGCAATTACATAGGCTAATTTCTATTTTACTCAAATATTTCTGTTAAAGCCCATAACAAAGGAACTTTTGTATCCATTCTGGTAGTCTTCAGACCAAAGATTGGTCCAACTTGTCTTTGTAATAACGCCTCCCTAATTAAAGGGGGGTTTAGCTACTTTTAAACTTTTAAAACCCTCAAATTTGTAAATGAATTCATCACTTGATAAGACACAGATAGTGTAGAAACAAAATGGCTACTTTTGTAGTGATAATACATATTTATGTTAATGTTAGGAATTTTAATATTATTAGCTCTACTTTGTATTGAGTACTTTTTTAAGAATAGTGTTTCTTTGGATACGGAATATTATTCCATCCATACCTACCCTATACTTGGATATTCATATAATATATAAAATGTAGGTTTTTAAAACTATAATAAAATTTTGTACCCCAACAAAAATATAAGTTTAATCTTTTTTTTCATTTTTTTTCTTTTTGATGTTTAAACATTTTAATGAAAGAATTTATAATTAAATGCTAAAATTAAAAATTAATCCTTTATGTCTATCAGGTTAGCTAAACTATAACTTTATCTTTTTGTTTAATCATATAAATGAGGCACTGGACTGAAATTTAACTGAAAATCAAAGTTAAGATCTTTTTCCATTCACCAGACAATCAAAATTTTAACTGATGTGTGGCAATGGCAAGAGAATCCATAAACAATTTATACAATATTTATTATAAAACCTGTGAAGATTTCAGAGTTGCTCTTTAATAAAAAAACAAAGTAAATCATAAGTGTGAAAAGTTTTGCACCAGTTCCTGTCTATCGTTGAAGGAAAAAGTGAAGTAAATACTGTGGCTTCTATATTAAAGAAATCATATTTCTGGTAATATACTCCCAAATGGACAAAGAACATGAGGGCTCATAACTCTGATAGTGATTATGAGAAGTTTAAAAAGTTTTTTTTTTTTCTAAACTGAATGAAGAAATGTCCATAAAACAAGAACAACACACTAATGTCAATTATCACAGAGATCTTATCTTGAGTAATCTCTCTACCTTTTATTCAGATCATGACTGACATTGCAATAGAATAACCCTGTCCTCCCAATGAAACTAATAAAGGAACCAACCATATTCTGCACAAATTTCCTGAAAAAGAATCAGCATACCAATGTATTAACTGTGGAAAACTCATAAGTATCTGAAAGAGTTGCTCAGGCCATGCCTTCTCACAGACTTTACTTGAAGAATGGTGCTCTGAGAGATTTTGATTCCAAAAATGGGCATTGCAATGTCAGTTGATGCATTATAAAGAAACTCTTTCCAAATATGACTCATGCTAATCTGACAAGTGGATCTCCTTTTAGTTAAAGGTTCCTCATATTAAGGATTCTTTTTATGTCTTCATAAAAGTGCTTACCTTTTTAGATGCATAACATTTTGCTGTTCACCCATGTTTCAGAATAAATTCAAACAAAATAAAGGACAAACACTGTTGAAGATTGAAATCTACCTCAGCAACAATGTGAGCAAAAGAGAAAGAATATCAAAATGTTTGGAACAGATTTTCATATTAAACAAAAGAAAACAACAATAAAAATATTTCATTCATCTATAATTTCTGTGACATGATTTATTGGTGTTTTTAAAATTTCTATATTTCAAATTTAAGATATAGACTAAAAGAAATATGTAAATCTTCAAAAAATGTGGGAACTTTTACAAATTTTCACTGCCATTTAATTTAAATAAATTAAATGGCAGTGAATTTCAAATAAGGTTTAATCAATAAAATCTATTATCTCATAGCTGGGAAGAAAGGCCCTCCTATTTGAACCACATGTATGAACAAGCTTAAAATCTTAGAGTAGGATTTCAGCTCATCACGAACTAAATACAATTTCCAACATTTTGTCAATCTGAGGATAAAAAGTTACGAGCGAAATATTAATTTATTGATGGTGTATGCCAGTTGCAGAACTCCACTTTATCCATTTGGGGATTTTTTTGGTTATTTTAAACTGGTTTTGCTTTTAATTTAAGTATAAAAAAAAAGAAAAAGTAGAAAGAAACAAAAAAAAATCACTTGTACATTAATATTTAAATAACTCCCTACTAATTCCATTGATGGTATATGTGTGTACACACACACACAGAATCAGCTCAGGAGAAATAGTATAAGTAAAAACCAGATAGCATAAACATCAAATGAATAGAAAACTAAAAATAATCAATTACTAATGGAAGTTGTAAATTCAAAGAAATAATAATTATTGAGTGAATAAATGAAGCATTTGGAATTAGAAGGTACTTTCTGACACAAATTAAAAAAAACAGAAAATCATTTTTTTAAGTTTGTTGATTTTTAAAATCCCATAACTTATGATCAATCTGAGATAAACCACTCAACTTTTTTTTTTTAAATTTTAAAGGAAGCTAAAAGTATCTAATTTAATATACAAACACCTACACTCAACTGATTTTTACATATATGGAGGAAAGTACCTTCTTGTACTGAAGGCCTCAAATATGTAAATAATAAAAAATAATTTCTGAGTGTATTTTATGACAGAGAATTCAAAAAACAAAATTTAGTCGTTAACTAATATCATATAAGATTTTATTATGCAAGTCGATGTTTTTACAGTAAAATTGATATTAACCCATTAACCGTGGTAAAATATTAGGATATATTTATAGAATGAATATAACAGATGATTTAATGATCATTTTTTTACAATACAATAAAATATTTAAAGTAAGATTTTATGTAACTCAAACGTAAGTCACCATATTGAAAATATAACAGTATGATTTTTTTATATCTATTTTTTTCTTAATTTCAGACACATAAACATTACCATGGGCCATGATTAACAAAAGAGAAACAAAATATTGTATAATTAATGAGTGATAGGAACAATATAGGAAATTCTAAAAAGGTTGAACAGAGATCAGAGAACAATAAAATTGAAATCATAGACAAAATGAAACAAAAAACAAAAATAACTTTAAAAATGTCACAAAAAAAAAAAATTAAAGCAAAATAAATGGAATGGCCAGCAAGAAGATATCTAAGATGATGCTGTTAATACAAGGACAAGTCAAAATTTATCCGCACTCATAACACATTATGCTGAAAATGTGGATAATTATTTTTCTTTCTCTCCTTTAAACTAAAAAAAAAAAAGTAAAAGATACAAAATATTAGGAACAATGGCTAAAGTCATGGAAGCAACCAACCCTTTAAGTAAACATTACAAAATCATGTCAGTTAGGAAAACAAGTAAATGAAAATTGACTTTTCAATAGTAATTCCTAGTGATGAATCTCGAGTTTTATTGGATGGATTTGATGGTTTGGGTAGGGGTGGGGAAATTTCATTAAAAAGTCAAACAACTTAAAAATGAACAGCAGGGACGTTGTAATATTATAATTCCCTTCCTAGTTGATGATGGTGTGTAAATAAATGAAGAGAATATCAGTTCTTGAACAAGATGGTTTCTTTTCTTTTTTTCTTAAAATGATACAGGTTATAAACAAAAACCTTTATGCTAAGAAGTATACGCAGACAAGAAAATGATCTTTAACATTCTGCAATGCTGTCTATGGCCACTTGGGAGAAAAAAAAAATTTCAATGACACCAAATTAATGAAATGGTCACCAACCTCTCCAGATATTACTCTAATAGAAAAGGAGTTGTTCATCATTAAAAGAAATGTCTTTGAGAATGGAAAGCAATATTCAAGGAAGATTTCTTGAAAGCAATGAATGTTGCTATTAATGTTAAAATCAAAAATTGTAGAAAATTCAATCAAATAAATTAATGAAAAATTAATGAAAATTATAGAATATCAAAGAGTCCATCTCATAATAAAATAATTTATCTAGGTATATGTTAATAAAATGTTTCTCTGGCCTATAAATCTTTTGAATTTATTTATAAATAAAATGTTTCCCTTTCCTTCATAAAATTATTATCCTAAAACAAATTATTTTATTAATAAGAGATATAAGCTTATCCACATCACATATAAGTTCAAATACATACAAGTTTTTCTAAAAATATTACCAACATTGATTGGCTAATTAGCAAGTTTGTTGCGAAAACATTTAACTTACATCATAAAATCTGACACTGTTTTCAGTCATCAACAAAATAACTTTCACGATCATTCCATTAAGAACTTCTTTGTTACCTAACTCTTATATAAGCAATTATTGTCTCAAAATTTGTAGATCAAAAAGAAATTATTTTAGGTTTTTAAACATGCGAAGAAATTAGAAGAAAAAGATTACTTGTCAGGTCCCTATCAGGAATTTGTTAAATGCAATATAAAACTTTTATTCTCCTGCTCAAAATTTGAAGTAAATACGGTATGTAATTTTTTATAAATAAAACCCATTTCTTAAAATAAAAAAATCTTGAAAAATTGGTTTTCCTCCTTAGATAATGTAATCTTAACCTTTTCTAATTTTTATAATTGACACTTTAAACTGACTTTAATTTTGTTTTCACCTAAACAGAAATCTTGTCTATCTGGCTCCTCTTTTTTAAAATTTTTCAAGTATTCTCAAAATTTCATTAAAAATAAACTCATTTTAAAATTAAAAGGTTATTAACTTATTTTATTTAACCAAAAGATTTTGCTATGTACTATGAGAAAAAAATTATTTTTATTCTTTAAGTCTTATGAAAATGACTCACAAAATAAAAGTTAATTCTTTTTTAAAATAAAAGTTAATTCTTTTTTATTAAATAATGCAAAGTAATCAAACAATTCCTAAAACTTAAATTTGGTTTCACTTCAAATTCTTTTTATTAATTTTAATAGAAAAGTTATATTTATTTCTAGTGAATTTAGTCCCTGATTATATTATCATAAATGTGTAGACTAAAGAAAGTGTGTGTGTGTGTGTGTGTGTGTGTATAAAATAAGCTATAAATAAAAAAAAGAAGACTCAGGCATTTAGTGCTGAAACAAAAAATTCAAAACATAAAAGGTTTGGTTATTTCATGAAAAAAAATTATTTCTTCTTTAATACATAAATAAAGAGGTATAAAAGAATATATTTTCATCAATAACTTTGCCATGCTTGACATATTAAAAAAATACAAAAATAATTTACATTACAAAATATAAGAGGATATTTTCTGAAAAAAAAAATGAAATAAATTTAATGTATTTTTACACTTGATCTAGCACTCATCTTAGTTGCTATACTCATAATACTTTGGCTATTTACCCTCTAGCTTTCTTCAGGCGTCTATAATACACTCAGTAACCTTCCTGGAAGAGATAGACTGATCTCACTCAGCTTTCCATTTTCAGGGGATGTCTTGTATCAGTTAATACCTAAGCATGAACAAAGTATTAATCAATATGATTTATCGCCCCCATAACGGAAAATGGAATGAGAATCTCTCATTAACCTGAGACTTTTGTTAAAGTCATAAAACTGGCATTTATTTCTTATTGCAGAAATAAAGGGGAAAAAGTGATTTTGAAAGGCCACTATCTACAATATTTGTTTGGAGAAACCGAAAATATATTGGTCAAAACATAATCCCTCAAGCTACTAATTTAAGATTCATGAAAAATAAAACAAATGTTATTATATTGTCTCAATACTTGATGGGTTTTCAGTTTTAAACAATAACTGTTTTATCTTCTTGAAATATTTAACATTAATTGTGATCAAGCTCCCAAACACATTCTCTGGAAAACAAAGATTTAAGAAAACTTTAAGATAATTCTTATTATCTGCACATAATTTAAGCATTTTACTTTTTAAAATCCTACATTCCAAGCTTGATAGAATTTAGCAGAATTATATAGCTTTTAAAACATTTCAAATTTACATAAAATTTGAATTCCTTAAGCTACTAATTTAAGTCATGAAATGTGAAAATATTCACATTTTCTTTTACAATGAAATTTTACGTCGCCTGAAATTGAATATATTATTCAGAATACAGAAGTAAATTTAATGGAAATAAATATTCCTCTTTATTTATGTAGAGAATTGTAATATGCAAATATAAAGCAGAGCATCTGTTTTGATTATTTCTGAAGTAATAGTAACAGACACAATTACAAACCGCTTACCTTCCTTTTATTACTATCACAGACCATGAAATGCACATCCTTTGTTGGTTGAATCTGATGAAGTTAAGATTTAATGATTTGTTTTTTATTTGATTTGATGAATGCTACATGGCTTTTCATTTTTCAATTCTTAGAAATATTGATCATAAACTTGCCATCATTTCTTCAATTAGTTCATTTTTTTCACCAAATAATGGCTGTGATATCCTTTCCGTTTTACTGGAAATACAGGCCATGCTATTTGTAACTTTATGGCATGACAGTTCATCTTCACTTAAGATACTTTGCACTGGATCCCAGGATTCAGGAGGAAGAAAGTCAACTTCATCATCATTCTGAAATTAAATTAATTTTATATAAAGCAACATCAGGATGTGTATATGTATATATATATATATATATATATATATAATATTAACTATAGTAATTACAATACCAATAGTAACAGAACTAACTCTGCCAAAACTAATATCAATTAAGCTATAATTTAAATCGTCTTGAACAACCCACCGAGGATGAACTCGGAGGGAAAAGAAGGGGAAGTAAAAAAAGAAACAAACGAAGTACATGAACAAAAAGTCAAGTACTCGTAAGAAAGAAAAAAACCCCAAAATGAAAACCCTAACACTAAAGCGCTCAATACGAAAGTAGAGCAACAAAGACAGAAAATCTAAGCAAGAGCCAACAAACCTATCTAGGTTTTACCCTATGGATCATCTTGGTAAATTGGCTGACAACAAAGATTTAAAGTAGTAAATATATAGGTACTCAAGTTCAAAACAAAGACACCAACACACAAGAAAGTGGGGGGGGGGGAACACTCACTTATTATTAAAAAAAAAAAAAAAAGGAAAAAAGTGATAGGCTAATTCAGAGGCAATTTTTCATATGCTTGCATTTATGTAGGATTTCGGATTTAAAATTAAGTAAATCCTGTGCGGATTCAAATAATGCAATAGCTAGTTTTTCCTCCCCACATAAATTACAGAATTTACTGCCTGGTTTATATTTCGAACATCGTTTTAGTATTTCCCATTTCAAAATGGGATCTTTATTCGTAGTTTTTTTAATTTCCCACACATAAAACACTAGCAATGTATTATGGCTATATTTTTCATGTTTAAAGGTGCTGGAGAGGTTATAAAACCTAATCTTAAAGGTGTCTTGTGTGGCACCTATATACGTCTTTGGTTATAAGTCATTCTCATTTTTATACACGTTAACTTTATATACCACGCAAGATTGCTGGCATTTACTGTTTGAGGGACAATTTGATTTGACTCTACAATTGCATGTTATCGTATTGTTAACGTTAGTCTGTGATTTTAGTTTTGTTTAGACTGTTTATAAGTTTACCTATATTGGGCAAACAAGGATAACTCAATTTTATTGTGTTTTTGTTAAAAATTTTATGTAAAGGGGTATCTTTACCAAAATTTCGTTTTAATATCGAAAAGAATATTTTACCTATCTTGGTTTTTACTTACTTGTTAAAGGGAGGCTTAAACCAAATAACCCTCCTTTGTCTATTCTTATTTTTGGGAGATTTAGTTTTAATAAATTCTAGGTTATCTCTGTATCCGCTTTTGATCAACACATCCTGGTAAGTTTTTTTGTATTTATCAAATATATCGCAGTTAGACGAATTGGTGGATAATCTGTATGCTATACCCTTAGGAATGCTATTCATGATATGCTTGGGGTGATTAGATTTATTATTGACATAGATAGGAATATAATTTTCTTTAATGTACGGAGCGACTGTACCAGTACTAAAATTAAGGGTTACATCTAAATAATTCACAACCATTAAGTTACACTCAATGTCAATAGCAAAACCATTATTTTTAAAGAACTTATGCAACTTTTTCCTTATCCTATCACAAATTTGAGGTGAAGTACGATCGACTATAATTAAACCATCATCATGGTATAAACCGTGATTATGGAAATGTATACATTCATTTAATTTGTGCAAGAGGAGGCATCCTACCAATTCAGCCACATGTGCCCCCATGGGGTTATCAAACCCATTGGCATCAGCTTTTTTAGTCCACAAAGAATCATCATAAAGTGACGTTTTACAGCAATGCCTAATTAATTGTATTTCCTCAACTGAGACTTCATTATATTCTTTGGCTAGATTAATAGCTTCATTAAGGATGTTTTCGGTTATAGAGGGGTAGAAATCTTTAACATCGTATTTAATAAATGCACAATACCTATTTTTTTCATATTGGTTGATTCATTTAAGTAGACTACCATTGATTAATATTAAGAAACGTTAAGTTGTAACACATACGTTGAAGTATAGTTTTACTAATTTTACCTAATTCCGTCTTAGTTGGATTTAATAGGCGGAATTCAGGGTTATTGGGGAAGGAACTTTTATGGTCTTTGACAGTCAGAAAACTGTCTTTTAAAGACATTTTTTCCACACGGTTAATAAGATTAAACTTGCTAACTAAGATACTAGCTTCCTGGTTAATACCGAATTCACTATCTAGGGACACTTTTGTAATGCTTAACTACAGCTTTTTTAAGTTCTTTATCATAATTATTTTTACTCATACGGTACATATGAGTAGATTTATCACCTTTAATGTAAATCTGTTTATCTCTACGTATATTATTTAAATTTACATTTAAATTCTGTTGTATTTTGTTGGGTTTTAATTTTCTATACCTGATTTTTTTAACTAATCCAATTAGCTCATTTTTGAATTTATCCCCTTACAGTAAGGAGGATGATTATAAGTTTTGAAACCATAAGAATTATGATAATCGGTGTTACCTATGTTGTTCAGAAAAAAAATATGCCTTCCATCTTAAGTTGGTAATAAAAGCCTCTATTCTACACAGCAATTGTAACTCACAGAAGTGTTTACAAGGGATGGGAATATCTTTAAGTGAGCAACTTATATTAACTCACTCCATGTTAAACTGGTTAAAAAGTGCTCTAAAGTAAACCTAGAGCTAGTAATAATATTAGCTATAGTAATTACAATACCAATAGTAACAGAACTAACTCTGCCAAAACTAGTATTAATTAAGCTATAATTTAAACCGTCTTGAACAACCCACCGAGGACGAACTCAGAGGGAAAAGAAGAGGAAGTAAAAAAAGAAACAAACGAAGTACATGAACAAAAAGTCAAGTACTCGTAAGAAAGAAAAAAACCCCAAGATGAAAACCCTAACACTAAAGCACTCAATACAAAAGTAGAGCAACAAAGACAGAAAATCTAAGCAAGAGCCAACAAACCTACTCAGATAACTGAGATCATCTATAATGGAGACAATAGGAGGCTATAAAATTCAACTCGTGAGAAAAGTACTGCACAATTTAGTGTTGAACCTGTATTTTGATCATTGTGACATATACAAATCTTATTGCCAACTTAAGTCTACTAACTTCCATGGTTAACTAAATAGTGAAATTAAAAATTTAACAATAATTTCAGCACTTATATAATATTTTATAGAATTTTAGCTTAGATTTATAGCTAGATATGCTTTCTGAATAAATAAAAATTTTAGAAACGTAGAGAATAAAATATCGTAAGAATGAAAGTGTGTTCTTCTGTTTTGCTATGTAAGGAGGACTAACCCAGAACGCTTGTTAACTTATGAAATCATTTTGACCCATATGGAAAAAAAGTACTTTATAAGATTTGAACATCGTACTTTATAACTTTGAACGTATTTGCACAAATAATTAATTGTATCTTTTCTTTTTAAAAATATTTTTGGTGAAAAATTTTTATTAATTTTTTTTTGTTTTATAGGCAGTGTAATCATCAATTCTTAACTAAAACGAAAAAACGATTCAGTTCTTTAAAAGATTTTTTAAATATTTTTAAAACTTTATACATTATTTATAATAAAAAAAATTTAAAAAATTAAAACAATTCTTTTATAATTTTATTAGTAATCAAAAAAAATTCTTTTTTTCAGACTATAATGTCCTTAATTTTTATTATTTATTCCAGCAATTAAAAGCTTATCAAATTAAATTATATCAAAGTTTTATTGCATTTTTTATATTTCTCTTCGGAGCAGATTTTTGTATCGTGAATCAATTTTAAATAACAAAAATACATGATTTATATTTCCCGAGGAGTTCTGCGTTTAACTAATAAAACAAAAAATACCAGAAAATTAAAATTTATTAAAATTTCATGAATTTACTTGAAGGGGGGTAACAGACTTAAAAAAAAAATTGTTTTCATCAAAATTTTAAGAAGGTAATAATTTCAAAAATAATTTTATTCATTTGTTAATGAGTACTGAAAGTTTCATTAAAATCCAACAAATATTTGATTTTTGAGAGAATTTCCAAATTAATGTGTTTGTCAACGAAAAATTGAGTTACGAAAAAAAAATTACGTAATCAATTATAAAATAGATGTAATATTTTTAACCAAAATTTTCTGACAAAATTTCTAAAATGTTAAAAGGGATTAAAAAATTTTATAAAATAATTAAAATTTACTTTGATCTTTCCTCTTCATAATATTATAAACGTTTTGGATAGAAAAAGTTCCTTTATTAAGTTTTTAACATTTTTAAACTTTTTTTTACGCTGGATTTTTGATACGTAATGGAGGTACCTATTCTTATTTATACAAGAACATTTGGTGGACCTGAAGGAGACTACCACCTTTAAATTTGTTGTTTTTCATTTTTTTTTTTTTTTTACTTTTTTCAATGCAATCTTATTGATTACACCTAAACTGTCCGATTGACAAAAAAATTTGGAGAAATTTCAAAATTTAAACAATTTTGGCGGGGGTTCAGTTTTTCATACAACTGAATAGTAAACTGATCCTCCGTTTTGGAACCACTTGCCGATACGATAATTACCACCTGTAAATTGGTTGATAATCAATTTTATTTGACTTTTTTCAGTGCAATCTTATCGATTATACCCTAAACTTTCCAACTGACAAAAAAAAAAAAAAAAAAAAAATTGTAAAAATTTCAACATTTAAACAATTTTAGGGGTGGACTCAGTTTTTCATACAACCTTATAGTAAATCGATCCTGTGCAATTAATTTTTTTGTTTGCGCATATTCAACTGAATCTTTTGCAAAATTTTTGAATAAAGCCGTTATTGGAGTTTCCTAGGACGATGACATCATAAGAAAGACAAAACAAAGTGACTCCAACATGTGTGCTCCAAAATGGAGGATCGATTTACTATAACGTTGTATGAGAAAGTGAGCCCCCACCTAAAATTATTTAAATATTGAAATTTTTTCAAATTTGATTTGATAATCGGAAACTTTATATTATAACCGATAAGACTGCGCTGAAAAAAGTAAAAAACTATGAAAAACGACAAATTTAGAGGTTGTGGCAGTCTCCTTTGGGTCCGCCGAACATTTGAATATAAAGTATTTATATCGCAAAAAACAGAATAACTCCTGAACTCTAGCAAAAACAAAAATGGTTATTTAATGGTTATGGAATTAAATATGAATAACTACAACTACTTTAAGAAGTAAGCCATTCAAAATGACAGGCTTCAGCCATTGAAAAGCCTGTGAAATGTTAAAAGCTTAACAAAGGATAAATTTCCTGTTGGAATAAAATTATTCTTTTAGAGAAGTTTCCTCATCTATACCTGTTAAAATGTTTTTATAAAAATAATTATCATTATTCTATGCTTTGCTATTCATACCAGCATTTTCATCTTGATTGTTATATTCACAACTTTTAGTCACTGAATCATCCAGCCTTCTTTAAGTGTCTGTCTTCATATATAGAAGGTTAAAAGTCCAAAGACAGACACTTAAAAAAGGCCAGAGGGTACAATGGTCAAATCATTATGAGTATAACAAGCAACATGAAAATGCTGGTCCTTAAAGCAAAGCATGTATGTCATCTTTGTTGTTTGTGTTTCAGCCACTGTACTTTCTCACATGTTTGATGCCTTCAGTAACCATCCAGGGATTTTAAACAGGATCCGTTAATTGATCCAGTAAATCATTTTGTTGTCATTATTTACCTGTCATATTCACTATCTTAGGAAATTTAAAAACTCATAACCATCAATTTTTCTTTACGTTGCTGCTTTACAACTCCAGTGATGTATATTTATAACACCACCACCAGAATTAAATGAAGAGCTCTGGGATTTGAGGATACAGCAGCCACAACCTTGATGAACCCAATAAAAATGAGAAAACTGATTGGAGAGAATCAATGAACAAGAGTAGACGTTTACTCATTACAAATAAATGGTATATTTATAATTGAACATAAGAGAGGATAAGAAACAAATAAGAAACGTTTATAAATGTAACATATTTTGCTTTTACTAAAGCTTCATCAGAGAATGCGATACAAAGAAAAAGTTTATTCTTCATTGATTAAGCAAACTCCACAGGCATATCTTGTTAAGCAGCATTTGTGTGTATAATTTGTGTGTGTAAGTGTATCATAATTCTGTATTGCCTATGAGGGATTTGGATGATTGTGTGTGTGTGTGTGTGTGTGTGTGTGCACGTGTGTAGCAGGAATTTTTATTTGTTTAGTGATTGTCCATATATTGATTTGGGGGACGTTTTGTGTGAGATTCAAAAAAATTTACTTAACACTGGTTGTTGAAATAGTAGGAGGTAGACATATCTTACATTCTATAACTATGTATTTTATAAAGATTAGTGATGTAATATAGTGTGTTTAATATCTATTTATAGATGGTAAAATATTTATTAGAATTACCTCAAAATATTTCCTGTGTAAAGTATAATTTTTTTTTTTAACTAAAGTGGAATTTATAAAATCAAAGTTATGGCCAGTTTTGTTATTGTATGTTAAGAGCAAGTTTAATGATTTTATTTATATCATATCGATTAAACAGACATTAGATTCATAAACATTTTCTATTTGTTTCTTATGCTATCATTCCATCAGATTCCGATCTATATTTGATCCAAATTCATATAGACATATATATATATATATAGAACATTCTAAAAAGTACCATAAGATTATAATTTTTTTTTAATGTACTTTCATTCTATTATTTGGTATTTACTTCCTACAATATAAAAAAAATCTAAATTCTTTTGCTTTATAAGATGTGTAAAACTGTAACCACTTACCATCACTTGTACACTTGTACCATTACTTTCAGCACTATCATATTCACGGAAAAGAGGCTTTAAAAACTTATTTGTTCTGTAAATTAAAGAAAAACCTATGTTACAAAGATGCAAGTAGCAATATAACAACGATAAAAAAAATATTGAAAAACTTTTAGAAATAATGAAGCTAAAAAAATACTATTAGTTACATGATACACGCTCTTTTGAGACATGACTGACTAGTCAGAAGATTTTTCCGCAGTAGGTTACCATTACTTTCTACAGTAGACTGGTTGCCAACCAAGGCTGTGAAACCCAATCTATCTTGCTATTTAACTCAGAGATAAATTAATATTTTTCACAAGGGTATTTTTGCGCATAAGTAAATGCAAAAAATTCAACTGGAATTCAAACTCAGCTTTCTGATTTCTCATTCCGAGCTGATATCCACTACACCACAACACACATCCTAGCAATAGCAATAATAATACTCATATTGAAAACTGTAAACTCAAATGTTGGAGGGATTCAATATGGTTTTGTTCTAGATATACATATCCAAAAACTAAGGACAGGCAGTGGAGATGCAAACATAGAAAACAAAATTAGTCTAAATACTGAATAAGTTTATGAAATTTCATAATTTAGTAAAACAAGAACTTGGAAGATGTTTTAACACCTTTCATGTTTTCTATAATCTGATTTTTCCAACATATTCAATTTATTTGTACATAATTTGTTATATAACTCCAAACTTTCTTACTTATATTAAGTTTCCTCATGTGGAAAATGGAGCATGTTTTAAGCAGAACTTAAGATTAACATCATCTAAAAGACAATAGAACACTACACTGGGATGACTGGTTAGTTTTCTTTTTCAAACAATACCAGGATACCAAATTTTTAATAAAAATATTTATTCTCAAACTAAAAAACAAAGTTACTTTTCATCAATAGTGGCAGGTTTTTCATAAATGAAGAACTACATGCACACAAACAAAAGGAAGAAACAAAACTTAAGTGTTTCTTTTTAAAGAGGCAAATGAAAAATGCAAGTTGAAGGACTGAAATATAGATATTTGCATTATTTATCTCTAAATATGAAAATCATTTGCATCTAATTTTAAGAACTAATTTTGTTTTTGCAAGAGGCAAGAAAATTATATTTTGTTGTCAATTTCTGGTTAAAAACCTGAATGAACTATTAATGAACAACATTTATGCATTGTGTTTTTTGAAACTGATATGTTCCTGCAAATCTGTTTATGGCCCTCCTGCTCAGCAATATGATCCAGGAAAAAGTAATGACCAAATATTGAGGTAATGATTAGAGAACATGGAAACAACAGTTTAAAGAATGAATGGATGGATGGATGGATCAAAATAAATATATTAATTCCCTAAACATTTTAATTGTGTTTTTATTATGCACCTCACAACTATAAATGATAATGTCAAAAAAAAAAAACCAAAAACATACAAGTTAATTTCTCAGGATAGTGGTGAAAATAAATAGTCACAAGTGCTGATTTAATGACTAAACACATTTTGCTTGAAAATCCAGATGTGCTATGCTCGATTCCAATTGTATAATTCATTTCTGGGACAATCTCTCTCTCATATATATATATATATATATATATATATATATTTTCAATTTCTTTCAGCTGGCAGATTTTTAATCAAGTTGCTTTTGTTTTTTAACCAACTGTGAATCTCTTCATTTAAATGTGAACCTTTGTAAATATTTAGAAACATTTCCTAAACTTATGGTGTTTTGCCAATCAAAACTCTCAATTACATTTTTCAAGTTGAAAAATATTGGAACTGTAATAACATTTTTAAATTTTTCAGTTTCAACATCTTTTTACTTCCAACTACAGAGTACCTGAATTGTTCTCAAATCCTCAAAGTTTTCATTTTCAAATAAATTATCTTCATGTATTTATTGGCCCATTTTTCATCAGAGTAGTTAGCCTGTCTTGATTCTATATTTTGTGATAGTAAATAAAAAAAAAAAACTTCAAATTGTTAACAAATAAATGTAATTACTATCTAATCCAAAATGAATAAAGAATCAAGAAAAAAAATACCTTGGTAATACACAGGGATCAAAAGGGAAGAAAAAATCCAAATTGTTTTGTTTCTTTGCAGTAAAAATTTCAAGAGACCCATAATCAACCACTTCCCGTCGGTTTCTTTCAATTATTGTGTCACAAATAGCTATCTGATAAAGCCTGCAACAAAAAAATTCTGAAGTCAGATATGACAAATCTAAGGATATGATTACAAAAATTATTGTGAATCTTGTGCAATCGTAAGTTTTTGATGAAATCCTTGTGAAAGATTTACACATAAAAATGCACAAAACACAAAAGGAACATGAAAACAAGTCTCAATCTATTCATTTTTTTACCAGTAACAATAATAGATGTAATTGCTGTTCTTTGGATGTGAGAAAAAAATAAATGTGAAACAGAGTGGTCATTATGAATAAAGTAGAACATGTGTGCACTAAAGTGTTTTTTTTTGTTTTTTCAAGAGGATGTAATATATATATATATATATATATATATATTCTACTTGTTGTTACACACTAATTATTATTTTGGAAATAGTACGGTTTTATAATCATAACATAATTATTCTTCAAACTTTAGTGAATTTATAAAAATAAAATATTAAAATCAATTGTTTGAAGTAGGCTACAGGTAGGTCTGGTATTTTCTGTATGAAAGCTGATGTCTTTCATACTGTATGCACACATTCTGATAAAATTTAAAGGTTATTAACTAAAATACTATCAAACATACTTACCTTGTGACACTGGCAAACTTTTCTACTAAATTTGGTGCACAAAATTGGAGAGGATTTAAATGACATGTGACAATATGCTGGAAATTCCAAGTGCTGACACGATTACAACCTTAAATTATGAAAAAAAAAAATATGGTATTCATTCATTTCACTACAAATTTTATTCATACAGTCAATTAGTTTCATTAAATATTGAGAATCTTTACAAGTTTTTGACTAAATTAATATTTTCAGTTTTTCTTATTCCTTTTTATCAAAATTTTCACAAACATTTAATACAAAGATATCTTTATAAATTCAAGATTAAAAACAAATAAAAATATATCTTTAAATGTAAAAGAAAATCATAAAGATTAAATTTATTTATTTTTCTTTTGAATGGCTTTAATCTTTATGCATAAGAATGAGTGAATAATCATATTTAGTTTAATTTATATTTAGTCTGAAGTTGGAAATTAGTACTGGAAACTTAAAATGACCATTTATACAATGTTGGATTTTATCATCAAGGCAGTTTTTTTCATAAAAAAATCAGTATTAATCAACCATTGTTGGTAAAATTTTCAGAATAAATTTATATTTAAATGATACACAAGTCCTGTAATTTCAGCTTATTGAGCTTGTTTTTATTAAAATATATTGACAATAACTGTTCCCTGAAATTTTTTGCAACTTGAGGGTTGTTCAACTTATTGTAAAGAAATATAATAGGAAAGTTATTGATACTTTTTCATTTATTGTCATAGTTCATAAAAAATATAACTTCAAAAGAAAAAAAATTAAAATCTTATTGAGCAATAGGAACACAGGTTTGAAAATTGCATAAAGTTCAGAGAAATTGAAAACTTGGCAAAAAATGAAAACAACACTGACATCTCTTTTAATAGACCTAGTGACCAAAATTGCTCCAAAATATTTTGAAATACTAAAGAGTAAATTTATTCAATAAAATTGCTATTGGCTTCAACCATGCCCTCCATATGTCTTCAGAATCTCCTACAACTCTTTTGGATGGCCTCCTTGTTCAAGTTGGTGAATGCAGTCATAATCCTTACCTTTAGTTCATCTTTGGTATTACAAAGAGTTTTGTTGGTCTCTTGCTCAACTGTGCCCCACACAAAGGGGTTGCAGTTTGAGTAGTTAGATAGCCAGAGTAAGAGGTGATGTGGTTGCAGAAACTGTATGACAGCCATGACTGCATTCTCCTGCTTGTATGGCGTGATGATAAGCCCTGTTGCCAGACATAGCATCTTCCAGCAGCCACCCTCTTGGCCCTGAGCAGCACTACCTTCTTAAGGCATTTGATGGAAGCCTCCATGTTGAGTCTGAGACACTCACCAACAAATTCAGGAGTTTTTTTTTTCTTACCAGAATGATCAGAGTGAGCTTTCCAAGTTTCCATACCTATTTAATCACCATTAGACTAATCTAGCTCTTCCCAATTCCCCTGCACTGTCTTAAAATTGACACCCAAACATTCTTAAATATCCTTATTGGAGCTTCTGGAGTTGTACAGGATACTGTTTAAATTTGAATTGCATCAAGATGCTCTTTTTCTCACAGACAGTTACACAATTACAAAAATGGCACATGCACGAATTTAAAAATTTAAAATAGTAACAATTTACTCATCACACAGTGCAAACTGGACCAAATTTAAAAACAAAAATAAAGCAACACCATTTATACAAAATAAGGACAGGAAAGATAAGCAATGCAAAAACATGTTTTATAATGTAACAGAAAAGGTAATCAGGCATGGGAAAACCTTTTTCAAAAATTGGCTACATGAGGCACAAAATAAGGCAAACAGCACTACTAAAAAAATTAATTTTTTTTTTGTTTTTGTTGGATGCTTTAAGAAAAGATTCCTTGTATAAATTTTAAAAAAGTAAAGTCTTGTGATTTGTTTCTAATTTATTCATTTGACTGTACAAAGATATTTATAAAAGAATATTCTGAAGCAAAAGAGGTTTACACATATGATCATTCTTAGTGAAAAATCTCCAATGGTTTAAAATGCTGACAACGTTACTTACAATAAAATGTTACAAAAATCAAGAAACATTGGACTTTATCAGTTTATGTATGAGGTTATACATGAAACTGTGAGTGAACAAGTGAGAATGAAAAGAAAAAAACATTTTAATAAACATTTTCCTCTTGAAATTAAATGTGCCATTCAGAGAGCCAATCAGGCCACAGTCTGCCTCTGACTGAGGTAAATCCTTAATGTCAGTTTCTGATACATGACAGACATTTGAGAGAATAATTCACATATACATGTTTTTGACTTGGTAAAAAAGAAATGGCAGTAGAAAGAACTACAGTTCTAATCAATATATCATGTTGAGAAGATGCAATGCCCTAGAATTTATAAACTTAGTCAAAGGAGCCTTTTTCTGAAATCTGAAATGAGAGAAAACTATTCAATACTTAAAAAAAAAATATCAAAACATACCATCAATAAATCAAATTGATCAAACATTTTATATGTATTGAATGTACTTACCTTTAGCAGATTCAAAAATGTCTCTGTGTCGAAACACAAACACATAAAAAACTGCCTGGCATAAATAATAGAAAGATCCATGAGAAGTAAATAAATCAGGCTTTTTATCTTTTGATATTATCACTAAATCAATGTAGTAATGGATCCAATTGCAAAATTCATCAAGGCACATTATCATTGAGCTGGAAAAAAAAAGTACAATTACAAACAACATTTTATGTATTTAAATTGGAACTTTTCTTTATCAAACTCAAAAAATATTATTTCATTTCTTTTCATGCAGAATATCCAAATTGATTTTTTATTTTAATAGTTTTTTTTAATTGTATAACTGTGTGTGTGTGTGTGTGATATTTTAATATATAAAATAATAAAATTAGAAACTTTTTAAAATCATAAAACAGATTAAGAGGCACTTTGCTGTAGTATAATAGCAGACATGGTTCACTAGAACAATTACAGCTGAAGGAATTCAGTCCTCACTGGGTGCCTCATACTTTTAGCCTTGGGATACATCTAAGCTACACTTAAAAAAAAACAAAAAAAACACCATAAAACAAAATAAGAAACTTATTTAAAACTGGTGTTGAATTTCTTCTTATTATTATTATTATTTATATTACTTGCTTTTTGTATGATACATTGTGTCCATTTAATTTTTTGTATTTGTGATGCTACACATGTTTCGAGTCTAAAGTTGACTCTCTTGAAACTTGTGACTTCACATACTGAGATCTGTTTGCTTTTCTGATAGCAAAGGTATCATGTATAAATAGATAAGTCTAGTGGTAAACAACCAGGTCAGAATTTATGTGTGTAGATTGGGTTTTTTTCACACTCGCATGTTAAGTTTCTTCTGGCACCTTCCTTGTCTATAAAGAATTTTTTCACTGACTTGCGAAATTTGATTTCGTCTTTATACTTTGAAATTGTTTTCAGCAATTTTTACTCTACGGGTCATCTAGTTCTTTTTATTGCTTTGGGGATACTATTTGACTTTAATGTGAGTGTGTTTCTTTTTTTGTTTTGTTTTCTCGCATTCGTATTTTGTGTGTCTGTGTATGTGTCTTAGGTTTCTCATGTTGTTTTGTTAAGGGAAAATAAGGAAAATGTATCTATGCGCCCAATTCTATCTATGGTACGGTCGGCCCAGCATAAGGCTGCTAGTTTTCTAGCTGGAATCCTACAACTGGTTTTGGATTATTATAGTTCGTACATCATTAAGGATTCATTTACTTTTGCAGAGGTTATTCATAATACTCCTTCTGTAGACAAATTTATGTGTTCTTTTGAGATCCATTCACTATTTACATGTGTTTCAGTTTTAGAGACTATAGATATCTGTTGTGATATGCTCTATCGTAGTTTCTTGACCTGCCCAAACATACCTGAGAATGTCTTCATTGAATTAATGAAGTTTGCCAAGACATCAGTTGAGTTCAGCTTCAATGATTATATGTGTAGGCAAATAGATGGTGTCTCTATGGGATCCAGATTGAGTTCAGCCTTGGCCAATATATTTGTGGATTTCTATGAGTCTGTCCTCTTTATGCTGGAAAATAAACTGCCCATGTATTATCTATACGTGGACAATACTTTTTGTTTGTTTGATGATGTGGGACAGGCTGACTCATTTCTTGCTACTCTGAATCAGCTTCATCTGTCCTTAAAATTTACCATTGAAAAGGAGTCCAAATGTTGTTCATTTTTAGATGTTTACGTTCATCAGACTAACTCAATTTGAAACTTCCATGTTTCTTAAAACTACGTTTTCGGGATTACACGCCCAGTGGGACTCATTTTGTCCCAGAAAACGAAAAAATAAATTTAATTAAGACCCTTACACATAGGGCATTAAAAATTTGCACAGAAAGTTATTTGGACGTAGAGTTAGATTTTATCCACAGCACCTTATCTAAGAATGGTTATCCCACCGATGTTGTTAATGGTGTGATACAGAATAAAAGAATTTTTTCAAAGTTAAGCCGTATACTGTAGAAAAATGTCTAGTGTACTTAAGGCTGCCTTATGTTGGTTCACGTAATGAGCAACTGGCCAAGCAAATTTCTAGAGCAGTTACTTCATGTTATTTATCTTGGCACTTGTTCTGCTTTCCCGTCTATGAAAAAAGACATTCTTCCTCCTCACCATGTTTCATCTGTTATTTATAGATTCGTTTGTAGTTGTGTTAATGAATACATAGGAAGGACGTCACAAAGATTAAATAGCAGAATGTGCCACAAAGAATTCTCAATACAGATGTTCTGGCGGATCAAATTGTAAACAATTCCGAGTCACCAATTGCTGAGCATCTCATAAGCAGCAAAAATTGTGTGAATGGCTTCAGTGTGAACCAGTTCACTGTGTGGTGTCTAGTTCACACTCTGCATTTCATCTACGGGCACTGGAGTCAATACACATAAAAATCAGGACCCAGTCTCTTTGTGGACAAAAAGAATGTATACTTGGACTCCATATCATCACCTGTCTGTGCCCTTCCCAATATTTTCTTTTTTTTTCTCCCCTTACTTTCTGCTATAATTCATTATCATCTTTTACATTTTAAATGTGAATATTGAATTAAAATAAGTCCCAGTAATACCCTGATGAAGTACAGGATTGAAAACGGTTGGTCATTTTGTGTTTCTTATTTTTTATTCCATCTTTTGTAAACATCAACAAATACCTGTAAGTATGAAGCATACTTTATTAATTTCAATTGTAAAATTTTGTACCAGTAATAATTTGTTTATCTTTATATATATATATATATATATATATATATACACACACACTGTTAAATATAAGAGACGATGAATGTCTATTATGTTTAATCATGAGCCGTTCTAAACATTGTATTTTGGCTTTAATTTCAGTTGAAAATAAAGACAAAAATTCTCCAACATTTGGATAATTTTTTATTAAGTTTGGTCTAAACTTTAACAGTATATGTTTGGAAAATTATTTGCTGCCTCGATACACTATATATATATATATATATATATATATATATACACACACACACACAAAAATAAAAAAAATTCTGAAAATTAAACAAGTTTTAATGAATTAATAAATATGAATTAAAAAAAAAAAAATGGAAGATTTTATGCTAGTAAATCTTCTTTGAAAATTATCTGCTTAATCTTTGCTCAAAGAAATTTGATATTATTATCTGCAAGTCTTACATAGATATTCATGTGTAGAAACATTAATGCAGATTTCCTTGAATGCAAGTGATAAGAAAAATTTAATTACTATTTTGAAGTGGCCATGGGTCTGTTTTGTTCATAAAAATGCATGAACATGAGAAAAAAGATAAACACATTTTTAAGGAGTAGAAGAAATAATTTTCTTTTCTTTTCTTTCTTTTTGAGTGGCTGGCTAAAAGATTTCACAGCACAAGACAGTTAATGACTGAAAATCATTTTTTGCTACACCATTTTTAAAATTTGGATAATTACAGGAAACAAGCTGAGATCAGCTGCTGAAAAGGTGGGAAAAGGAAAAGAAAGATTAACGCCACCATATGGAGTAGTTGTATGAGATGAAGCATGAACAGAGTTGGAGTAAAAAATGGACTTTTCTGACCACTCAAAAAGAAGCTGGACAACTCCAAATTTGGAAAACCACTCGTGTAAAGGTATTTTGAGATCATGGAATTTTAGTAAAAAAGGTAAAATTCAACCAAAACCTGGCCAATACCCACCCCTGCCAGATGCAGAGCCCCATATAATCTAAAGAATTTAGAAGAGAGAAAAGACCAGAAAATACATGGAGAGTCCTCACACAACTGCTACCTGAGTTAATATCGTTCACCGAGACCCCCAACCAAGACCTTGTGCCCACCCAGAAGATAGAAAAAACTTTGAAGAAGTCAAAAGAACAAATCAGAAGATCAAAGACGACCAGAACTTAGAAATTTAAGTTACTAACAACATGAGCTGCAGACTCCAAGGTGATCCTAATGTCATTTGATTTTAAGAAGGAAGGGCTAAAATCACTGTATACAATAAAATATATATAAGCCAAAATCATTGTCACATTTTTAACCTGAGTTAATTCTTTATTCCAAAAATTTCCTTTTTTATTGTGTAACTCCAAGCTGCCAGGCCAATCCTCACACTCCCTGAGATCAAAAATACAACATGACTGAGGTATGGATGGTCATAAACAGACAAATGCCAGCTAAGTGGAACTGTGCCACCAACACAATACCAGTGATCAGATGAGTGTTAACAAGTGAGAAGTCAGCTAAATGATAACCATAGTGATCAGCAGGAACTTGAAGACCTACACAGGTCATAGGGCTATATTATTGGTTACTGCTGACTAGGACCAATATAGGAATAATATTTGGCTACTGTTGGCCAAGTTTAAAAGGGTTGAGTGAGGGTTATAATAGTTTATCATGTTAGTTTTTTTTATTCATTTAATATTTTATTTTAGCTTACTATCTTATCACTTTTACAAAAAGTAGAAGGAAATATTTGTGCAAGTAGAATCCCTAGTCAAAAGAAGGAAAAAGGGGAAGGAACTTGGGCTTGAGGTTTCATAGCTCAATAAATTAGTGCAATTCATTGCTGGTAAAGTAACACTGAAAGAAAAAGTAATATTTTGTTTACACCCATTTACATCTAAAACAATCACAAAGAAATCATTTTTTTGTTATCAGATAAATAATGATAATATAAATCAAATTTATTTAAAATGTGTAGTAAAATTATGAAAATCAGAAATTTTGCTTTAGATTAAAGTAACAATATAATGACTATTACAATAAGATCTGACTGAAGAAACTTAAACTTATCCACTTGGAACGCAGGATATAGTTTACAAAAAAAAACAAAAAAAAAACATGGAAATTTTTTTGTTGTAAAATTACTCACCTGGTAGGTAGATACCTTGACCTTGCCAGAAAACTTCCAAGATAAGAGGCACAAGCTTGTCTGAATACAGTATTAGTATTAGGATTATAAAATTTCTTCCAGAGGAAATCCAGAAAACCATCACACAATTGCTGAAAAGAATAATAATTAAATTACAACAGAATCAAATCTCAAAGATTTCACAGCATTTAATAAACAGATTCATAAAATAATGATTTTATTAGCCGGTAGAAAATTATAAACTTTAATCATTGCAGTTTTAATACATTTTTCCTGGGGGAATGATTTCAAAATAAGATTTTAAATTAAAACTCCTACCAACAGAAACAAATACTATATAATAGCATACCAAAAGTTATATAAAGGATATTATTAGAAAATAATCTGACTTATTTCAGTTGCACTTTGATATTTGATGTGTCAGTTGTGAACACTAGCTTGGCTGCTTATGGCAAGCCAAAATGAATTACCAGAGTTCAGACTGGGCATAATAGCTGGGATCAAATAGATGAGACATTTCATTCCTGAAATTGTCAGAACATCTGATATATCTAAAACTATGAAGTGTGTACCAGAATAACGAATGGAAGGCATTACTGCTCTTAATAGATTGTGAAGCATCTGGCCAAAATTATCTAGAGTAAAATCCACATTTAATGCAGGAGGTGCCAGCATCTGGCTTGGGCTTGTGATATCATTTATTAGATCCTGGAACACAGGCAACACCTGACACAATCAGATGAATTATGGTGCTAGTTGGTTTGGGCTGACGGTAATGTTCATGTGTGTTGAAGACCTCACAAGTCCATACAAAACTATGCATGTTGGTAGTGGTTCCTTAATGGTGTTCATGTGGCAAGGATTGACCAGTTGACATGCTTTGTGATCCCCTTATGGATTCCATATAAACCAACAATAATGGGTTATTCCAGTGGGAAAATGCACCATGTCATTGGGCCAAAGTTTACACAAATTGGTATGAGCAACATTCTGGAGATATCAGACAAATGATGTGGCTACCACAGTCACCCAACATGAGACTAACTGAACATTTATGAGATGTAATGGAGAGGTTGATTCACACATAACAGGAATTTATTGAAACAACATAACTGAACATCTCTCTAGAAAAGAGACTTGTGGAATCAATGCCACACTGAGTTGCTGCACTTCAGACTAGAAGGAGTCCTATAAACTTTCAGTGCATTTATTCTGAACTAAAAAGATAAAAACAATAGAAAAAGCTCAGATTTATCTTTAATTAGTCTGTTTAATCCTAATCTGTATAAACATGTGTGAAATTATTACAGTAAAAATGAAAAATGCTACATAACTGTATAAATGAATAACTGAATTGATATTGTGATCTTTATTGTTTCATAAGATTTCAATCAAAATATTCTTTTGGTGCATATTGCAACTAGTATGAAGTGGAAAGATTATATTGAATCAACTGCTAGGTCTGCTGCTAGGAATGTTGGTTCACTGTGTTATGCTAGACAATTTATCTCATCAGAATCTATTTTACATATTTATAAGTTTACCATTTGTTCATACTTTGAATATTGCTGCTACATCTGGTCTAGCTTTTGCTATATAGTTAGAGATTCTTTATGAAATCCAAAGAATAATCAGCAATGTTATTAGTCCTGACCTAGCATCTCAGCTTCAGTCCCATTGCTGTAATGTAGCTTCCCTGTGCCTTTTCTATAAATGCTTTTATAGTAATTGTTCTGAAGAATTTTCCTCTATGGTACCTAAACTTTATGAAGTACAAGATTGGCAGTAAAATCTCATCATTTTACAGAAATGTCTACATATAACCATAAGTTCTATGCTAACAGTTTCTTCTCTTGCACTTGTAAGAACTTTCTTTCAGTTTTTGCTTCCCAATCAACTTTGATTTTCAAAGATTTAAATGCAATGTCAATCATTATTTTTGTGGAGTAAATAAGACACTTAAGAGTTCATAGTCAGATTTCCAAGAGAGTTCTGATAGAGCATTCATTATAGTACCCTTGTAGTCAGTCAAGACATATTATAACCATTAGTAGCAAGTGGCAATGAGGAATCAAAATGGTAGGAAAATATACTTTTTTGCTGCAGCATACATAACAGTGACAAGAAATTAGAAACACATTGGTAATTTCTTTTTTTCTGTGTGTAAAAAAATAAACAAACAAAACAGATATTCTTAAATATAGAAGAATTATTAGCCTAAGTGGTAAAAATACAGCAACACCAATAACGGTAGTTGCTGAAACTCCAGAAACAACCACAAAAGTTAATTGAAATAACTCAGAAGAAAAAAAACGGAAAATTCTCCAATTTTTCTTTTCTCACCAAACCCTGTGGCAAATACCATGGCTGAATTCACATACAATTCAGATGATGGAATTTTATTTTAGAAGATATAGGCAAATTACAGCAAAGAATCCAGCAAGTGGGAAAACAAGTATAAAAAAAAAATTAAAAAAAAACAGCTTTTATTGAGAAAGTTAGCACCAGTAGAATGTGAAAAATACTGTAATTTTTACTACCAATAAAACCAAGAGAAAGTTGCTTTGAATAAACCATAAATATTCTGACTAAAACTTTTAGCAAGAAGAGTCTGTTATTCAATACTCACTGGAAGTGCATGAATCAGATGAAAAACGACAACTAAGATTTTGTCACATATGCTGGAATCATGAACAAGAGTGAAAAATTTAAATTAAGCAAGTGGACTCCAAATATGTTTAAAAGATTAATTTTTGCTGAAGAGTTAATAGTGAAAAAAGATGCAGAAATACCTGCTAGAATCCTAACAAAACTGAAACAGAATCAAAAAGTAATAATACAAGAAATATTGGACAAATGTTAGAGAATCGTAAATCAGACACAATATGGAGGAAATTTAAGAAAAAGTATGCACATATTTACAAGAAAAAAAATTATCTTTCAGATGTGAAAGGTTACATCCTGGATGCAACTGTCCCTTTAAGATTTGAAAGTACTACATGTGTGGAAAAGTAGGACATAAAAAGTCATGGTGTAAAACTAAAGCAAGAAAAAGTTCTCTCAAAAACGTTTGTACCCAGCATTGGGACATAAAAAATATTACAGAAAATCAAAAAAATTTGTGTATGTGAAAATTAATAATGTACATGTAAAAATACAACTAGACACTTGTAATAATATCATATTGAAAAGTAAACAGAGAATTGGATGGAATTATTTGAGTTCTGGGATTTACCTATATACATTTTTTGTAAATGTAAGTGGACAAGTGACCAGTTTAAAAAAAAAATGTGAAAATTTAAGCAGAGAATTGAAAAAATGTTTTCCAGATGTTTTCTCAGATGAGTTAGGTCAATGTTCTAAAGTCAAAGGAAAATTTTAAGTAAAAAAAGAGTCAACGCCAGCATTTAAACCAAAATGTACCATTTGCAGCTTTGGATAAAGTAAACAAAAAAATTAAACAGACTTGAAAAAAAAAAAGAAGAAAAATCAGTGTAATTGAAATAAATTCAAAATAGGCAGCACCAGCAGTGTATGTAAAGAAAGAAAGAAAAAAATAATAATTGTTTGTGCTGATTTTTCCGAGCAGGCTAAACAAATGTTTAGAATCATGTAATTACCCATTACCAAGTCTAGAGGAAATTTTTGTGAAATTAAACAATGGAAAAATTTTTTTCGAAGCTGGATCTTTCTGAATTGTATTTGAAAAAACAGGTTGAAGAAGAATGAGAAAGAAAGAAAAAAATTATATATCTGGTGAAGGAAAAAATGGGAACACAAAAGGCATATTCCAATATCTTTTAAAAAGGATAACATTTACTAAAGAAAGGAAGAACCTATAGACACAAATGAACTAGGCAAAATGCCTTAAATAAAGAACTTAAAGAGAGTCCAAGGTCAGAGTTCCAATATAAAGTGTTAATTAGAGTACCAGTGAAGTCAGTCAAGACAATATTACAACCATTAGTAGCGAGTTGTAACAGCTTTTATTTTCTTAAATTCCTGTTCTTTTATTCTCCACTCTCATTAACAGTGATTTTTTTTCTGATATTCTCTCACACTCAGTGTTGTGACTTAGTGCCTTGCTTGGGGTGAAATGTTTATATAAATTTTTTTTTTAAATTGTCCTTAAGTGATACATAGTACATTTTTTAAGCTTTCTCTCACATTCTTGCAATGGTAGGCATTAATGGGTTATAGGCAGAATACTGTAATTACCACTTAATTTGTTTTATTCATTTATTTACTTTTTTAGAAATCAATATCAGATTTTATTCTAATTTTTAAAACTTTTATTAGATTTTAGGGAGGGCATTAATTGGCTAAGTATTCTAAGTTTTGTCCCTTATAAATATGACTAGCGAAGTCATGTTCACACAAAAAATTCTTTGGCTAAATACAATGGAACCTGTCATAAGCGACCACCCCCACTACCTTAAAAAACTAGTCACTTACAGTAGGTGGTGGCTCACTAAAGGCTCATTGTTATGACCTATTTACACAGAAACCTATATTTCACTCACTATAATAAGTCACTAGAATGATGATTTTTTTAAGCACAGCTTAGATGTGGCACAAGGCCAAAAGCCTGGGACACCCAGTGAGGATCAAACTCACTACTCAGTTGTAACGATTCTAGCGAGACAAGCTTGCTAACCATTACACCATCTCAAGGTGCTCTCACTCACTAAAATGTACATATTAGAATTTTAACATGTAATTTGGTAATAAATAAATGAAATGGTGTAACTTTAAAGAAATTTATTCAGCATAATTAATTCTAATCTTTTTTTAAAATATCAAAAACGTATTTACAGCGGTCAACCAAAGAGACTAAAATATTTATTCACAATGAGATGAGCTTTAAAAATCAGTTATTGCTTTCCTTTTCATGCCTGTACAGTAGCCATTTCTTATAAAATATGTAAGTTGGAAAAATTTGTGACATATATGGTTTCAATTTTTTCTTAGAAGTAAGTGATAGTAAAAGAGAATCTGTGATAATACATAGAAACAAAACATAAAAAAAACTGACAGTGATCGGAGTAGAGAGAGAGAGAAAAAAATACAGATACCCAATAGAAATAGAATAGCAATAGATAGATGTACATAAAAATAAATAAAATAAAAATAAAGAAACGTAAGAGATACACATATTGAGAATGGAACATAGGTGTGATTTTCCTCATCCCTGAATTTCTCCAAGATGGTACAGGGACAGTGAAATCTCTTGAACTTTACAAATGCAATGCATGTTAATACAAAACAGCCGACATTTGACCATGAGGTGAACTCAGGTGATGCACATTTTAAGTAATAACAGTTTGATACAACACTACAATAACAAAACAAGAAAATTTTCCTAGCTTAGGTCAGAGCAAAATGAAATAAGATTACTCATTGAATTTCTCCTAATTTAGACGTTAGGGTGTATGGCCAAAATGTTATTTTTTTGTTTTAAAGCGGTCACTTGATCAGTGATTTTCACTCGTTGATGTTAGTCACGGGTGGCTTTCTGGAGGTGGTCGCTCACTAGGGGTCAATTAACATTAGCAAATCGTCCGTGCATAGAAAAACAGTCATTAATAGCAGGTGGTCGCTGATAAAGAGGGGTTGCATATGGCAGGTTCTACTGTATTATAATTTATATTGCCATTATTTTATAAAATATATTATATATATATATATATATATATATATATATATCCAATACTACAGTTATTTTTCATAAAATATTTACCGGTATATATATTCGGCCAATCCTTCAATATTTGTCTATACTTCTGAGATGAGGTAGTATTTACATTATTTATATTGTTATCTCCATCCTATCACCTGAAGAAGGCTGAAGCATACAACAGCCGAAACATCACGAATATAGCAATAAAGATGAGGACAATCTGTACAATGTAAATATTCAGCCATTTCATTACAGAGACAGCACAAGCTCACAAAGTTATTTGTTCCAGACCACACCAACAAAACTTATTAGAAGATACAATTTTAACAAATGCCTTATATTTATATAATTATTTCATAACTAGACTGAAATATTAAAATAAACTATCATTTTGAATAAAAGAAAAACAGAAACTTACAACATTATATTTACAAATGTAGAAGAAAATGAACTGGACATGACAGGTGGCATGAGTTGGTAAGATAATAGTTTCAAATACTAAAAGCAATTCTCTGAATAATCTTTTGCAACTTGACCAATCCAATTTTAAATCTGTGGCATCAGTATTATTATCAAAATCTGGAAAAAAAAAAAAAAGTTAAGCAAATGAAAAGTGTTATAAATTACTGAAATTCTGATTGTTACTAATTTTTCTTTACTAATTTTTTCTTGTTTTTAAATTTGGGTTTATCAAAACTATCACTGGCCAAATTAGTCAAAGCATCATCCATGAAAGACATCTTCCCAAAATATAAAATAAAAGTCAAAGTTTTCATAGAAACTACTTTATTTTTTTTTACTTCACGCTACTTTATCAATAAAAATATTCAATATCTGTATTTCTGAGATGAGATATTTACATTATTCAGATTGTTGTCTTCATTTTTACTGTCATATTCAGATTTTTGGTCATTGTATGCTCTGAGTTTCTTCAGATTGGAATTTTGAACTGAACCTTTTCTTTCGATCATTGGGGTAGATTGTTCTTGTTCCATAGTCATGTCACGTAGAGAGTGGAGTTAAAAATGGACATAACTAAAACATCCATAAGTGGTATGACTCATGAAACAAGAACAAGTGATCAAAAAGGGCTCAGTTCAAAATTACAATCACCCAAAGAAGGTCAGAACAACAACAGCCGAAGTGTTGTGAATATGATAATAAAAATATTCAATCATAAAAAGTTTCCATAAATCTAATTAAAAAAAATACACTAACTAAAAATAAAGTTGATAACAAAAACTAATTTAAAAACACAACAGACACTTGATGTCAAGTTTGCAAAAACTATTCCTTTGAATTTAATCTCATAAAAATTACTTGGACTATTCTATAGAGTCAATATCAAATATATAAATAATTTTTGAAGTTAATTATCGTCAGTGTTGGTTTAAATATAAAGGTTGAATAAACAAAGATAGAAAAAAAATAGGATATTTTTACCTCATAAAAAGTTTTACAAGTATTTGTTGGTCTTGTAAGAAATATATTAAAAAATATATATTCTAAAAAATGTACAACTGCACTCTAAACACTTTCAATCCTAATGCTTATATATATATATATAGATAGATAGATAGATAGATAGATAGATATGCACTCACACAGAGAAGGTACAATGGGTAAATTACTGCTATTTATATTTTTAATTTTACATGTGAGTATTGGGTCTCAGACACAACATGAACACCTACATCAAGTGCATTGAGGAGGCAGTGCTGTCCTGGATCAAGGGATGGCTGCTGGAAAACCATGTCTGGCAACAGGACAACAGCACCATGCCACTCAAGCAGGAGAAACCAGTTATGGCTGACACATAATTTCTGCAACCACTTCTAGCCACTTAACTTCCCAGGCTGCAACCCACTTGATTATTATGTCTGGGACACAGTTGATGGTTGGTTGGTTTGGGTTTTATGGCATATCAACCTCTGTGGGTCATTTAATACCAAATCATTTATTGTATCACATCATTTTTGGTCTGTTATCCCAAGATTATTTCTTTGAAACATTCGTTAAATCAAATCAGTTTTTCTTAAATTATCCATTGGTTTGGGTCAAGTTACTTTAAAACATTCATTGCATTAAGTCTTGCTCTTTGCATCATATATATCTTTGGGTTTGGTTAGTGTTATATTTTCTTGTATAGATTTACTTTTTTCAAAAAGGCTATAATAGTATTGGGGTTTGTTTTTGTCAATAGTTCTTTCAGACTGTTGACATTGTAGTAAGTCCGTCAGATATGGGAAAGATCACCACAATCCAGTAGGAAGTGCTTCACAGTATAGGACTGGGACACAGTTGAGGGAGAGATCAACAAAACTATTTATAACACCAAAGATGAACTGAAGGCAAGGATTATGGCAGCATTCACCAACTTAAACAAGGAGGCTGTCAATAACAGTTACAGGAGATTCCGAAATCATCTAGAAGCTGTGGTTGTATTCAATAGCAATTTTATTGAATAAAATTACTCTTTAATATTTCAAAATGATTTTGTGAAATTTTGGTAACTATAACTGTTAAAATGAGATGTCAATTTTAATTTAATTTTTGTGCAATTTAGATGACAATTTATCAATCTCATCCTGTGTGTAGGTGTGTGTATATATATCTCCCAAGAAAATGTTATCTCACTTGTTGCCTAATAAAATAATAAAGGCTAAGCCATTTTCAATTTTTATTCCATGTTTATTTTTCTTTCATGGTGCATTTATATTTTAGAGAACATGACAAAATCTGAATGTGAAAATCAAAATTACTACGATTAAGCATGAAAATTCTTATTAAAAATAAAAAGACACAAAAATAAAGTAAAAGACAAAAGGTATCTACATTTTATGTCATCAATGGTAACATACCAGTCAGTCAGTCAGTCCAGACTACATTTCAGTCTACAAAAATAAAGACTTACTTTGATAAATGGTATTTGTTATATAGGTTAAGAGAAGGCTCATAAGAATATCCAAAACTTCAGCCTCAGGAAGTTTCAGTAATGGTTTAAGGTCTTCATTTGTCTTTTCAACTTCCTGCATTAAAAAAAAAATTATTTTACATAAATAATATCCCTAAAGTGCAGTTAAAGAAATATCTTTCATTTATTTAAAAGGTTTATTCCTTGTTTCCTATTTAGAATTGGGTTTCCAGTTCCTTCTAAAATCCTTTCATTCTTAGAATCTTACCCCACTATCCCCACATCTTAGTGGCATTATCATCTTGCTTGGAGTGAAAGAAAATTCCTAACTACAGACAATCCTTTTTTTTCCAATCCAGAGTGATGAAACTTGCAAAAATAAATTCTCTGCACAAACTAAAGTCAGGGAGAAATTACCAAAGCTATGTAGAAAGTTATGGAGTAAAAAAAAAAAAAAAAAAACTGTTTAAATGTTGTTAACATAACACAATTCTTATCACATTATAACATACTTAGGTTATGTAAAATATTTAAATAATTAAAAATTCAAAATAATATAACATACAAAAGGAAATTTCTAAGATCTAAACTGACTTTCTTGTTTGACTAAGGCCAACTATTAAGAAAATGATGTAATTATCTTTACAATTATTTCATCTCTAAAATGTTAACATTCATAAAAAGGAATTATTTTGCAACTAAAATTAATGCTAAGCTATTCTAGAACTCTCCATTAAAAGAAGATAAAAATCCAATACTCTGAAGGTTGTTACTGATTTGATGAAAATGAACAGGATGTGCATACTAGTAAATAGTAGATAAAAACATTCAGTTTTTCAAATCTCATACGACATATATACTCATGCAAGTGCATGTTTGTAGGTCGAGTTTTAGGTCCCATATGCTGTACTAAGATTCAGTTGGGGGGGGGGGGGGGGGGTATCCAGTGCAAGCCTCTATCATGTATGTTCCATTTGTTCAATTAAAGCCATTTGACAGCAATCATAACCTTTAAGAAGTCAGAGGACCATTTCAGAGAATGTGTTGGACATGACGTTGGTTTGATGTTGGTGAAATTGGTCAAATGTATATTCCTACATCTACAGATCACATTCTGGACAGCCACATACTTCAGATGCTCACAAAGATTGATGGGTTGTAAGAGCAACATTGGTAGTTAATATGGAATCCACAGAACAGAGTACAGAAAACATGGTGCCAGGAGTGTTAACACTGACCATTGGGAATTGTTTAGTTGTATTTGGACTACATGTACATGTGCCTTTAGCCACACTAGAGGACTCAATGGTACTCTATCATTCACTGAGAAGAGCATGTTTTATCATGACACAACTAATGATTGGTTGCAAATATAACAGACTGAAAGAACAAAATCTTTCATACACACCCAATCCCTGACCTGATGATATAGGATGTTTGCAGAGAGAATATTAAACAGTACCATGTACAACTAGAACATGGTTTACACCATTTTGCTGCCATTCCTGCAATAAGAATGTAACGTGCTGTTTCAACAGGATAGTTCCTATCCTATCTTTATGGGACCCATGCTACTCATGCCCCGCAAGAGATTTGACAACTTTCTTTGTTGACATGATTACTAGACCTGTCCCTCATTGAATATTCAGGGAATGATGTTGGAATCATTTAGTTAGCTCAAATCAAATACAACTCTTGCTGGTATAATGAGGTAGATTAATGAATTACTTACTAGATGGTATCTGGCATCTTATGATTGTATGTATGCATGAGTTAGCGTTTAACAAAAACAAAGTGTATTAACATGAACTCTAGGTACTCTTAATACATGCCTTATTTTAATCATATTCATCTGGATATGTAATCATAATACCTGGATATAAATCTTTAACAATTGTGAACACATAATCAGGGTTTCATAAAATTTATTTTTGTCAGTGTAATTTATTATCGAATCTGGAAAATTAACCATTTTCAACACACAATACTGATTGCTAAAAAGAAACTTACCATTTCAAATACAGAATCTGAAGCTTCATCTTTTTCAGCCTCAATAATATTACGTCGGGGACAAGAAACCTAAAATAAAACGTAATTGAAAACATAAAATATTTTAAACACCTAAATTTCATATCAGATTTATGAAGATGACCTTGTTTTTTATGAAGATGATCTTGTTTTTTTCTATCACTTTTAGCTTCATATCACATTATACTTTGCTTTTTTTTTTTAATTTTTTAATTCAATCTCCTACTTTGCTGTGATCTTTATTCCATCTGTATGTAATGTTATGAATAAGTTTTAAGGATATTAGCCAGAAGAGAGAAAAGATACCTAATAGTCCAATGTTTTTTATATCATCCTCCAAGCCATTTTTGTAACTAAACCAATGTTAGACATCTTTCCTCCAAAACTGATCTTGATATCTATAATATATTGCTATCCCACGCAAACGAGAAAGAGAGTGAAACTCTTTCTCGTTTGTGTGTAAAACTTTCTTTGATATATCAAGACATCCATGTATCATGCAATACCAAAGAACAAGGGCACTATAAGAGCAATAATTTCTCATATTTTATAAATCTGAAAATTTAATAATCAATGTTCAAAGGCATCATTTTACAACAAAATGCTTAGCCTCAATTGTGGTTGAAAAAAAAAATATATATATATTTTAAAAAAACAAAACATTTTTCTAAATGATAGAAATATTAAAAATACACTGATCAGTTTTACAATTTTTTTTTTGTTTTGGACACACGAGATTTCTAAATTGCTGATGAGAAGGCAATCACATAAGCAAAAATTAATGATGCTTAAAATGTAAACATCTTCCAACTAAAATATGTCTCATATTGATATCTATGTAAAGATAAAAAAAATAGAATATCAGTCAGAGAAGAAACAGATTAATACCTTTCCCAAATGTATGTGCACATAATTGAATGCAACAAATTCAAACGGAATTTGAACTTGGCTCTTAGATTTTATTCCGAACCAATATTCATTGCACCACATCACATCACACTGATGGATCCATCTCTTCTCCCTCCAGCTATAGGTTGAATAGCAGGACAGATTGGATTCTATAACCTTGGCTGGCAACCAGTCTACTGCAGAAAGAAATGGTAACCTACTGTGAAGAAATTTTCTGCCTAGTCAGTCATATCTCAAAAGAGATATGATTGCCCAAGTGTATGTCACATAAGGCATTTAACTGACTGAAATAGAATATACTTACATCAAATGCTGTCATTTTGGAAATGATCAGCTCCAAGATTTTCAAACGATATTTTGGTATAAATAAAGTCAACTGAAGTAGATTCCGAATATAACATTCAATTTGGAAGATATCATTTTTGAAATATGGAAACTGGTTTACAATGCTGTTCATCAAAGTATTTTGCATCCTGTAATAAACAAAATGGTCATGAGATTTGTCTAACAATGAGTTAAGACATTTTTGGGTTTGAAGGTTGTCTTTAATGCATCCATAATTAAAATACACTTTAAGCAAAAATTTTGGCAAAATTATAAAAACAAACTTGAATATACAAATTATTAAAAATTATTCAATGAAAATGTTATATTCACTTTTCATGAAGTTTAAAAAGACAAGTCATTCCAAATAATGCATGAAATTGTTTATTCAACCATAAAAAAACAATTCGAACTTTTATTCACTTAGTTTTTAAGTATAATGACTTTGGACTTATTGAATGAAGCAAAACAATTGTATAAGACAAAAAGTGAGAGGTCTACAAAGTAATCATAAAAAAAAAAAATGGCATTATTGAACTGATCAGACTTACTATTAAAACAGTAGTCATCAGAATAAATACCAAGCTGAGAACTGATGACACCTGAAAATTAGGAACAACATAGACCTATGGATAGAACCTTGGGGGACACCTGCATTTATGCAAAAAGCTCTAGAAGTGTGGCCATTCATTTCGCAGTTTGATAAGAGTGAATCAGTTCAAAAATTTGTCCAGAAATATAACCTTTCTACTTGTGAAAAAGACCAGTATGCCAAACCCTGTCAAATGCCTTTAATATATCCAAAGCAACAGCCAAAGCATTACCATTCTTATCTAAAGCTTAATAGACTTTTTCAGTAATAATCATTAATAGATCACTAATCAACCTAGAGAAGCAAAAAATGCTGCAATATGAGATGTTCAACAATTCAGTGTTAATTAGACAGAACCTTTGGTACTTTTTCAAAAGAAGGTAGAATGCTAATAGGCTAATATAAGGATCAGACAATTACCCTGAGTTGTACAGAAAAGGATTTCCAACAAGCAGGAATTCAATAAGCAATGAGACATTTCTTCAAGAGAACATACATGGAAGAATTTCTCATCTCCACAAACATTTGCTGTCTAAGATTTACAAATTAAAAGACAAACAAGAGTAAAATATAATTTTCATTTTGGATTCTTGTAGTAAATCCAATTTTTTTTTTTTTTAATCCAAAAATGCCATTTTCTGTGCAAGAAAGAAAGGAAAGCATTTAAATACTAATATTTATTTCCATAAGAACACATTTTCATTACCTTTTGAATTTTTCTTACAACTTATAAACTACATACTACAGCAAAGAAAAGAGCTGAGTAAACATCTAAGACTTCCTTAATATTATGCAAATGATAATGCTAGGAAGTTTTAATTTCAGTTGTTCAGACTATATAACTTATTCTTTATATTGCTTGCTTGTTATAACAATGTTTCTACTGATCTAAACAGTTTTCTTGATGAAAGTTTACAATCTTTCAGAAGTTTCTTACAGAAACAGTCACAAATAAAACTACCATCTCGGATTATTCCAGAAAACAAGTATTATATAATAAATTTAATTCTCAGTCAGCCAAGTAAGTTTAATCTTTTTTTAAATTTAAACACTTAGATATTCTTGAATTATTTCCCCATTGGGCTTTTTTGCCCACACTGATCCTGACAATCACCTGTTCATAAAATTTCTACAACAGATAAAGAGTTCATTAATCCAAAAACATTTAAGATAACTTCTGAAAATTATAGGCTAAATTTTTTTTTGGGGGGGGGGGGGGCTTTACCTTGTCAAACAAAACAAAAAAATAAATTGTATATTTTAGTTGCTTTGTTTTCGATTTGAAAATTATACTTACATGGGCACACGGTTATGGATAGCCTTCAAAGCAGTTTGTATATGGCTACAAATTATTAAATGCTGTTTTTTCTGAATAATAGTTGGTTGCAGTGGATCAATATCTACAACAAAACAATATTGACATACTTGTGTTGATTGTCACAAATAGAATTCCAATACGTTTTTTAAATAGTGATTTGAGGAATATAAAAAGTTTTATCTTGAGAAGAAAACTTAGATTCATTCTCTAACAAAACTAATTTATGATTAAAATATTTTTAATACTATAATTAACAATATTTATAAGTTAAAAGTTTTTATTCTGAAATCTTCATAAAAACTAACTTTAAAAATTTATTTCAACTTATTTTGGTTTCAATAATTACTTTGAAAATCTTATTAAATTTACAAATGTTAACTCAGTTGTCCATTTACAAATGGACAATTGAGAATACAGAAATTAAATTTTAAGGAATATGTCAATAGGTAATGGCAGATAAATAAAAATTATAATATGAAGATTTATGCAAGTGAATTAGCCATAATAAAGATGGTAAGTTATTTCATATGTCCAATTATAGAAAGAATTTAAGTTAGCAAATAACGTAATTATATTACATAAATTATACTTATAAATGTCATAAACCTCTGATTTTTCAGAAGAGTTAAGTTTAGATAATATCCAAACTTAACTCTTCTGAAAAATCAGAGGTTTATGACATTTTATGAACACACATTCACAAAAATAATTAAAATCAAAATATCTGTTTGATATCCTAAAACTAAATCAGGCCTTAAGACAAACTAGTTGTGTCAAACAAACAATACTTTAATAATTTCATAATTAAAACAAAAAAATTTATTTAAAAATGAAAACTTGTCACTCACTTGGTTTAAACTGCTTCACCAAGGCTGTTAACACATTTGTTAAATGTACAGGTTGTGCAATGCTCAAACAGACAACAAAATCAAGATATTTCTTGCATAATGATTCACTTGTATACCAGTTTAAGTTCTGAAAGAAAAATATTTTTAAATGAAATAAGAACAAAAGGATAATAATTCAGAATGTATACTCACCCCAACAAGCAACCAGTCATAAAATATTTGAGTAAAAATATTCTTTATTTCAATTGTAAAGGAGGAAATAAATGCCTAAATCTGATTTATCATCATCCAGTAAGGAATGAATGTAACCATATAAAAAAATGACATTGTGCAAAAGGAAATATAAAGTTTGCTTTTATGATCGAGTGAAGAAGTTTAAAGCTTTAAAATGATAATTAAAAATATTTAAAGTGAAGGACTCAATAAAAAGTGATTCAAAAATATGTGAATATGTGAAATAATTTCAAATTATTTTTCATATACACTTACTAATTTGAAAAGTATAACTATTTGGGTAAAAAAGTTCACCAGCTGAACCCTATTTTAAATTAGACCTATGTCATCAATGAATATTACAGAGTTTAAACTGTTTTTATGTTTTCTTTAATGATGCATATTAAAACAGTATAAAGTACTTATTCATTGTATTTTGTCCAAAATTCCATGGATGAATCATTTACAACTCTTGCTTTTATGTACTTTCTTAATTAAAATTTATAAATAAATAGATTATACATAAACTGGATATATTCTTTAAGTTTTGGACTCAATAACAAATTAACATTAAAGCTTTAAAAATGTGTTCAGTTTTCCTTTTAATGGTCATTCATTTTATTCAGATTCATGGCTGGCAACATTTTATCTAATTCTCCAGATTTGGAAATTAAAATGAAAATTTAAAAAAAAAAACAAACTGATAAAGGTTTTAGTTTAACTTTGGTGCATGGTTCCATAAAAAATTGAAATGTAATTAGTGGTAATTTCCAAAAGGTAACCGGTTTCCATTTTTTTTAACAATTATTTGTCTATTAATTCCAGGGATTAGGTCTTATTTCAGCAGTTATGTGAAATTTCTATATTATTTTTTAAAAAAAAAGGATAAATTGACATGTGTTGTCATTTTATAATTGTTTTTTTTTTCCTTTTAAGCTGTTATGGAAAACCAAAAAAAAACATTTTTTAAGCAGATGTCTGTTCACCTATTTTTTAATACTTTCCACACTAATAATCTCTACTTGATAAAATTTATATTTAATAACAAGAGAAGTAGTTTTCTTCTAAGTGGGAGAAGAAGGCCACTGAAGAAACTAAATTTCATACAATGTATGAAACGGTTGCTGATAAAGTTAAAAAATTTTATTAAGGTGGGTACCTCCCTGAAATCGATAAAAAAGAGCATAGTATGAATGAAAAAGGTCCCAAACTTAATAAAAAACGAACTTTTTCCATCAAAATGTGTATATTATTATTAAGAGGAAAGATCAAAGTAATTTCTAATTATTTTTTAAATTTTTTGAATCTCTAACCTTTTTGAAATTTTGGCAGAAAATCTTGCTTTGACTTGAGTTAGCAGGTAACCAAAACGTTTAACTGTTTTACAATAGAAAACAATGATGACATCATCCACTTTTTTCCCCAGTGACAAACACATTAATTTGGAAATTCTCGCAAAAATCAAATAATTGTCGAATTTTAATGAAACTTTCAGTACTCATTCACAAATGAATGAAATTATTTTTTAAATTATTATTTTTTAAAAATCTTGGTAAAAATAATTATTTTTAACTGTTACCCCCACTCCATATAAATCCATGAAATTTTAATAAATTTTAATTTATAACTGTCTATAATTTTATTAGTTAAACACAAGACTCATTGGGAAATATAAATCATCCATTTTTTTTGTAAATTTTGCCTCTGTATCCAAAAATCTGCTCCAAATGGTAAATTAAAAAAGGAACAAAACTTTGATATTATTTAATTTGATAACCTTTTAATAGCTTGAATAAATAATAAAAATTAAGGACATTATAGCCTGAAGAAAAAAATTTTTCCAATTACTAATAAAATTTTAAAATAATTTTTTTAATTTTTTTTTTATTATAATAATTTATAAAATTTCAAAAATATTTTTAAAATCTTCAAAGATTTTTTTAGTTAAGAACTGATGATTATATTGCCTATCAAAAATTGAAAAGTTTAATAAAAATAGTTTTGCCTTGATATTTTTAAAATAATTAAATTTTTTTGTGTGTGTGTCTGTAAAAATGTTCATTTTTATTGAATACAATGTTCCATAGAGGACATCTTGATTTTAGCAGTGTTGTGGATTATTTCCCTTACATGGAAACCACAGAAAAGCGCAGTATTTTCTTTTATGTTTATGGCTTACAATGAAATAAAATTAAAAAAAATAGTGTAAACATTTGTGTAAGTATTAATAAAATGAAAAGTACTATAAAAATTTAATAACTTTAACTTATCATAACAGTCACGCGAATAATAATAAAGAATAAAATGAAAAATAAAATATGAAAAAATATAACATTTCATGAATTTTTATATATTAATAATAAATAAAACACCATAAAATTTCAGGAATTACTAAGTTACCTCAGTATTTATAAAATTTAAAGCTATTAAATATTTAAATTAATTTAAGTAAAGTTTACATTATTTTAAAAGAAAATTCATTTTTTCAGAAACTATATTTAAACTTAAGCTTATGCAACTAAAATTCAATAAAATATTACATTACTGAAAATATTAGTTCTTTTAAATTACTAGCTAGATATCATTCAAAGGTCACGTTTTAAGGGTTGTTCCTCTTAAGAAAATAGTTATGTTCACAGTCAGCAAATTATGTCAATTTGGGTGAACCATAATTGACTAGCTGACAGCCTGATAGGCTGTCAACTCATCAATTAGCACTTTATGAATATCTTATCTCCGTGACTAAGAAATACTTTTTTTCCTAATTCTATGCCATAAACAAGTAATATTTGTTTCAAATCAGATTAATTTTAATTTGCTATTTTACCAGAATTAACAAGTCACAGAAGTTTTGTTTTTTTTTTGCAAGATTTTTAAAACCAAGAATTAACACTTTTGTTTACAAATGTGTTGATCACTCAAAAATGGCAGCAAAATTAAAAGAAAATCTCAAACTTTTATATATTCCAATCAATATCATTTCTGTTTGAAATAAACCAAAGTATTTTGCTTACTGGAAGTAGTAAATTTAATCATTTAGCTTTCAATTAAAACTAAAATAAAAGTTTCAAAAAAAATTTTTCATTTTTAAAAATCAGTTTAAAAGTTAGATATCGAAAATACTAGTGACGTATCTAGATTAAGGGAATAGATGTTACAATGATATAACTTTTAATGAAACTTTATCTCTACTTTGAAAAAAAGGACAAAAAGCACTCAGTGAATTTGAATATTGATACAACTTTAGCATTTGTGATGAAGAACCACTTCAAATGATATTACATCAATCAGGTGCTGTAATCAAAGTTTTAATTCCAACTAAAGACAGAAATGATTATTTTCAATGATCTATGTTAGATGATATTGTACATCTATGATAAAAGGTATTCATATGACAGAGAGAAGAACTGTTTTGTTGAATTCTTCACCCCAAAATTAGTAAAGCTTCAAATTTTAATATACCACCAATAGATATTTTTTTTGACAAATTCAGAATGGTATACTTTTGACCAGTTTTGCCCTTCTGTCAAACTGTATTTTTGGCTATTTTTACATGGTATGAATATTAGTTATTTTTCTACTAAAAAATAACCTCATTTCTGTTGTGCTATAAATTATAACAAGGCATTAACTGTTGAAATTAAACTTAAATGAATAGTCAAAATTGCTCTTCAGTGTCATGTTTTTACTACTACATTTTGAGAATGCAATTTTTCCTAATGTGTAGCTAGTCTGATCTAATAATTATTGATTCCATTAGCATTATCTTTCTTTTATTTTAAGATTACCTAATAAACATTACATTTTAAATGATTTTTAACTTGTCACAGAAGTCGGCATCTTCAAAGTCACTGCTGAAATTGGCTTCTGGCCTAATAGCACATGAGATGGAAAACTGACAAATTTTGAATGATCATAACTTCTTTGCTAATTGAGCTACCAAGATAAATGCGGGACTATATTTTTTTTATTTTGTCAAGCCTTCTATGCCTGTATTAAAGGTTTAAATATATTGAAAATAAAATTTTAGTTTTGAGATATGTACTAAATAGGTAAATTAAGCAGCTTCCTTAACTATTTTTCCAGTGAATAAATTTTTTATTATGCAGAAATATTTAAACTACTTACCAGAATAACTCTGACAAAGTCATAAAAATGCTGATCTAAAAGAGTAACACATTCAGCAAATTCTTTGAGATAAACTTTCAAAATATCCACCTAAAATAAAAATCAATATATTTTTGTCATTAACCATAAGACAAAAACAAATCTAGAAATTACAAAGTTGACAAAAATAGTACAAAATGCTTTTTTTTTTCAAAACATGGTTTATAGTTTTATTTTCTCCCTTTAACACCAGTCATAAGAAGAAATTTTCATTATTTTCACAAAACTAATATATTAACACAACACTGACTAAAGTAACATTTGATAATTTTAATAACCAACAAAACACTAATGTTCTTATTTGACTACTATATACATTTTATAAAATTTCAGTCCAGTCAATGAAACACGACAAATTATATTGGCTGTAAGACTCAAAATTACTAAATATTAAAACTTGCCTTTATTCTTTCAAAACAATTTGGTACATTTTAGTAAATTTTGTCACACTTTCCAACTAAATGGAAGTTAGTCTTTTTAACCAATTTCAAATTTACATGAATCTTAATGTAATTATTTCTTTTAGTCTTATTTATTCAATTGGTTCCCAAGGATTTATTATTAAAGTTTAATCAGAATATTCTAAAACTCAATGCAATATATTTTTAAGATAAAAGTTGAATTTTAGCTTAATTTCTACAATACTTTGTGCCTAAATTCTAATTTCATAAAAACAGAAAAATTAAATTATTGGAGTGATCAGATATTTAAAGATATCAGGAAAGAAAATAAACCTGAATAATAATAAAGATTCTGTTCAGTTATTTTAAGATTGACAGATGTGAAGAAATTTAGACAAATGCATTATCTTTGATGATTAAAACAAAAATGAGGGCAGTGGTTTGAATAATTCTCAGAATATATCTTGGAAGTTCAGATAAAAATGAAAAAGTTCTATTTTAAAAAAAATAAAATGTTTCTTCCTTTTATTTGTTATAATGTAAAAAAAAAAAATAAATAAATAAAAAAGTACATTTTCTGAAATGTTTGAATGCTTAACTTAAATCCTACCTATGAAATGTTAAAACTGAGGTAAACAAACTTTAGTTATATAGGGTCACTGTTGGCCACGTGTAAAGTGGGTTGTATTCACAATAGCAACTTAAGTTTCACCATATCAATATAATAACAATCATATATGCACATTAGTTGGAAAGTTATTTGCTTATTAGACACGTTTGGGGAACAAGCTGCACAAATGTTTGAGAAATTACTTTAATTTTAGATCATTGCAAAATGTGCTCAATTAGAAAATTAAAAACAAAACCATACATAGTCACGAAAAAACATTAATTAATCAAGTATGTAGTCTCCATTGTTTTAACTGTCTCCCATCATCCTACAAGCTTGTTGATGCCATTTTTGTAGAAACTTCATTTTTTTCTGTTGGAAGAAGGTTGTGAGGTAGTTTTCAGCTAACTATAGAATCAAATTATTTTTCTATTTAAATTGTTCTATAGAGATTAGAACAAATGAAAATCCAAATAAACCAAGTCAAGAGAACACAATTGGTGCAGGAGGGTCTATAAGGTCTGTTTTGCAACATGCAGTCTTGCATTGTTATGTTGGAAAATAGCAACTTTTCAATTTGCCAAACTTGGCCATTTTTCTTGAATAGAGATTATGGAGTTGGTCACAATGCTTTTTTGGAGTTATTGTTTCATGGGCTAAAAGAACCTCAATATGACTTACCAGTCTGCAACTCCCCCAAATAGACAGCAACAACTTCATTGGATACAAACCCACTTTAGCCACAGGTTCTGCACATTCACAAGCTTGTTTCCAGCTTCATTTGCATCAAACATTATCAGAATCCATTTTTCTTCATATGTGACAATTCTGCCCAAGAATGGTTGCATAAACACAATCAAGCTTGTTCTGGTCTCTCAGAAAATGTAGCATCCACACATTTAGTTTGGAAATAGACCCAAGTCACTTCAAATAGCAAAAGACAATCAAGACATTGATTTATTGATTTTCAAACTTTAGCAATCTCTTCCATTAAAATCTTTGATTTATTCTCCCTGATGTCAAGCAGAGTATCTCCATCGATATCAGAATCCTAAAGTGTAGTTAAAACCACCCTGAGATATCAGGAAAGAAAAATCTGCCAAACTACTTTTTGACTGTCTGAAGAACTGCTGCACAAACCAAACAAATGTTCTGAATGATTTTTTTTTGTTGCAGATCTAACACTTCTTTCTGATAGTCAAAGAGCATAATATCACCAAAATGCATTTTTTTCATCTTCTATCTTTAAGGAATTAGTGGATAAAATGCCAACATTCAACAAAGTCTGACTTGCGACTGAATGATGCAAGATACCAGAAATCAGCACCAAAACAAACACCAGTGCCAAGTTGCAGTCATTTTATATTAATAAAAATCAGGCACAATTGAACAGGTGTAGAGGCTCATCCCTTGTTCCCTGTTTAGGATGTGGTTTCCGGCTTTCTCTTTTCCAATCTTTCCACTTTTCCTTTTTGTTTTTTTCAATTGAAGTAGATAGACTGAACTATCGCCCGGTTCACACTCCACCCACATCTATTGAACAGGTGTAGAGGCTCATCCCTTGTTCCCTGTTTAGGATGTGGTTTCCGGCTTTCTCTTTTCCAATCTTTCCACTTTTCCTTTTTGTTTTTTTCAATTGAAGTAGATAGACTGAACTATCGCCCGGTTCACACTCCACCCACATCTATTGAACAGGTGTAGAGGCTCATCCCTTGTTCCCTGCTTTTTCTTTTCCAATCTTTTCAATCTTACATAGCCCCCTCCCCCTGCACACCATTGGCCTTACCGCCTTGGCCGGGGTGATATGATTTAAAAAAAAAAAAAAAAAAAAACTTTTGCAATGATCTGATATTTAATATATTTGCTAATAAATAGGACTTGTACATCAAAGAAAAAAATTTTACAATAAGTAATTCTTATTAAATCTTGTGAGACTTATAGCAAAGCACAAAAATCTACACATCATCTGTACACAGAGACTTCTAGATCTCTATATCAGTTTATACTGTGCCAATGACTGGAAAGTGACATCGGTAGTGTTGAACATAGCAATCAAACTGCCTGTGGTAATAGCTAATGCAATAGGTTTATTTTGTAGGAAGTGAGTTTCCCCAAGAACTGGGGTTTACTATCAAATATAAAGGGTTTGCAACCTAGTCTTTATTCTTGTTTTGAATAGATTACTATTTTGTTCAATATGTAACCCCAAAAATATTAATGGCTATTTCAAAAGGTAATATTTGTTGTGATCTTGTGTAGTGCATAAAAATTAACAGATAAACCACCCAACCACCGTTTAAAAACAAAAAAAAAGTTATGCAAGATTATTTATTTTTAAAGGAAAAAATTTTCTCAGGCATTGAAACATGAAAAATTTTATAAAAGAAATCTTCATACCGGAACATCTTGACTGAATTGTTTCATAACTTTGTAGTAAAGTTCAGGAGATCCCTGAAAATAAACAATTTCAAAATAAAAAATAATTCATTTCAAACAAAATTTATAATATATATATATATATATATATATATATATATATATATATATATATAGCATAGTGATGATCCACATATACTGTCTTAATATGTATAGGAAAGAATATTAAAACGTTTTGAGTTTAAAAATGTGTTTTTTTGACAGTATTTGTTTATTTCTACTATTATATTTTATATTTCAGACTGCCCTCGGTCCTTCATCAGAAACAAATGATTTTAAAATTTAAATTAGTAATGTATTTTGCGAGATTTCGCGAGAGCATCAGTGAAGAGTCTGTTTACATCACATGACGTGTTTGTGGAGAGAGTTTTTGTTTTTACATCAAGTGACGTTGAAAGCAACAGATTCTTTTTAAAATTATGTTTGTAAACGTAAACCTATCTTTAATAATGCTTGTAAATTTGTTTTAGATAAAAAATTTTTTTAAATGTATCTAAAAAAGTTTAGTTATTGAAGTATTTGTAAAGATTCAAAGCACCTAAGTCCCTATTTAACCCTAGCTTGTGTGTATTTAATTTTAAAACCCAGTATTTTTCTTTCTTTCTGCGTGTGTATGTAGAACTAAAATTGGAGTCTATTAGTAAACATTTGCAATTTTCTAAGGTGTGACCCGGTTGATTGAAATGTGCTCCTACTGAGGAATATTGATTATTTTGGCGTATATTAAGTTTGTGATTATTGAAGCGAAATCTAAAGCTATTACTGGATTTGCCAATATATCCACTATTGGGACATATTGAAATCTAAACAGACTCTTCACTGATGCTCTCGCGAAATCTCGCCAAATACGTTACTAATTCAAATTTTAAAATCATTTGTTTCTGATGAAGGACTGAGGACGGTCTGAAATATAAAGTATAATAGTAGAAATAAACAAATACTGTCAAAAAAACACATTTTTAAACTCAAAACGTTTTAATATTCTTTCCTATATATATATAGATAGATAGATAGATAGATAGATAGATAGATATTTATGTGAGGCATTTGTGAATTAGAAGGTACTTTCCACTGCAAAATAAAAAACAAGAAAATGGTGTTTGTTGACTTTTGAAATGCCATAACTTTTGTTCTACTTGAGATAAACCACTCAATTTTTTTAAAGGAAGCTAAAAGCATCAATCAATACAAACACTTAAAATGGAAAAGATGTGTGGCATTTTGAAGCAAAAAAAACTATACACATATAACGCAAACTGAGTACCACTGTAATGCAACTCAATAAAATAGTGACATTATGCACCAGCAGCCAGATAAGAGGTATAAAATATGTCTAATGACAAACATAAGCTTGCACATAAACACACTAATATTTTCATGAAAAAAAAAAAAAAAAAAAAAAATTTTGAAAGAAAAAAAATGAATAATCTGTCATGCTATCATAAAGGCAATCCTTATATACTGTTAGACAACAACCATAATGAGTATAAAAAAAGAAACAAATGCTACCGGGATGTGGTGGAAGGTACCTTCTACACCAACACTCAGCATCAGCCTGCACAGTGAGGTAGAAGCATATTCGAACTCATTGTAAACATGTGCATTGTAGTGCAGTGGATATCGGCTCAGAATGAGAAATCGGGTCGCCGAGTTCGAATTCCAGCCGAATTCATTGAATTCACTTAGCGCAAATACCCTTGGGAAAGGTATTAATCCGTCTATTCCTTCCAGTTATGGATTAAATAACAGGGCAGATTAGGTTCTATAGCCTTGGTTGGCAACCAGTCTAACACAAAAAGCAATGGCAACCTACTGCAGGATAATCACCTGCCCAGTCAGTCATGTCTCTTTCAAGACATGATCGCCCAAAGCGTGTATCACGTATGGCACTTAACTGACTGAGTGAGTATCTGATAATACATTCATTGCTTTTCAGATAAAGAAAGAAAGGTTTCATGAATACAATGTTATGCTTAACTGATTTTTCACATACATGCCAGAAAGTACCATCTTGTACTGAGGGCTATATATATATATATATATATATATATATGGCCCTTAGTACACACACAAAATATTTAAACAAATTCAAATCTCTTTTCTATAGTAAATATGCATTTACATCTGATCCACAGTAGCTTATTTAAATATGAAATAATATTACAAGAATCAACCTTGTAGTGTGTCAATTTTAAACTCATATGAAAATGGAACATTATAAAGTACATTTTAGACACTTGATGTTTTTTTATTACTGTAAAGGCAAAAATGCCTTGCAAGCATCCACAAAAGATATGTGCTGTGTATGGTGAAGGGGATTTAGCTAACAGAACTGTACGGAAGAGCTTTGTTAAGTTTAGAGCTGGTGATAGTAGCCTTATTGATGAAGAATGCTCGGCTGGACCGCTCCCACCCCAACAACTACAGATGACAACCAAATCAAGACACTGATTTTAAAATAACCCACATTACACGACACAGGAACTGACAGAAACACTAAATTTCTTCAAAATCCACCATTCATGAGGACTTAGTGAAGCTTAGGTATTTAAATTGCTATGATGTTTGGGTACCACATGACCTGAGCAAAAAGAATATTTTGGATCGAATTTCTATGTAAGATTTGCTGTATAAACACAATGAAAATGCACTCTTTGAAACAAATCATGACAGGTGATGAGAAAGGGATCATTTACAACAATGTGCAGCAAAAAAGATCTGGGGTTAGCAATCTGGAAAGAACTGCAGACAAATTAAGGGCAGCAATTCAAGAAAAATGCTCAGAATTGATAAACAGGAAAGATGTTGGTTTTCACCAGGATAATGCCAGACCTTGCATTTCTTTTGTGAGCTGACAAAAATTGTTGCAACTTGGCTGAAACCTACCCACTACATTCACCAGACATTGCTTCTTCGGATTTTCATTTATTCAGGTCCTTGCAAAATAATCGCAATGGTAAAATTTTTAATTTTTTGGATGACATAAAAAAAATCGCCTGAATGTGTTCTTTGTTGAGAAACCACCAACAGAAGAAGACAGAATCTAAGTTGAAGGAAAAAATGGAGAAAGGTTGTGCAACAAAATGGTTCATATTTAGTTGAAAAAATATTTAAGGGCATAATTTTGTTTTACGTTTTAATTTGCTTTAAAAATCAGCATTAATTTTCAAGACAACTTAAATTAGACAACACAAATTAGTAATTGAAAGATACAACAAAAGTGTAACATACATAGACAGGAACAGGAATGAGAAAAGGACAAAAAAACAAGGGTAATATGAGGTGGTACTGAAAATCTTACCAAACAAAAAATGCCAGAATGCATTTTGCAATCCCTTCTAGATTAGACTGAGAATTTTTCAGCATCCCCATATAATATAGATATTTATTTACTTTAGAACATGTTAGGTTTTATTTTGAAAATCAAACAATTAAAATTAACCAACCAATGTTAGTAAAATATCCAGAATATATGTATATGATTAATAATATACTAGGCAGGTTTCAGTTAATATATTTTTATTAGAAATAGTTACCATAACGTATTTTATAGTATGAGATTTTATTATGCAGCTCAAGGGTTGTTAATCATATTACAAATAAATATATAGATAAAACCTGTGAGAATTCTACAGCTATTTTTTTTTACATTGACTTATCCCACAGATCATTATTTAGAGAGTAAAAATTAAAAGATTAAACATTGACAAGTTTTTTTCATTTCCCTAAAGCAGACATTAAAAGTATGAGAGCATAATCACCTCCTGTATCTTCTCTTTCTTTGTCATTCTTTCTTATTATGTATGCTATCTTTATCTCACTAAAACCAAACACCATGTTTGATATATCAATTCCCTCAATCTTTCCTTGCAATCAAAACAGAATGGTCCATTATTTACCTGAGCTAATGGAAGAGTATGGAATAAGTAGGTACTGACGATAAAGTTTGTTTTTATACCCTTATTTCTAGCAAGTAAAAGAAATATAAGTTGGGGGAACTATGTGAAAACTGATTTCTGAACAGCAATTTTCAGTTGTGAATGTAAAGCTACATTGGATGGACTTGTTGGTTGGGTAAGAAGTTGGATTCTTTACAGAAATAATCAGCCAACATGACTTGGGGTGATCAAATGATGTTTAAGCTAATCTTTTAGGCAGTAAAATGATAGGTCCCTTCAAAGTTGATGTTCATGATAAATACAGACAAGTACTTAGGCTAATTTTTTGAGTGGTACAAGCCACAATTTCAGGTTTATCAAGAAAAACTAAGTATAACATATTTTTCATTTATTTATGCATTATTCCAAAATATATATTTTTGGAATAATGCATAAATAAATGAAAAATATGTTATACTTAGTTTTTCTTGATAAACCTGAAATCACCAAAAGAAATTTATACTATCAATGCTTTTAATAAGGATAGATATTATAAGCTGAATGTCACAACACTGGTGGGATAAACATTGATTTACATAATAAAATCTGAAAATGTATATTAGTTTTATACAAATCCAGAAAGCCTACCACAACAACATTACTAAATCTATTGAGAATTCAGAAAAAAAAAAATTTTTAAATTGCCATTTAAATTATTAGATACTTATATACTGAAATAATGTTTGTCAGTGTCGTGATAGGAGCAAGAAAGCTGGACAGATGAAAATGCACACTGAACTTATTTTAAGATTCTGATTTGAAATACTGCATTATTCAATGAAGTAACAAAAATATAAATGAAGATGATTTGCAAAAACATCTTTTTTTGTCAATAGTCATTAACTTACCTCTGTATATTGTTTTATTGCCAAAGCAATATCTAACTTTTTGGGACCCAAACTGTTTTTTTTTCTTTTACTTTACTCATGGTAAAAAGCTATAAAGAATATTTCAAAATCCTCTTGTTTAAGATCTGGAAAATACAAAGATTTTATGAAGACATTTAGTAACTTCTGCATAAAAATTGTTTAAATTGAAAATAAAGTGGTTCGAAATAAATGCTAAAGCAGAATTCTAATTTAAAATGTTTGTATTTGTTGCTAAAAAATAATTGTGGAAGAGCAGTATTTTCATAATTCCAATTTTTTTTCACTCAAATAACAAGATGATTACTTTCAGAAGGCCCATAATGATAAAAAAATTTAACACAAAATTATTAAACACAAAGTTAACTTTTTAGTCATTTTCCCCCACTTAGACTGCTTTATAAAAAAAAAAAAACAATTTATTCAATCATGCATATATTTTGGGTGAGAGTTATTTTAAATAGTTTAACACAAACTGAATAACTTTGTAAGATTATGTAGTTTATTAAATTATTACATCAATTTATCTATGAAAATATACATCCTACAAGTAATTAAGTAGTGCAAAATAAATCGTTTTTACATGGTAATGAAAACCAAGATTGATTAAATTAACATAGAAGCAATATCTAACTTAAAAACAATAATTGGAAAGGGCAAAAAAAAAAAATAAAAATAAAAAATAATGTGGACCTCTTGATGAAAAGACATATAAAAAACAAAAAAAAAAAAAGCAACAGATGGCGACAAAGAAAATATATAAAGAAAGACAATTCATTTTGCTTTTGAATATAACTTTTCATCCACTGGTAGCAAACAGTTCAAAGCTGATAATTTTTAATTAAGCAATGAAACTGATGCTAAACTTTAGATGAAGAATGTATGACAGAAAATATAGTATTCTTAGATTTAGGTATTTGCCAATCATTTTTTGATATGAACAGTTTTGCCAAAGAGCTGAGAGGATGTCAGGTCAGAATTATCAATATGTATAGAATTTGGGAGAGTTCTCAAAGCTGATTGCAATAGGAAGATTGTTACAGTTTCAATAGACAGGGAGGAGCCTATAGCAACCAAAGTCACATCAGCAATTACCTTCTTTAGTAAATGAAATGTATCTGCTTCTTCAACACTCAGAGGAAAATTGTAGACTCCAGAGAATAAAACTTCTCTAAGCTAAACCTCAAATTGAACTTGTACATACAATCCATCACTGTATTACGCCAACAAGTACCTGATATTTCCTGATATCTTGTAAAGGTAGAGGATAAAAGTCAACTAGATCAGACTAAAAACGGAGTCCTGCTGTCATATATGAGTAAGAGTTACCCAGTCTTTTCTCCCTAATATCAATAGAGTTCAAAAGAATCTCCACATCTTTGCAAATAACAATTTTCCACCCTTTCTCACAGACAAAACGTCACAAGCCTCTGTTTTATCACTGTTTCCATGGAAAGTGTTAAAAAAAACTACATTTCTTAGTCCCACCAATTCTTAACTTTATGGTTAAGAACTGCCATGCCAGTATATTCCTTTCATATTCCATTGGGGAGACATATGGCTTACTCAAGCAGTTTCTTCCCATGAAGCACTGCTTTGTAGAATCAAGTCCCAAGAGGATGCTTCCACAATCAATACAATCAAACTCTTCAAGTCTAAGGTCAACAGATATCTTGGCTTCAGTCACTTTTTCACTGCCATAAAGTAGCTTCCTGCACCTTTTCTATAAATATTTTCATGGTAATTGTTTACCTTTACTATCTCTACTTCAAAAATTTAAGTGCAATCATAGAACAGTAGCTAGGTTTCATCATTTTATTGTTGAAATTACTAGACATAAATAAGTTCTATGCTAACAGTTTCTTTTCTTGTATTCCTTGCTTGGAGAAGTCTCTTCCAGCTTCTTGCTTTCCTGTCAATGCTTTAAATGCAACATCAATTTTCATCTTTTATCTCCGATTTCTATTCTTTTATTGTCCTCTCTACTCAATGGTTTTTCAAGATTCTCTTTCAGTAAGCTCCTCATTTTAGTGGCTTTATTGCCTTGTTTGCAGTGAAATGATTAAAAAAGAAAATGTAGCAAATTGATGAGATATACTTGCTAAGTGGGCTAAAGTGATGGTGGCCAGCAATTTCATTCACTACATTTTTAATCTGAAGATGAGGATATGAATCCAGAAGAATGAATCTATTTATAGTCTAAGAATAGTTAAATCATTTATTTGTGATTCTGAAGAGTAACCACTAGAGTTTGAGCTCACTATAAAAACTTGAAAGTTCTAGAATGTTTTCTTTCAACATACAACTAATTGCAGTTATGCTATGCCTTCTAGATTGCACAGGTGACAGTCAGAAATTAGAGAATAGTGTTGAAGAAAGTACTTTTTCTTTTATAGAAGACAGTTCATATACAGTGAGAGGTGGAAGTGGACCACCAAATATTTCTACAGAAAGCTAACATAAAAAAATGAAAATTAAGTATAAAGTCACTACATAGGTTAGCCATTAGAGATAATATGATACCATTATACTCTTTGCCGTTCCGATCAAGAGATACAACGTCCAAAAGTGTCAGATGAGTGAGTACTGCTAGTATTAAAAAAGCTAGGAACAATATTTAATCCAAACTTTTTACTTTTCTTAGCATGAATGAAACTTTCAGAGTTTCCAGTATGTTTATAGGTTTGCCTGGAATTTTATCATAGTGCATGAAAAATTCTGGAGAAAACACAAAAGAATTGAATAAATTGTAATAAAAAAAAAATTCACTTTCATTTTCTATAACTCTTCAATATGGTTGATATTAAACAAAAAAATAAAAACTGGTTAAAAAAAATTAAATTAAATTCATTATTCAGTTTTATATTCATATACATTTTACTGCACACCCTAATTTTTTTCATGTAAGTGATTAAAACCAATTTTTTCCAATAATGTTTAATGTTTTTAACAAGTTTTTATTTGAAAGTTGTTGTTTTTTGTTTGTTTGTTTGTTTAATTTATGAAATTATAGGGTCCTCCACTCATTTTTCTACACCTAAATCTAAATTTTAAAAATAAATAAGTTATCTTCAAGCTTTAAAATTAGCTTTAATTGAAAGTCAAGGTAGGTACCTCTACAAAATCGCTTAAAAAATGGCATAGTAAGGGAAAAGGTCCCAAACTAAATAAAAACAAAGCAAAAAAGTTTATATTACCATTAAGAGGATAGAACAAAGTATTTTTTAAATATTTAAAAAATTTTTTTAATTATTTCTAACACATTCGAAATTTTTGTAGAAAGTCTTTTTTTCTTACATCAGTGCGATATCCAAATTGCCACTATTTTATTAAGTAAAAACACATAATTGTTATGCAATGCACTTTTTTTGGCCGTGAAAGACACATTAATTTGGAAATTCTTGCATAAATCAAATAATGGTTGGATTTTGATGAAAACTTCAGGATTTATTTATAATTGAATGAAATCAATTTTGATTGCATTATTTTTAGAAAATATTGGTAAAAATATTTTTTTTAAGTATGTATTTTTGTGTTTTTCACCAATGCATTGAATGTTGGTGTCGCATCTAGTCTTGTGCTTCTGCTATGTATTTAGAGATTCATACAAATAAAAATTTACAATTGATTTGCACTCACTTTGTCGCTGTTGTAACATTCTTCATGTGTGATTTCAATAATTTTTTCAGGGTAATGGTTCTGATGAGCTTTCCAAGTCAGTAACTAGACGTTATGAATTTAAGTGCAATATTAGAATGGAGGCAAGGTGTCATCTTTTTATAGTTGAAACGACTAGTAACCGCAAGTTTTATACTAATGTTTTCTTCTCTGGCATTCATAGAAATCTCTTCCGGCTTTTTTGCTTTCCACTCAAGTCTGATCTACGAAAATATGAATGTAACGTCAATCGTTATATTCTGCCTTCATAATTCCTCTTCACTTATTGTTCCCACTCCTCAATAATGTCTTAAATTGCATACGGCAGCAAGATTGGGAGGTTGTGCAAAATTAATTACTGTTGTTGCTCTTAATTGCTGTTGTTTCCAGGTCCACTCTGATCAGGAGTGGTAGCACATGTCAGGGTACCATCTATGGACAAATAGTTAACCCCCAAACTGGGGTCAAAACACTATGAAAGTATAAAAATACACTTTTATAGAAAAAAAATTTTGAAGAAAAAATATCACCAACAATAAATTTTTAAAAAAAATTAGTTTTGAAGGAAAAAAATTATTGCAATAACACATTTTTGAATGAAAAAAATTATTACCAGCAATACATTGTTTTATTACAAAATTAAAAGACATCTTCATTTTTTAAAATAAAATAAAAATAAAAAATTTAATCCAAATGTTACTAAATCAACCTACTCACTATAACCGAACATTTAAAAAATAACTTAAACCCCTACCTTTTTGGTACTAAATGACCCACAGAGGTTAATATGCTGTAAAGCAAAACTCAAACTCAAATTCAAATTCTCACTATAATCGAAAATTTAAAAAAAAATACCTTAAAACCCTACCTTTTTGGCATTAAATAACCTACAGACGTTCATATGCTGTTAAACAAAACTCAATAATGTCTTGTTTTTTTTCTCATATTCTCACAAACACAATAACACCTTGTCTTAGTGGCTTTATACCCTTGCTTGGAGTGGAGTGAACATAAACATGGCTACATATAAGAAAAGAGAGTTTTGTTGACTTTTCATTTTGTCTATTTTTCCTTTTTATTTTTATTGTGCAGTTTTATTTATTTTTAATTTATTTTTATTGCTTATTTTTTTAGTGTATGCATGGATGTATATTTGTTTAATTGTCTTATATTGAGTTGGGCTCTTTTGTTGTATTGACCTCTTTTATTGGTTTGACCTTTGTTTATTGTGTTAGTATGTTTGGCCACACAGTTTATTTCTTCTGGTTCATGGGTGAGTGTTTTTAAAAAAAATTCAGGGGTCATTGGGGAATGTTGATTCATTGTTTGTTTTTTTTTCTTCAATAGACCCCGACTTTCTAAAAAGTAGGTCTGAATTGCGAAACATGCAATAACTATGCCAATTTTTATGTGGATAAACTTCTGATTGTTTTTATGAACAATATGAATTAAGCGTATCATGGTTTGAAAAGAAAAAAAAATTCAATGAATAATGAATTTTTACAAGAATTATTTTCATTTTTTTTAATTATATAAAAATTATATATAAAAAGTTTCAAAATTATTGTTAAATTTCTTCCTCAACGTGTTCGGCTAGGGTATGTAATTATTGCATGAAGACTACAATTACTAATCAAAAATTTAAAAGCTTAATACAAATGATTGAGCCAATGGATTTTTAAAATAATTAAAACATTTTAATTGTGTGCATTTTTACTGACCGTATTTTTATTTGTACGGATAGCTATACGTGATATTTATCAGTAAAAGGTCACGTCATTCAAGGGTTGTCTTCCCTTACATAAAAAATTACATTCGTATAATTTTGTCGCCTTCGGCCTCCCTACTTTAGCCTTGTTTACAATTTCTGGTTGTCATTATGTCACTCGACACTTGAGATAGGCCATGTAGATCGGATTACCTTATCTGTTAAAATGTTATAGCAAATATTTCAGAGAGTAAACAAGTACATTTGTATGAAAACAGATAAAGGTAAGTTTTAACTTAAAAAATTGACTTGTGTCAGCGATGTATATTTTATTTTTGCCAGATTTTTAAAACAGGAATGTGGCTACTGTTTAAAAATCTGTCATCAATCAATAAAATGGCGGTACTTTTAAATTTTTTTTTTTTTTTTTAAATCTGAAAAATTTTAGATTCCAATCAATATAATTTCATTTTAAAATACGCCAGTGTATTTTGTTTACTGGAATTACTAAATTTAATCTCTTGACTTTCAATTAAAACTAATTTTAAAACCTAAAATATAACTTATTTTAAAAATTTCATTTTAAAATCCTGTATCGAAAATTTATACTGAAAAGTGGAGGTACCTAAATAAAAAGTTTAAAAATGATTAAATTTCTTCCTCTAATGAGCCGGCTAGGGTACGTAATTAATGCATGAAGACTACAATTACTAATCGAAAATTTAAAAGCTTAATACAAATAATTGACCCCGTCAATTTTTAAAATAATTAAAAACATTTTAATTGTGTGCATTTTGATTGCCCGTATTTTATTTGTACGGGGGGGGCCATACGTGATATTTAGCATTAAAAGGTCACGTGATTCAAGGATTGTCTTCTCTTACATAATAAATTACATTCATATATTTTTGTCGCCTTCGGGCCCCCCTTCCGCTTGTCATTAAATCTTTCAACACTTGAGATAAGCTGTCATGCTCGGACTACCTAATCTGATAACAAATTACAGGGAATATTTCAGAGAGTAAGCAAGCACAATGTTTGAAATCAGATAAAGGTAAGTTTTAATTTAAAAAATTGACTTCAATAACGTGTCAGCGACGTATATTTTATTTTTGCCAGATTTTTAAAACAGGAATGTGGCTACTGTTTAGAAATTTGTCAATCAATAAAAAAAACGGCAGTACTTTTAATTTTTTTTTTTATTCTGAAAAATCTTAGATTCCAATCAATATAATTTCGCTTTAAAATACGCCAGTGTATTTTGTTTACTGGAATTACTAAATTTAATCTCTTGATTTTCAATTAAAGCTAATTTTAAAGCTTGAAGATAACTTATTTAATTTGAAAATTTAAATTTAAATTTAGGTGTAGAAAAATGAGTGGAGGTACCTAGAAGAGATTAAATTTTGGTAAAATTTCATTAGAAGTCCCATTGCTATTCCCTTCCAAATTATATCAGTGCAAAAGTATGTGCTGAATTCAAATCCAGTGCAATTTATCGAAAAAAACTTACCTTTTTTTATCTAAATATCCATTTGAAAAACGAACTATATCTTGCCCCGTAACTCTCACGTAGACATGTAATTAACTGCAGAATGACGGGCTGCGTCCCCTCTTTACTTCCGATTAAGGAAGTAATGAGCCTTTTTTCTCTTTTTTCGGTACACAATTTAAAGATAATGTTGCTGTTTAGAATACGACTTGTTTGTGAAATCTCCCTGAAGTTAAAAATTAATCTTTCTTTCCTTAACCCCCCGAAATGTCGAATTGCACAAATTGTTCCATCAATATCTATGAAGCAGTTACACGCTTTAGAAAGAATGAAGAAGCTGCAGTCAATTTTTTCAGGATACACGGAGTATTACCATCCTCCGTGGAATGCCCTCGATGACATTCCCCTTGCTCGTTGACTCCAGTGAAGAAATTATGGCGTTGCCGAAAAGTTGTATCCAAGAGAAGCAGCAGGAAAAAAGAATGTGGCTTCAGTGTCAGTGATAGAAAAAATACACTTTTGGAGAAGACACACTTGCCAGCATGGAAAGTGCTCCTGTTTATTAAACATTTTCTTGATTTCAGCTGGTGCCACAGGATAATGTTCGAAAACTTGGACATTAGTAGAGAGAGAAACTTCAGTGAATTGGCGGTCCTTCTGCAGTGAGGTTTGCCAGTTTTGGCGAGCAAATGTACAAGAGAAGTTGGGTGGTCCTGGTGTCGAAGTAGAAATCGACGAAACAGTTATCGCAAAATGGAAATATAACCAGGGACATCGAGTGAAAATGGTCTGGATTTTTGGCGGAATAGAAAGAGTTTCAAAGACATTCATGATTCCACTCTCTTCTGATTGCGGAGAAGGAAGGGATGCCGATACACTCATCCCATTAATTAAACAACACATCCTACCAGGATCTGTCATACAGTGATTGCTGGTGGCGTATGTTCGGTTAACGGAACACGGGTATACCCATAAACAAATTAACCACACAGAACACTTTGTTGATCCTGAGGATCAAAATATCCACACCCAGACAGTCAAAAGATTGTGGCTGACCACAAAAACAATAGTTAGAAGATCAGGAAACAGAACTGCTTGTCTAAAGCAATATATTGCTTGATTTTTATTTATAAAAACTATACCAAACCATAGTCAGCGCCTTCACATTTTCCTGAGAGAGGCGAGCAAAATTTATCCTGGACCATAGACGCACTGCATTTTTTTTTATTGTCAGTTTAATATTTCCTGTAATTTTTAAGAATAAAAAAATGTCCAGTGCAATTTTTAGGTATAAAAAAAATGTTCTCTTTCATCTCTTTTCAATTTGTAAGTATTTCCTTACTTTTCAATTTTTACGTATAAAATGCGCCCTTTTTAATTTTCTAATTGAAGTTTAATTAAAGCACATAACAGTAACACATATTTTCATAATTTAAAAAAAAAAAAACGAAACTTTATCTATAAATTGTGTACCGTAAAAAAAAAAAAGGCGCATTAATTCCTTAATAGGAAGTAAAATTAAAAAACATTTAACACATATTTTCATATTTAAAAAAAAAAAAAAATGCAACTTTATATTTAAATTGTGTACCGAATAAAAAACGGGGAGGAGGGGGGGGGGCGCATTACTCACTCTCTCATTTCAATTTGTAAGTATTTCCTTACTTTTCATTAACGCGCATTACTTCCTTAACCGAAAGTAAAGAAGAGGCGGAAGTACAGAGAGGAGATTCAGTCACTACGCAACCAGTCATTCTGCAGTTAATTACATGTCTACGTGAGAGTTACGGAAGAGAAGAAGGGCAAGATAGTTCGTTTTTCATTGCGTAACAATTACGTTTTTTTACTTAATAAAATAGCGGCAATTTGGATATCGAACTGACGTAAGAAAAAAAAAAACTTTCTACAACAATTTCAAACGTGTTAGAAATAATTTTAACAAATTTTAAAATACTTAAAAAATACTTTGTTCTATCCTAAATGGTAAAAACTTTAGTTTTTGCCGATTGAACTTTGTTTTTATTTAGTTTTGGGGACCTTTTCCCTTCTGACTATGCAGTTCTTTCATCGATTTTGTGGAGGTATACACAAGTACTCAATGAAAAACGCATAGTAGCAACAATTAAAGAAAAATAAAATTAATTCCTATGGAATAAATTGAAAAAAACTTAATCGTTTTTATTCTGAAAAACAACTTTAATCTTTCTTAATGAAAAATATTTCCTAAATTTAGTAGTATACAACAACGATTTTTTTAAAATATTTACTGCCATCAACAAAATGTTACAAAACAAAAAACAATTGCAAAATTGTCAATAAAAGCGTCGTAATTTGAATATTGTCTATGAATTTCTTCAGAAAATTTCCTCTACTTACATTTTTTGCTTACACAACTTTTTAAAATGGATAACTTTCAAAAGATGAGTTTCTCTTCAAATAATTTATAATCGTTGAAATCACTTTGCAGATGGTCCATTGATCTAGAAAATAAACATGACAAATTTTCGATTGGATGAACAAAAATAGAAATCATAATTTTTAATCAAAAACTTAAAAGTAAAAATAAAATAACCTCAAGCACTCATCAATGCATTTAGCCTAAATGATTTATTCTCAATTAATTTAAAAGGAATGTTGAGCTATGCTACAGTAGTACACTGACTACTTATTCTTCTTTAAGGAATAATAGAAGCATTTCGTTTTCGAGAAATGATCTAAGAAACTAGATCTCCACCATTACGGGACATTTACGACAGACAATAATTAAAAATTTTGTTGTTTTGTTTTTTAGCTATGTTAGTGCAAAAAAAGAGTTCGATGTTCAATTGTTAGTGGAGAGGGTGCTCAACTATATGGTTTGGTGAGTGTCACAATGACATTAAGCAGGAAAGCAAAAAAAGTAAATTACTGATTTAAAATTAAAAAAAAAATGTGTTTGTTATATGAAACTAACTTTGGAAGAAGAGTAAGTAAGAGAATCGAAGTCATTCACATTTGTAACAGCAGTACAAAAACATGATTGGAAAATAAAATATTAATTCAAGCGCAAAGGGTAGACGAGAGATTATTTGCGACGTCAGGAAACGAGTAATTTATTGTTTATTTTCCCAGTAACAAAGTCAACTATAGTTTTAACCCCCCCCCCCCCCCCCAAAAGTGTTTTAAAAAATTAAAACGTATGATTTGCTATTCGAATAAAAAAAAATGAATTCTTGTCACTAACACTAAGCGTGGAAAGGCTTCAACTTTCATTTGGATTGTATTTCATAAAGATCTGAAATTATAATTCTAACCGATTTCCTGTCTTAAATTTTGAAACTTAATTTTCTTTGAAATGACTAAAAAATAATTACACGAACTCGACAACACGCACATGGCTTCTGCTGATGTAATAAAAATAGACTCTGCGAACAATGGGCTACTGATAAATTTCAAATAGATTCTCAGAAAATAAAAATGTATTATAATATATGGTAAAATACAAATTTATGAATAAAAAGCTTGCTGTTTACTTACATTATTTAAATAGTAACACCAGATTGATTATTATTGGAAATAAATGAACCAACTGAGAAAATTTAATCCCCAATCTCGTAGTCATCTTTTCGTACAAAATTACAACTAAAACAAAAATTATTAATTCTGATGATGTCGTTTTAATTAATTTTTTTTTCTTTAAAAGACAAAAATTAATTAGATAACAATTAGAAAAATATTATGAGATTTCAATAGTGGACCATACTTTATTTTAGTTTTTTTTTTAACCTTTCACTTTTAATTTAAAAGTAAGGTTCAAAAAAATTTTTAAGTTTTAAATTTTTAATCTTAAACTTTTAAGCTTGTTAAAAGCTTATTTCCGTGGATGTAAGAATCTAAAAAATAATTTTGCTGTATAAATTTTAAGTTTTTGATATATAAATAGTTTAAGCAGGTTAAAACATAGGCGTTACATTCGGATTTTTATTTTTATTTTAATCAAGTTTTTACAGTGCGCATTAAGGGGGGCTTTAACCGGAAGTTATTTTTTTTTAATTTCCCAACCAATGCTAAGGTAAAAGTTCATTTATTATTATTATTTTTTAAGCTTGCAGTAACTGAAACAAAAGTTACATCAAGTATATTTTTATAAGTAATTACTATTTTTATCTCTTTTCACAGACATTATGTATTTTATAGCATTTTATAGACTTAAAAAAAAACTACTCCTGAGGAGTAGCTTAAAACGAACAAAAATACATAAAGTTGGTAACTTGTACTATTATTTCAAACACTAACAGTTTTAATTACAATAGTTATTAAAACTTTTTACATTATTAGCCCAATACGTCCTTAAAAAGTCACGTTGGAAAATTTGGCAAGGTTAAAATAAAAAGATAAATAAACTAGTGAGAGTGTTGAATCACGTGTATTTCCGCACTGTTCCTCCACATCCGCACTCACACATGTGCATACAATATTTATTTGCATAAAAATACAAATTATGGCACATGGCCGAAAGCTGAGGGGTAGAGGTTGGTACTTACTTAACTATCCTATACCTAGCTAAACACTATCACGACCCAATCACCCATTACAATTTGCACATTCACCACAAAAACCCATCCATCACCTCCCAATCCTTCAGATACCACAATACCACATATTTACAAGGGGTACCTAAAAAAGGGAAAAATAAACCCTTGATATAAAAATTCATTTATATACAATGATATAATATATTTAAAACATTTAATGAACAATGAAATGATGGGAGGTGGATGAACCCAAAAACAAACTAAAATTCATAATTTTTAAACTAAAATGAAATACACTTGACCATCATGTGATGTTCTTATGTTTTCCCAGGTTTTCCCGGGGCTTATAAAAAAAGCAGAGACACACATGTTACGAGAGGCAGTTCCAGTTCGAGTACCAAGCAAGGCAGTTTCAGCTGCCCACGATAGCACCATGCTATCCTCAATCTCATCTAATTTGCTCTTACACACCCACACTAATTGCAGGACACAACTAGCTGCCATTTATTTCTTTAACTAACATGTGTCCAAATTATACAGTTGGAGCAGACATTCATCAAGTCAACAACATGTCAAGAAACACTAAATGACATAATGCCCAACTCAGTCTGCTATTCAAATTCTATCTTCTGTACACCTAATACTAAGAACATTATTCCTGAATTTTCATACCTGAACAATTTCTCACAACAGAACTATACATATTTTTTTTAACACTGTGTGAATCCTTCAACAATGATGAACACTTAATACTATTCTAAAAACCGTAACAATTATTTTCACGCAGACAATGGGAGACAATTACACGCGACCAACTTTGCATATTATCCAACAATTATGTACATTATGTATCTTTGTTAAATATATGTTAATACATTGTATCATTACAAACTAACAGTTGATAGACAAAGTTCTCAGGGGACTGCCTTTTACATATGCCTATATTGATGACGTATTGCTTGCTAGCAAAAACAATGAGGGACACAGCCAACATCTGCGATCAGGTTTTGAACGATTACAACATTACAGTCTGAAATTGAACTTCGACAAATTAATATTTCTGGGCCATGTATTAGACCAACATGGGTTAACTCCCCTGGACCAGAAAATCGACACTATTACTGATTACCCACCACCATCAACACTACACCAGCTGCGTAGATTTTTGGATATGATCAACTATTACCGACAATTCATAAACAATTATGCCTCCATACTTCTACCACTGATAAACTTTTTTCCAAACATAAAAGAAATAACACAAAGATAACATCTGCAAGTGAACTAAATTCTTTAAACAATGCCAACCAGGCATTGAAAAATTACACCAAGCTATCATATTGTTGCAGGGCTATCGACAAAGCAGGTGCCATTAACCCGCAAAGAATTAAAGCAATACGATTGGATCAAGGACAACGAAGATGAGGATTTATAAATTCAAGCCAAATTTTTATTCACAAAATCTGGCAAACTTATTTACAGAATACGGGCAGTGTCAATCAAAAGGATCACTGGGCGGTAGACCAGTGGCTTGGCTGACAGGACAGTGCAGAGGTGATGCTGGTTGCTAGAGGTTCTGCTTGGTAGTTCCAGGAAGAACTGTTGCTGGTGGCTGCTGTTGGAGACGGTTAACCCTTAGAAGGACTGTAACATATGTAAATGGTTAGTTCTTAGAAGAACTGTAGCATATGTAATCAGAAAGTTCTGAGAATGACTGTATCATATGTAAATGGATAGTTCTTAGAAGAACTGTTGCATATGTAACCGGCTAGTCCTAAAAAGGACTGTTGCACATGTAATCAGTTAGCCCTTAGAAGGGCTGTTGTATATGTAGCCGGGACTGCAGCTTCTGCTGGTGCCTTGTGTGCTTGGTGCGCCTGCTGCTTCTGCCTGGTGCTTGGTGTGTTTGCTGCTTGGTGCGCTTGCTGGTGCTAGTGGCTGCTGCTGCAGGGGTCGATTAGCCCTGAAAAGGGCTATTGCATATGTAGCTGAAGAGCCCTTAAAAGGATTGGTACATATGTAACAGAAAGCCCTTAAAAGGACTTGTGAATATCTGAACGGAGAGCCCTTAAAAGGACTTGTGCATATCTGAATGGAAAGCTCTGAAAAGGGCTATAGCAATGTAATCAGAAAGTCCTAAAAAGGACTGTTGCATATGTAGTTAGAGAGCCCTGAAAAGGGCTGTTGCTGGTAGAGGCTGCTGCTGGAGTTGGCAAGCTGGGCTGGGAGTGGTTGCTGCTGCTGGCTGCTGGTGGCTGCTACTGCTGGCTGTTGGCAACTGCTGCTAGTGCTGCTGGCTTCTGGAGATGGCTGCTGCTATGGTCAGATGTGGTAGGGGGAGCACATAGCTCAACCCAGAGCCCAGGTGATTTGGTAGAAAAAATCGGCCATGTTTCTATCAGCCATGGTCAGCAACGTTGCCCAGCTAATAATATCTTTTGTTTGTCTATTAAAATTTTCCTTCCACTTTTGAATATAAACATGGGTTTTATTTGAACACCATGTGTACATTAGTTTCAGGTTATTGTTTTTAGGTACAAGTGCTTGTGTGTGTTTATATTTCGTTTTGTTGTTGTTTTCCTGTGTTTTGACTTTTGGAAATGCTGAGTCACCGGAAATTAGTGGCTTCGCTCTGTTTTCCGTAGTGACGTGTTTAGACGTTTGAGTAGCCGGCATTAACTTCTGGCCATGTGTGATAATATATTACTCCTTCACCTGATGCAAAACTGACTCTAACTACTGATACTTCGTCAAATACAGTAGGAGCTGTGCTTCACCAAATAGTTGACAGCATAGAAAAACCTCATTCTTTTCCCTTAAGCTTAATTCTGCACAGGAAAAATATTGTGTGATCTCACGTGAATTATTGGCAGTGTACCTTGCAATCAGACACTACACTACAGGCATATTTTAGAAGGGCATGATTTTTCTGTGTTTACAGACCATAAACCGCTCACGTATGCTTTAAGCACAAAATCCAATAAACACAACCCACGTGACATACGATATTTAGACTATATTGCGCAATTTACATCTGATATTTGGGCACAAAAAACACAGTTGCTGATGCCTTATCGAGAACTACCTTAAATGCTGTACAATATCCAACACTAGACTTTGACAACCTGACAGACGAGCAGATAAACAATGATACACTAGCAACTGTTCAAACAGACATGTCACTACAAATAAAGAAACGCCCCCTTCCATTTACAAACATGTCCGTGTATTGTGACGTCAGTATGGGCAATCCACACCTCGATTGCCTGTACTGACGTATATTTCACCATCAATGTGACGTCTTGTGTTCAAGCATTTTCAGTCCCAGACACATCCAGGAGGTAAGGCAACGTTACAGACAATATCAAGCCAGTTTGTCTGGCCTGGTATGGTTGCTGACATTAAGCAGTGGACCCGCACTTGTATACATTGCCAAGCAACAAAAGTAAGCCAACACATGAAGACACCAGCATCAACATTCCCTAACCCAGATGGAAGGTTCATGCATTTGCATGTTGATTTGGTTTGCCCGCTGGAGCATATGGACAGATTTGAGTATATTTTGACAATTGTTGACCATTTCACACATTGGCCAGTTGCTATTTTTCTCACATCAACAACAGCTGAAGCAGTAGCCAATGCCATTTTCACTTACTGGATTGTGATCTTCGGATGCCCTTCAGTAATTACCACTGATAGGGGCCCACATTTTCAGTCTACTCTCTTCGTTGAATTCACAAATCTTTTCATTGGTCGAAACACTCTAAGACTGAAATGGATTTCTTCTTTTTGCGCCAATGTCTTTGGAGCCAAATTCTAGAATTTCAAATGTATGGAAGTGGCAATATAACTCAATTCGAGTAAGTCAGCTTGCGAACTCCAAGAGATACTAATAACCTCCACGCGTGTCTAATTACTGACTCATCAATCGACCTTGTAAAAATAACATTTATTCAACATTCGACTGCATTGAGATTCTTCATTCTATAGCTCCCTGGGTTGTGTTACGCTGCAGCAGAAGCAGAGAAATGCAGAATGGACATGCTGGGAACATGCCCCTCAAGGAGTCCTATATATGGCACTGGAGGGCATCAAACCTGTTTGCTTGGGTTATTTAATGGGAACAAAGAGGAGATTAAAGGAACCTGCAACATAGAGGTATCAAAAAGCAAATTGATGCCACAAGCCATAGGCTTGTCAGACAGGGTGTGAACGGTAGCATTGGAGACAAAGTTAGATTTCTCCCAGGTATGCAAAGGGAGGCCAACACTAACCATTACAGCCACCCCACCCCTATCTATCATAAGCTTACCTATGGGGTGCACAGCCTTTGGTACGTCTATCACACTTCCGCCTTTTTACCAAGTGAAAGAGAGATTTGAATCTAGAGATTCTTTCCTTGCTCTCTCAAATATCTCATGGGCTCGTTGAACAGACTTGTGGAAACCTCTCGTTAGAACATCGTTGAATGTTACTGCAAGGAAACTTCTACAACTATTAGAGAAAATAGAAAGAATTGATTTACAAGACTTAGTTGATCAACTAGAAACAATAGATGGGGAGGTTCTTCCCCAGGGGAGTTGGACCACTAAATCTGTAGCCTTGTTATCAGTTGGGGGGATGTGTTTTGGTGGGGATAATATTAATAATAATCTGAGTAGTTTGGGGAAGGTAGTGGTTAAAAAGATGTAGGAAAATTATGCCAGCAAGAAGACTGAACAGCAAAAAGGGTGGATCACCTGTTGAAACCATGGAGACCCAAGGGACATAGAACCCTGAAACTGATCCTGAGAAAGGAACCCAGGCAGAGGAATGGTTGCAACTAATGGCTGTACGATTGGAGGTTTAAAAAAAAAAATGAAAAAAATAAGATCTGATATTCCATATTCCTTTTCCTTCTAATGGACAGGGTGGTCCAGGAGCATGCACATAAAGAAAAATGTGTGTACTTAAAAGAAAAAAAAATGGAAAAAATAAGAGGAAGGGAGAGAGCAAGAAACAACTGTGCATGAAAAAAAAAAAAAAAAAAAAAAAAAAAAAGGACAATGAATTGATTAAAAAAAAAAGTGTGAGTACTTAGAGAGAAAAAAGTATGAATTTTGAAAAGAAAGAAAAACGGAGACAGAAACAACTCAAACGGTGTGAATGGGTACTTAAAAAAAAAAAAGAATGAAAAAGGACTGTTTTGAAAAAAAAAAGGGTTAAAAAATAGTGTGTGTTATTACCAAAAAAAAAGTACTATTTGTGAAAAAAAAATGTGAGAGAGAAAAACTAATATATTTTGAAAAAGAAAAAAAACAGGATGATGATAAAAAAAAAATATTTTTGAGAAAAACAGAAAGAAACATTTTAGAAACATTTTTTTTTTTGTTAAATTGTTTAAAAGAAGAAAAAAAGAAAGAAAGGAAATGGAATATGTTTGGGGAACTTTAAACAGTTGAAAAAGAGACTGATAATGAGGAACAGTTACATCGCTCCTATATTTATGCAGTTGACTTGCACAGAGTTATGACTATTTTGTGTAATTTATTTTTTTTAAATTTTTTTTTCTCTCTTGAATTTATTGTGTAAACTATACTTCAATTATTTTGTTGGGCGCCATTGACCCTATTGGGAGGGGGCATTCACAGCAAACTTCCATCATGATAAGGTTTCATAGGAGGGAGCAGGAAGGCCCAGGGATTTGTGGCTTATCTTTTGGGCTGGAAAATGGTAACAGGAGTTGAATTGACAAAAAATAGAATCTCTTCCAGAAATAAAAGGGAATGGATGTAAATCAGAAAGCAAAATTCTAAGTTGGGAAAGGTATTCATTAACAAAAAATTGACCTTTATATGTAGCGATAAACCAACTGCATGGATTCATTGATGCCACCGGCTACGAAGACAAAATTTATGAATTGGTTGTGAAAATAAAAAAAAATGGGTTGAGGAAATACAAAGAAATGGTACATAATGCCAAATTGATTAATAAGAAATTTCATAATTGATGGTTGTCGAGGGGAGGAGAATATCCCTGTGGAATCAAAATAATTTTTGTGGTGATGGTGTGTCGACCTGAAGAAGCATCGTGTCATGATTTTATTTGTGTTTATTGTAATTTATTAACATAAATGACAAGATCCGTTGGGGGAGGTAATGTGACACAATAACTAGGCGTATATTAAGGTGGATTTGTAAAATATGTATTTTATTATAATAGATTAAAAATAGAAAATGGTTAAGAATAGAAAAATAGTTTAAAAACGTGTTTCGTTTAACAAAAGTGAAAAATAAGACAAAAAAATAAATAAATAAACGCTTTTTCTTTTATAAGTAAATTTGTGGAAGAGAAAAGGGAATCAGATTACTGTTAAATCCTACCAGTCTTCCAATAAATATTTGACTAAGTGATTTGATGTGATAAAAGATAAAGTTTAGGAAATAGATTTTTGAGTGACCAGATCAAAAACTGTCTTTACTGTATCTTGACCACACATTAAGAAAATAAAGAAAAGATAATAGAATTTTCCCTTTCTCTAGGCAATAAAAAAACGCCTGGTTACGGGTAAAGTGTCAGCACTTTACCCGTAACCAGGCTATAAAAACATCCGACGGCCTTCACACAAAACTTTATTAAGATAAAAAGATTAAAAAATCCTGGAAAATATGTTGTTGGAGGCTAACTGCAAACGGGATGTCTGTGGGATGTTTACACATCAAAGGAAGCAAAATTTAAGTGCCTTGAAATTTTGGACTTACAGTCACCAATGCTTATCTTTTGTTTTAAGCTGGTGGTCTCTAGTGGACTTCCAATTATTTCAATATAAATACAAGTGATTTTTCCGAGCCAATCAGTTCAGCTGGGCGTGTGCTTGAAGTAGCTATGTGTGTCAGGCACACTGAAGAAGGGAAACTCCATTCATCTGAGTCAGTCGGTTCGGCATTTGATCTCCATTAATTAGAGTTAGATCTGAGTGTCACATCGCCTGCTCCAACTGCAAAATTAACTCTGAACGAAATAAAGCATCAATTTAACTCATCTAAGTTGTGGAAGTTCATTCCTTCAATAGTTTATCTTGTACCCCCAGCTTGAGACTTCGACTTTTTCAATCAACCCCTGGCAACATCACAGCGTGGAGAACGGCCGCCGGAGAAATTGTTTGGACATTCATCTGGGGTGTTACAAAACTATTTTTATGTAACTAAACAACACACACACACACACATTTCGATAACTTTTTTTTGCAGCAACAGTCTATTGTATTTTTCCTACCAAATCCCAAATACTGATTTTGTTGAACTATACTCTGCATGAACAATCTTTCAGACATTTTTTCACTTGTGATTATCAACAAGAAATTATTTGACTATGCATGTAATTTTATTGTTTCTATAAAATTCTTTTACTGTTGAATTTTTAATCACTTTCTTGTGGTCATTTCTTATATGACAATTTGTCTTATGTTGTTGTGGACTGGACAACGTGGTAGTAATTTGAAAGTGCAGTCACCATTATAAAGTAGACTGGTTGTCCAATCCACCACATTAATAATAAAAATAACTCAGAGCACAATGTAACAAGAATAATAACAATGTATTAAACATAGTTACAGGATTGATTATTTTGTGCATGCAAGATTTAGTGGAGAAAGTTCTCTCTTGGATGTTGAAGAAAATGCATCAATGTTCATACTGGAAGAGTTCCTGGATAAAGGAAATGTGATGTTCGTACTAATCAGTAGTTGAATATAACTATATATGTAGTGAAGTATGCTTGTAAGAGAGACAAATATTTTTGGTGTAATTAATTGCTAAACACAATTAGTGCAGTATTTGAGTTGGAAAGGAACTAATGGCTTTCAGACTGTTAGCTCCAAAAAGCAGTTTCCAACTAGTCTAGGCACGTGTGAATATCAGCTTGTATATTTCTGAATTAAGCACGGAAAAAAGAGGTTTCACGTGTGGTACTAATGTATTAGTATGTGCGTATATGTGTGTGTATGTGCATACATGGCAATATGTATATAAGTATGTACATGCATGTACAAGTGATTCTACAATGTTTTCTTTAATTTAATTTTAATGTGTGGTATACAAACAAACACGCTACAGAAGCCTATTATTCAAAGAACTTTCTTTCTAATATAAATTCTGTATTGAACTACCCGCAACAATATTCTTCTTTCTTGTTCAATCCTAGAATTTTAATACTAACAAAAATAAATGGTGGGTTGTAAGGATTTGGGTAGAAAATCCTTTTTGGAAGTGGCCTTTTGCCAGGTGAATTCCACAGAGAAATTATTCCAATACGCCCCACAAGAGTACAAGATGGGATGTATTAATTAGACATAATATCTGAAATAGTATAAAGTGGGGAAAAGTCAAATACGAATACTGTAATATCCTGACTAATAAAAAGGAGATAACTTCTGCTATCACGGGGGGGGGGGGGGGGGGTATGACACATGGGAATCCGGAAGAAAAAGAAGGGACGCGAAGCACGCTAATGGTTGTTTGTTTTCTCTCTCTCTCATTAATCATCATCCATCCTGTTGATCCACAATCGTAGTAATCGATGTTTAGCAAGCATTGATTGCCTCCAACACTAAACATTACATTGGCAACGAAGACAGAGTTGTTTACTCAAAAAAAAAGACAAAGGAATGCAAAAAATGCAGCAACAAACCTTCCGTGCTACAAAACAAACATGGCCGTTCTACCACACTACCCAGAATTTGACTGTGAGTTGGAAGTCAAAGCTTCAAGGTAGACAAAATATGTCAACAGACTAAAAAATTATTTCATTGCACATGATAAAAGACAAAAAGTAATTCTGCTAACATTTGTGGGCGAGGCGATGAACAACCTAATCAACGTACTGCCATCCGAACAGATCACACCAGGAGAAAACGAGACACATTTCGATAAACTTGTCTCGGCTGTGCCGAACCATTTCAACCCACAGAACAACATGGAATATAACCGGTTTGTGTTTTGAAAGCTAAAACAAATCACTTCGAACATAGAGGATTTTTACCAAAAATTAAAAGAGGCAGCAGCCATGTGCCACGTTGCAGACGCAAATGCCGAAATAAAATCCCAGTTAATAACAGTCTGTTTATTGAAGAAAGTTCACCAAAAGGGACTGATGAACTCAAATATGCCCTTAAGCAATTTAATAAACTATGCCAGAACAACAGAAACTATAGTAACACACCTAGGACGGATGCACTTAGAAGACACCAACGCCACTACAGGAACTACAACTACTACTGTACTAGTGAACAAAGTCGAGTACGAACAGCAATGGCCACACCACCCTCTCCATCAAAACAGGTGCAGAAATTGCAATGGGAAATACCCACATGAACAAGGACCAATGTCTTGCCCAGCATTCCAAAACCAGTATACTTATTGCCGGAGATGGGGGCATTTCACCTTTGTTTCAGAAAACTAAATGACAAAGATAGACAACGGAGAACAAATCGTACTCCACAAAGCCAAACCAGTTGACAACCGGTGAACTGCACTGAGGATCATCAATGGGACTCAACTAGCGGCAGTGACACGAAATATGTATTCCATACAGGTAAGATGAAAAATCTTCCCTGATTCAATGTATCCTTTGGTGATAACCACCAAATGTTTAGCTGACTCAGGCGCCACCATTAACATCTTGTCTGAAGCAAACTTCAAGTGCTTAAGACCAACACCCCACCTCCAACCCACAAAAACTGTAATATTTAGATTCGGTGTCAAGGAAACCACCCTGGTTCTAGGTCAATTCAGCACACTTCTAGAGTTTAGAGTTTACCAAGCTGACATACATGTAATAAAGAGCCCAGAAAAACCCATCATCAGCTGGGAAACATATAAGAGGCTCAAACTACTGTCAGTAAACAAGCTCTCAGAGTGGTAACTCTGATGCACAAACCCCAGCCTCTACCCTCAAACTTCTGGAGGACTTTGCAGACCTATTCAATGGCCGAGGTAGACTCAAAAATAAAAAAAGTTCACCTACACATAGATGAAAACGTGCCACCCATCACTCAGAGATGCCGCAGAGTTTTCTTTTAAATGAGGAAAGACAGAAGAACTAATATGCAAAGATGAGAAACTGGGAGTAATTGAAAAAGCAGACGGGCTGATCCCATGGGTATCTCCTATTGTGGTGGCACCAAAAAAAGGGCAAAAATATACTCAGGGTTTGCATCGATATGAGAGTAGCAAACAAAGCTATCAAAAGGGAACAGCATCCAACACCCACACTCGATGAGCTGAAAACCATTCTATCGAGAGCTAACGTCTTCAGCATATTAGACCTCAATCAGGGCTACAACCAACTGGAATTAGCTGAAGAATCCCAATACAAAACCCCCTTTGTAACACACCTAGGTTTGTACAGCTACAAAAGGCTATTCTTCGGTGTCAACTCTGCTAGTGAAATATTCCAGGAAGAAATCAGTCAAGCACTTGCAGGGATTAAGGGAGCCATCAACATCAGTGATGACATCCTTTGTTTTGGATCAGACCAGTAGGACCACAACCAAAACCTCTACACAATATTCCAATGACTTCACGAAAAAGGCCTCACCCTGAATGGTGGCAAATGCGATTATAACAAGAAGTCACTGGAGTTCCTTGGACCCACCTTCGGTAATGAAGGCATCAGCCCAAGTAATCTCAAAATAAAAACAATTCTTGGATTACTCGACCCTAAAAATGCATCAGAAGTCAGAAGCTTGTTGGGATAACTTCTGTGGTGCACAATTCATTCCAAACTATGCAACTCTGACCCATGAACTACATCAATTAACAAAAAAAAACAAAACATGCAGTGGTCCTGGACTGAATGCCACACTGAATGTCTAAAAAACATCAAGGAAGCCCTGAGCAAAGCATGCTCACTCACCTACTTTGACCCGAACAAACACACCAAGATACATACCGATGCCAGCCCGGTAGGCATCTCCGCCGTGCTGTCACAAAATAGACGGATAGTACAGTTTGCAAGCTGAGCACTATCCACAGTTGAACAAAGATACTCCCAAACTGAACATGAAGCACTTGCTATCACATGGGCATGTGAACACTTTCACATATATATTTTCGGAGCCCCATTTACTGACCATCATAAAAAACCACCTGCCACACCTGACCACACCTATAGCCAAAGATCCTAGCATTAGGGAGCATGACACCCAAGCCAAGAGAACAATAAAGTGATACTCTGATAGAAAGGCATATGTAAAACCCAATGATCTCAGTGTGAGTGACACAGTCATCATAAAAGCGACCACTCCTCAAAGGCTCTCACACCTTACCAACCTAACCCAATGGCTGTAACAAAGGAAAAGGGATCCATGATTACCGCCACACACAAGGGCAACCAAACTACAAGAAATACCAGCTTCTTCCAAAAAATCCCTAAACAACCAACAAACCACACATAACCTACACGATTATTCCTCATTTGAAGCTATACACACATGATGACACCACCAAAACCTAAAGACAACCAGGAAAAACATGCAACTTAAAACCCCAGGCATTCAGGCTGGACAAGACGGCCACCCAAAAGACTTGATTATTAACCAAAAAAAAAAAAAAAGCAAAAAACATATCTCTGTACATAATAATCTGATTCATTATCATTTTCTTTCCTAATCCATTGTCATCTTTCTTTCACTTAGGTTAACAGACGTCTCCTCCTACATAAAGTCTAACCCATCGGTGCAAGTACTCCAGCCATATTGAATAAATGCTCTCCAGTTTGTTTGTTTTTAACAGAAAGTATTGTAATGTCCTGACCAATAAAAGGATGATAACCTCTGGTGTCACTGGGGATCCAAAAGAAAAAGAAGGGACACTAAGCACACTAACGGTTGTTCGTTTTCTCTCTCTCATTAATCATCGTCTATCCTGTTGATCCACAATGGTAGTAATCAATGTTTAGCAAGTATCGATTGCCTCCAACACCAAACATTACAAATACCACCTACAAAATATTTCTTTGTAAATTTCAGTATTTCTATACATTATAATTTTCAATTTATTTTACCCAATTCATTTTCCACTGTATTTTATTTTTACCCTTTTGTCTTTCCTCTTAAAATATAAATCAAAAACCAGCATGTCAAAAGCATTTCATTTGAATGACTGGCTAAAAAGTAAACACCATTTCATCTTTTCTTAGCTGTAGTTAAATAAATATTATTCTTTCCATTTGCAAAATTTCTTTAGCATAGCCATCTTGCCTAGCCTTTATCTGATTTCTTCTTTTCAGACATTAGGAATATCATTTTTAGTCAACATATCAGTTTTTTTTTTTTTCACATAAATCATGAGGAATTATTTAGGTTTTGTTATCTTAAATAATTGCTCATTATTTAAGAAAACAAATATCAAATAATCTTCACAAACAAAACTAAAAGGAATTTTAAAATACATATATGTGCATTGTGGAGCTCTTCAGTTTGTAAAGCTTTCGACTCAGTCAACCGCGAGACTATGTTCGAAATTCTTGGACTTTATGGCATACCAGTAGAAATCATTGAAGCCATTAAAGTATTGTATACAGGAGCAGAGATACAACTGTCTTCAAGTCATTCAAATACAAGGAAAGATGTGACTACATAGCTACCCCAATCCCCACCAACCGCACTTGCTGAACAAAATATGTCGGCAACTTCAAATGAATCACCTCCAGCAACACCACCAGCCTAGGCAGCCAATGAATCTTTGCTAACTTTTCTCAACTGCAGCTTTTTCTTTGGACTCAGCTAAAGACTATTTTTACTCATTGTTTGACTCTTTTGAATTCATGTCCATATGTTTGTAAATACTAAAGAAATTTAGTCAATAAAATTGCCATAGGCTTCAACCACAGCCTTCAGATGACATTGAAATTCCCTGCATCTCTTCTAGATGGTCTCTTTGTATAAGTTGATAAAACTGACATAAACTTTGCTTTCAGTTTATCTGTGGTGTTACAAGGAGTTTTGTTGGTATCTTGCTCAACTGCACCCCACACATAATAATCAAGGGGGTTGCAGTCTGGGAAGTTAGGCAGTTAGATGTACAGAGTGATGTGGTTGCAGAAATTGTCTGATAGCTATGAGTGGGTTTTTCTGCTTGTGTGGCATGGAGCAGAGTCCTGTTGCAAGGCATAGAGTCTTCCAGCAGCCACCCTCTTAACCCAGAGTAGCACTACCTTGATGTAGGCCTCCATATTGAGTTTGAATCCATCACCAACAAATCTGGGAGTTCTTTTCTTATCAGAACAATCAGAGTGAGTTTTCCATGCTGACATATATTTGCAATTACCATTAGACTCATCCAACTCTTTCTGAATTCTCTGCACTGTTCTTAGATTGGCACCCAAGCACACCAAAACGTTTGTATTGGAGCTTCCAGTGCAGATGCTAAGCATTACAGTATACAGTGTTATATTCTTCCTAAAACCAGATCTTCTGATTTATGTTACACAAATTTCCACCATTGGCCAGATGTGAACACTCCAAAACCCAAACCTGAACTAAAAATTCCATCACCTGCGCATTCACTCCACACATAGCTTCCTTTTTACTTACACACTCAAAGAAAAATACAATCCAGAATTTCTACCCAATACCACCCACTCCTGCCCAAAAAAACAAAATAAACATTGAAGCTGATCTGAGTCTCAGAAAAAGACACAAAAGCTGTTCAAAGGGAGATCTTTGGCAGTCAGTTGGCATAACAGCCAGGATTCACAACGCTCGTCAGAACGTGAACTCCCATCTCCAAAAGACAACCCACCAAAGGCCGTCACTGCAGTTACAACTCATCCTCCCTCTCTTACCATATGCCTCTGCAGACAACTTTTATAATTCTACTTATCTCTTTCTTTCAACAAGAGACATTTGCACCAATTTACCATTTGTTGTATTTTTACATTAATACAATTGTTTATTTCTTGAACCTTCATCGTTTCTTCTATGTTCTACCATCATATGCTTAATATAACTGCTGTTTCCAAGTTTCTGGCAGAGCAAATTGTGTCATGCTCTTTTTCTCACAGACAGTGCCCAACTGAACCTATTTTATTGTGAACTCAGCAAAAGCAAAAACAAGCAACATGCATATGCAAAATTAAAAATATAAAATGGCGATAATTTACCATCACACCCCATACAATATCTTCCATCACGCACTGTCATTTTTACATGTAAATATATGATTGTTGTTAATTTTTAAAGGATAGATCTATTCAATTTATCAAATCAGTTATTGGTTGCCTTATATTGTAGTATTAGTGAAGAAAAACTTTTAAAATCTATATTAATTAAGATTTAAGGTCAATCCATGAGCTCTCTAACAATTTCATCTTTATTACTATAAATGGTGTAACAAGACCCATGCCACATTCAGAGCTGCTTGCAACCATTACAAAAAAAGGTCTGAAGAATGCTAAGATCAGCTATGCACAGTCAGTCCATGCAAGAATTGACAAGCTCATGAGAATCAATCCCACAAGTTCTGATAAAATCCATAAGATTCTTAAAAGAGGAAAATCATTTGTGATTACTAATATTAAATTTATCTTCATCAAAAAGGCTAAGCATTTTGCAATTGATTTTGTCTCAGCCTCCACACTAAACAACCAGAGTTATTCTCTAAATGACTTCACACCTTTCATGGAACACAAACTTTGAATACTCACTATCTTAGCTTAGGAAGTTTCTAGACACATGAAAAAACTTTGAATTTGCAAAAGTCACTAGTCCAAATAAAATCGCTGCTGTTGTACTTATTTGACTGGAAGAAGCTTCACCTTGAGAATAAAGCTGGTGAATGGTCAGAGCTGCAATGCTATACAGGTTACTAACTTTTTAAATTAAAGTGAAAAAGTTTTACAAAACTTTTCTATTCCATTGTTTTTAATGAGATTTTTAAATCCATTTCCCACACAGCTTTACATTTTTAATTTTCCTTAACTTTTATTTATCTTTTATTAAATCTTTATAGTCATTTCCCTTGACTTATATTTATCTATGTTCAGCAGAGTTAATATCTAATAATTCAAAGCCATTTTTTTATTTTCATGTTTTTCTATAACATAATAAATATGGTTGTGAAAAGTCAATTGTAAAACCAGAAAACGTTTTTCTTTCTTTCACTTCCTTAATAAACACATTCTGCTGCCAATGTTGAAATTTATCACCAATGTCTAAATGGCTTGAAGTAGATTTCAAATACTGTTCCTTTCCCCAAAAGGTTTGTCTGTGTTTATTTCCTTCCTTATAAATGCAGACCACACAATATACCGTTTACATCTTCTACTTCAAGGGCTATGAATTTTAACAATATGGGTACTTAAAAGAGAACAAAATTACTAGAATTTTAACACTATGGCTCCCAGGAGTCAAGTCCTGGTCATGGGACCATATATTTAACACTATGGCTGCCAAGTTTCTGAGCATCCAAAGGTCAGTTCATTGCTCACTGGTTTAATTCTGCTTCCTGTCTACGTTGTGATTATTAGATCCACAAAGAAGACAGTTTTAAACATTTAGAATCCATCAAAATGAAATAGAAAGAAAAAAATAATGTCTGTAGAAAGCCAAACAAACAACTGTTCGATGGTTGCACTGTTAATGTCTTTTATAAGAAAAGAATAGAAAAAGAAAAAGATTACAGAAAGTAAAAGGTTTTATCATAACAACTCACACACAGGATTCTAGACAGAGAGTCTGTATGGTTCACTGGTTGTTAAATCGTCTCAGAAGATATATCTAACTCTTTTCAACAATGTTCTCAGACTCTTTTGACGAAGTCAATTCTCAAATAAAGCAATGGGACCACAGTCCCTTTCAAAGGTGCTGGTACAAACAACGACTGATGCAATTCTGATACTGCCTGGCTAGTGACAACATTAAGCTTTATATACTCAGCGGTTTTCAATGCAACCGCTATTACAACATTACTTCTCATAGTCCTTCAGTGACTATCAAATTTCAACAGTCCACAACAGATTTGGGACAATGCTTAGACTTTTCAAATCATAAATCTCCTTGTCAGAAAATACTCAATCTGACCTCTTCACAGAACTTCAGTTTCATATAATCACTTCATAATCTTCTTCCTCGTCTTTTCGTCGTTACCGAACAGCAAATACAATCTGCAACAAGCCTTCGTCTGATATAACAGGACCAGACACAAGTAATATATAAAATATATTTTACTCTGCTTTTTCATACAAACATGTCTTCGGTTAGGTGGTCGATTGGTTCAAATTGTCAGCAACCTTACTGGGGAGGGGCAACGCTTACGCTCACGCGGTTCTAATCTCTGGGGGGATGCTGACAAGTCAGCATCCCCCCACCTTATTGGTGTGACCCAATATCACACAACCTGCATACGTTTTCTGAAAGCCGAAAATCTGTTTTAAAAGAATTCTTAATAAAAAATTAAAAAGAAAGATTACAAATGATGTTTTGTTTGTTTCGGCCTTCTTTGAATTTTGAACCTTTTAAATGTGTGTATATATTTGACTCTTTCTCTGTTGCACAATGGTTTAGAATAAAAAGATTAAAAATTATGAGAAAACATATTCACATAAGAAACAACATCAGAGTTTTACAAAGATAAGGAAATATGAAAAACGATTTGTATTCACAAACTAGAAAGAGCCTGGATTCTGGACAATAGAAAAATAATGTAGAGTATTACTGAAACTATTCAAATAAGAAAGGTTGGTTGATAATTATGTTGAAGAACAAGTATTAATAGTTTGCAGTTAACATGCTGAGATATTAATATATTAATGAGATGACGAACACACCATAAGAACAATAAACAAGTGTGAAAACAGACAGAAATCGGATGGTAAATATGATACACAATATTGAAAATAATTACACAGAAATCTTTGTTGGTTGGAGAAATGTAAGCATACAACAATTAAAATTAAAAAATTGACAAAACAAACAAAAACCCCAATAAAGCATGACATATTAAGGATGAAAAAATTTCACAAAAACTTCTGAGTATATATATAAAGATTAAAAACTTTTTAAGAAGCATAAATGGAGAGAAATTTCAGTTGATAGGTAAAGCTATAAGTAGCTTTAACTATCAATTAAAACTGCTCTAATTTTGTTTTTTGTTTTTTTATTAATTTCAGGATGGAAAGAACCATGAAAGACCTCATTAGAACAGTATCCATGAAAATATTTATAGAAAAGACAGAGGGAAGTCACATGATGTTGAGGAGAAAGGGACTAATCAGGATGCCTGATCAGAATTAATTATATTACAGACCATTCTTTAGATTTTCTAAAAAATCTAGAGATATACAGCAGGAGCACCAGACTGGATATGACGGCAATATTCAATGCATGGATTAATGGTAGATTTATATATGTGCAAGATGGAATAGGATGAAAAGAAAAAGAAAAAGAAGCCACATCAAGAGATGTCAGATCAGGATCAATTACATTACAGATTCTTCTTTAGATTTTGTCAAGAATCTAGAGATATACAGCAAGTGCACCAGACTAGATATAGCAGAAACATTCAATGCATGGATGAATAACAGACTTCTAAATGTGCAAGATGGATTCTGATGATAAAAATCAGAGAGAAGCCACATCGAGTGATATCATATCAGCATCAGTTACATTTCAAACCCTTCTTTGGATTTTGTCAAGAATCTAGAGATATAAAGCAGTAGCACCAGAAAAGATATGGCAGCAATATTCAATGCATAGATGAATGGTAGATTTATGAATGTGTAAGATGGTTTCTGACAAGAAAAAGTTTCTGGAAAATTACAGTGAACCATCTTTCCTTGCAGTAGAAAAAGTAATTAATTTGATCAAATCACTTCATTTCATGTTCATGGAAAATGAATCCAAGACGTAGTGTGTTGCTCTCCTGTAGTTTAGAATCAGCAATACTGATGGAAAGCAGAAAAGATTCTCTGTAGAAACTTAATGGCCAGAGATTAAAATTCAAAAATTTGAAGAAAACTATTGTGTTTCTCAACAGAAAAACTATTAATCTTAACTTGTACAGAACCAAATTAAAAATGGGAAATGATGACTTAATGTAGAAAAGTGGAATCCAGATTTATAATATTTATTGTATAAATAATAAAAGCCTGCATTCAAAAGCATAAGAAAATGAATACTCCTAGTATGGGTAACATATTCAAATAATTGTTTGAATTTAGAGAAAAGTTTAATCACAAAGTGCTGAGTTATAAAAGTTAAACTAGTTAGGCAAGAGGAGTGAGAAACTGGTTGTAAATGACAAAGGACAAAGCAACCATCAGTTTATTTACAAGACAATGTTCATCAAGTCAACCAAAACTGTGAGTTAGAAAAGTAAATAAGAAATCCACCTTGAAAAATTTGATGCAGTAGTCTCCCTTTCAGAATGAAACGTGATAGAAATACAAAAAAGTGAATTGGGATGATGAAGTAAGTGCTATAAATCTTTCATTATCTTCCACCTCTTATCTTGCATATCTATTAGAATTATGACAAATTTCGACTAAAATTAAAACAAAGAGAAAAATGTTGAGAAAAATTTTTATTTTTAAAATACTGTATAGAACTGAATTTGCATGCATAGCTTGGCCAAAGAATTTGAAAAAATCTTTAAATTCTTGTTCTTCCTTGAAATGATGTTTGTGTTTGAGTTTTCAAATAGAAAAAAATTCAGTGCCTTTTTTTCCTGTTAGTTTAAAGATTTTCAAATATGTTTTAACTTTTATTTTCATCTATTTTCTCATTCCTATTTATATTACTATACAAGCAGATTTGTTTTGTATTTCCTTGATTCATAAAAATAACACAAATCTTCTTGATAGCATTTTATTTTCATGATTAAGCTAACTTATGACATTCATTCTCTCAGAAATAAGTGGTACAGCAATCAAAAATCTCATTTTTATGCTAATGTCCCTTTCTAACCAATCTGCACTGATTTTAATATAAAATTATGATCTTTTTTAGGATTTGAGCTATTGTTCAAAACCAAGATTTTTTTGTTACATTTTTTTGCAGTTCAATGTTACATTGTAATTAATGATATTTTGATAAGTCCAGAAACAATATTAACCAAATAATTTTATTTATAGATATTACAATAATAAAGCAAGAAAATAAGTATATTTTTGAAAAAAATTATGTGCATTTCCTTTTATCTTGAAATAAAGAGATACATCAAAACTATGACATAAAATAGTAAATATGTAAACTTAAATTGCATAAAGAAAAATCAGTAGCAGAATTTCCAATTTTTATCATTAGAAATCATTTTAATAATCAAATTAACTTTATTAAGAAATGTCTGAATCATGACTTGATTTTCTAAAAATGTTAATCTTACAAGCATCAAAATGATAATGGCAATGGAAATATGGCTTAAAAAATGATGTGGCCTTTTGGTGAAGCAGCAGGAAATCCCCAATGTTACCAGCTTCATTAGCAATCTATCTTGACAGGAATGTACTGATCCTTTACCTAGAAACAAGTGAAAATGAACAATTAGATTAAAAAAATAAGCTTAGCTAAAGGAAACATTTATAGAAAGAGTCTTTGTGTCATATGACAAGCTCATAAGGGTGTGTAGGTATAAGAAATTAATTAAAATCAACTCTCTTCTTCACTTTTACAAAAATGCCCAATGACATGTGAAATCCTGATTTTTTCCATATAGAAAAAGGATTGACCATCTGCTTAAAGAAAAAGTCAAAACCAGATTTCGCAAGTAGGTGTTAAAATGATTTTTGAAAGAATTTCAAAATATCTAGATTACAATAAAAGGACTTCATCAAAGTCAGTCAGGGAGAGAGTCATTGGGAGCCATAAGACAAAAATTTAAAATGTAACTCAACTTCAACATTGTCCTCTTTCTCTTTCTCCTTATTTCTTTCAACAATTACTACTACAAACAATTTCTTCAACTCTAGATACCCTTAACTCAGCTTTATCATTGAACAGGAACTCTACTCATAACTTTTTAATAATGTTTCTAATTGAACATTAATATCTACAATTTATGTTAGTCTTTTCTTAATAAATTTCTATTTTAAAATACAAAATGTATATTTTTATTCTTACACTATTCCAACCGACAACCAACCTTCTGAAGAAAACCTGATGATTATAACTCTGCATACATCCTGTAATCTGTAGGGAGTTCAGTTAAGTATGACACAAGGCTGAATCAAAGGAACATTAACCAGCTCCCTACACCACACTGGTGACTCCCGACATTCAAGGAACACACACCCCAACACTACAGGTGAACTGAGCAATAAATGGATGTTTATATGAATGCGATTAGAAGGTTGTTGGTGTTTCACAAGAAATGGATTGGAGAGGACAATCAGACTTTTGTTTGCAAGTGGTTTTCTTGATCATATTATATACTGAGGCTGCTGCAGTTGCCTTACATTGAAAATATGGGCATGGAAGATTTGGTGGTGAAATCAAGGGTGTTACAGTGAATCAGACACATATAGGTGAAGGAAGACAATATGTTACAGGTGAAAATGTTCCAAGAGCAGTCTTTGAGTGTTGGTGGCTTCTATATGATTAAGGATAAAAACAACAGAAACCTGACTTTATATGCTACTAATGTTAGCAGATAAGTCACATATTGAGGTTACTGTGCTGGTGACTCTCCATTTGACCCAATAAAAGAACACTTACGTGCACTGGCAATAGAAGGAAGGTAAAACTTTTACTGATGCAGGTGACACCTATGTTAGTGGATTGATGTGAGGAATATTAAGGTGGATGATAGGAGGGAGATTAAGTGCAAAGGTATCAAGAATTGATTATGTATAGCACACAGCTAAACCCCAGGGTAATCATGACTGATTATATTGTTGAAGGAACTGATACTAATGAGAGAAATGACTGTGATCAATTGGCTAGCAAAGTTGTGGGTGCTTAGAAGAGTGAAATGTGCTGTAAGTGTGCAGCTCTTAGGCACATCCATGGAAGTGTAGAAAAGAGCCTGAGAAAAGGAGATGTCATTTCCAAGGTCAAAGGCAAGGACTTCTACATAGAATTTGACTGCAAGGAGGGTAGAATTGTTCTAAAAGGGAATCTCCAATGGTGAAAAATAAAATAAACTGTTATGAAAGTTCTCTAAGAAAGGAACTGAGAAAAGTGTTCAAGAAGGAAGTACAGAAGTGGATCAATGTGGGTATACTTTCCTTGTAAGAGGAATGTGAAAACTGGGGTACTGCCAGTGGTTCAGCTAATGATTTTCAGGAGGTGAATGGTCATATAGCATACCACAAAGGTAGTGATGGTGGTGATGTGGGGAGGCCTTGAGAGAATAGCAACAGATGATGATGCTTCTATGATCATAGACTTTATATCAGCTTACCTACATCATTTTGTGGATAAGATATTATGAAACTTTAGATAAGGACATGGAGGGAAATTAGAGCAGAGACTGAGTTTGTGATTACAAGAGTATTAAACAGATGATTCAGAGATAGGTCTAGTGGAGGACTATTTAGAGAGAAGCACTAATGGTTAACAGCACTTTAATTGAAGCACTTAAAGAGACAAATGAAATATTAGATGCTACTTAGACTGAACAGGAATATGTTAATAAAAAATATCACCATATTGCCTTAACTATTCAGTGATGAACAGCTAATGTAATGGATGATTGAAGTGGTCTTCTGGTATAACATATTGGGACTGATGAAGGCATTGATACCATAAAGGGAATGAATGAAAGCAACTATGAAAATAATGTGAGAGTGTAACATGTAGATACTGAGTTGCAGATAGTATTTTTACTTTTGTTTTGTATTTATTGGCTAAGCATTGGATGAATTGATCTTTGAAGTATTGGTGAGTGCAGTGGAAGCCAGAGAAGAAGAAGAGTGATATGAGAAGCTGGGTAAAAATAATATGATGAAACATGTAAGAAATTGGCTTTTATTTTTCTTTTGACTGCTACAAGGTTAGAATGATGGTATCTTTATGCATAAGAATTTCCTTGTTCAAATCTGGACTAAATAAATCATTTTAATTCTTTTTAATTTGTGGGTGCCTGCTATATTTGTTTTTTTTCTTAAGAAGGTAAGATATTTTTTTTTATTTCACCAAGTAACCTGCAAATTTCTTTTTAATCATTCATTATCTCCAGTACCACCATTATAAGAATTATTTCTATCCTCATTGTCTTTATGAAATCTAATTTCATCTAATCTTGTTTCATCTTGTTGCTCTTCTTCAGAATAATTTCTGACTTTTTTAAAGTGTCCTGTGGTATCAGGAAAACTGGAATTATCACAATGCTTTACACGAATTCCACGAGCTGTCTTTGGCCGTGTAGTCTTCATGCACAACTTAACTTCATTTGCTTTTAATTTGAGTTCATTCTCTTGCAAATTGAGATTCTCCTTTTCTTTCTGCAAATATTTATTATTTTCCCCAGAGCAATGATTTTCTTGATCTACTATTCCTTTCTTTTTAGATTCGGTGCTGTTTCTGAAATCTTCAGAGACATTGGAAGTTTTTGAACATCCTTTCTTTATTGTTTGTCTTGTCCAAGCATCATAACTTAAAGTGCTTTCCATGTGCTTAAAATGTGCAGTTTTAAGTGAAGATATTTTCCTTTCATTGGTAGTTTTTATTTGGCCCTGTACTGATTTCATATGACCATTTAACTTGGATTGGCTATCTGATAACTTGAACGAACAAATCTGGGAATCATTTTTATTATGTTCTGTTATTTTCTCTTCTGCAAATTCATCTTGGCAAAGAAATTTTTCCATTGATTTTTTCATTTCAGCTTTTTTCTCTCCTTTTTCTTCTAATGAACTTTGTCTACTTTCTTTTAATTTCTGTTGCATCCAGTTATAAACTGCTTGTTGAGACTGAAGTCTGCGTTCAGCTTTCATCAACGTTTCTAGTCGTTTTGTCTCTTTCTCTAACTTCTTCTGAACTTTTTCCTCTTTCTTCTGTTTCCAATATATTTGATTTTTTCCACTTAACCATTTCAGGATATCTGGGTTGGTACTATGTCCCAATCTGTGGTCTACAAATTGAGCAGAAGTGGAATTGCTCTGTGGCGCATTATTTGATGACTTTATGTTTTTTGGGTTAACCTGGACTGACATGGGATTGTTTAATTTAAATAACGATCGACTCTCCTTTGATTCTTTAACTTTCTTAAGTTTCTTTAAGCTTGAATCATTTTTGACAGATAATGCAGAACGTGGAGTCACATATGTAGGCTTTGCAAAACCTGAAAGCATAGAAGAAAATGAAAACAATTTGTCTTTACATAGAAAAATTTATTTTGCAAGTTAACAAATAAATTTATTCATAAAAATTTTGGAATTCATCTTTGAATTTATATAGATAAAATTAAAATTTAAAATTTTTATATGATTAGAATGATTATAAGACAACAATAATCAAATTCAAAGATTAAAGAAACAAGATGTTGAATTAATTACTATGAACTTTAAACATTTTTGGTTTTGTTTAGTCTGGTTATTTAATCATCTTTAATTCTTTTCGTATTTCTAAACGGTATGTTTTAATATCTCACAATTAAAAATAATTATCATTAGGTAAGGTTCATTTTCACTCTGGATTAAGTTTGTGAAATACATATATATATATGTTTCCGTATGTGTATATATATGCATATGTGCACACATATACATATATATATATATAGTCATCCGCAGACAGATCTGTTTCGCTGTATCGCAGCTCATCAGTACGGCTTAGACTCTGATCGCTTCCTAACCCAGGATTGAAACTCAACCAAATCGGTGTCAGTCGGCGATTCTACCCTTAGGCCACGAGGTAGAAGAAGGCAGGCTTTTTAGCACGTATAAACATGCCCAATAGCTAGAGTGCTCCAATTCATTATCGAATGAGCGATGCATATATGCCGGAGTAGCTACTGTTTACAAAGTCTCCCACTCTTCCAGAGTGCTCAATCAGGGTGTGAGAGCATATATATATATATATATATATATATATATATATATATTATTAATTATTACATTAGAACATGTGAAAAACTACAAACTACTACAAAAAAACTACAAACTATTACATTAGAACATGTGAAAAACTACAAACTACTACAAAATTGTATATTTTGTTTCAACAATGTCTCATCAGGTAGTTAACAATGATGGTAGTAAACATTTATTACCATCATTGTTAACTACATGTTGAGACATGGTTCTTTCAATGTCGAAACAAAATGTATAATTTTGTAGTAGTTTGTAGTTTTTCACATGTCCTAATGTAATAATTAATAATAAATATTCTTTGCTCTATTTTTATATTGAGCACTGTTTTGAATTAACATTCTTATTCATTTGAATATATATATATATATATATATATATATAGTTATGAATTAATTATACATTGCAACATGGAAATTTCTATGTTTCGAGATAGATTCTCATGATCAGGCAATGTTGCTGTTGGTTGTGCAGATAATTTACATTTAAATGACAAAAACCTTTGGTTTGCTGTGTATGTATGTGGGAAGATATAAAATTTGCATGTATGTTTCTTTTTGCTAATCAGAGTGGAGATTCATTTTGGGATTTGGCCCCAAAGAATACATACTAACCAACTTTTTCTTTTTCTTTTTTTCCTCCCTCATACTACCCTTTTTCCTTGTTTCTTTCTCTGTTAACAATGGACTTATGATAATAAGTTTCTTTCCCTGTTGATGATGGACTTATGATAATAAGAAATGCCACTCATTTCAAAATAGATAGAATTAGAAAAATAGTACATAAAGAGTTTAAAAATCTTAATTTAAAAGTAACAATTAATACAACTGATATATCCTGTGAGGGGATAATCAGGAAAAAAATAGTGCAAGAATAATACTTAACACTGAAGATATATAAATGGGGATTTATTATACCACAGTACAATAAACCAACAGACAATACAAGAACACCAACGAATGGTAACAGGTATAACAATCAAGTAGACAATGTCCCTGCCTAGGACGTATGCGTCCGTCTAGTGACGGATACTCTCATCTAGTGACGATGGCTCTATAGTTCGCTCTAGTCACATTCTTTTATAGACCAGACCATATCCATTCCGGGGTAGGACAGGATATTCTTCTACAACACCTCCCCTCGAGCTAAATTCTTCATGGAATTTTGCTCAAGACTTCTTTATTTTGGGGTCAGGGCATAGGTGTTTCATCTTTTTTCTTTTTCTCTTGCTCCTTCTCTTAGAGTCTTTGATTTCAAGAGAATCCTTAGTTACCTCCATCAGTACGTCCATGTTCATGGGTGGTTTAATCTCGAATATATTATAGAGAACCTCCATTGGTATCTCAAATTCCTTATTTACGGTTTCTACAAATCTGGGTCTTAGCTGGTTTAGGTGTCTCTTACAGAAAAATTTCGGTCCTTTCACTAAATAGATCACCTTACCAATCCTCTGAGTTATTATACCATCTTCCTACAAACATTTTTCTGCGCGATAATTTTTGAAGAAGACTTTTTCGCCTTCTTTGTAAAATTTTGTCTCTGAGTTTTGTTTTCTTGAGGTAATTTTCCTTTCCTTAGGTAATAGTCTATCAAAGATTGACCTAATCTTCCTCGCGAACATTACTTCTACAGGAGATAGATTACCATTGATATTATGATTAGGTGTAATCCTATACACTATCAAAAAGGTTTGTATGTTTTTTCATCCGTGTCGATTCCATCTGCTTTCCTCATTGTCCTCTTAAATATATTGACAAATCTCTCCACCTGCCCATTTGACCTTGGATTATATGCGGATGTCATAACATGTTCTATAGCTAATGCCTTGCAATAATTCTTAAACTTGGATCCAGTGAACATCGTCCTGTTATCACTTACAATTGTTTTCGGTACTCCCAGCCAGCTAAAAACTTCATTTAAAGCCTTAATCGTGTTTACTGCTGTTGGTCACTTGAATTTATATACCTCAGGCCATTTTTAAAAACTATCTACCATAATTAAATAGTATTCACCTTTTATTGGTCCTATGTAATCTACATGAATTCTTGACCATGGCACATCAGTTTTAGGCCACAACCGTGTTCTTACGGGCGGTGATTTAGCTGCTAGCTGACAGCCTTTACATTGTTTCACTGATTCTTCGATATCTTTGTCCATTCCAGGCCAGTACACGTAACTCCTCATTAAGGACTTCATTCGTGAAATGCCTGGATGAACTAGATAGAATTCTTTTAAAATTCTTTTTCTCAACACCCTTGGAATTACCACTCTATGAGCATACATCAATGTTTTGTTGCAAATGGAAAATGGTGAAATTTTTCCTCCTTTATTTTCTTTGACTTGCTTCATCATTCTAGCAATATATTCATCAGTTTTCGTCATTTTTTCCATTTCTTCCGCTGTTACTGGTAATACGCTAATGGTGTTTACTAGTACCTCTTTCAGTTCCTTTTCTTCTTCCAGCGCCGCTATTACCGTTTCTTCTAGTAATTCAGGCTTTTTCAGAATCAGTCTTGATAGACAATCTGTATGCGCTATTTCTTTCAATGGTATAAATTTCATTTTGAAATTATAATTCAATAAAATTACAGACCATCTTTGAAGCCTGTTTGCTGAATGGGTTGGAACACCTTTTTTGGGCCCAAATATTAACAATAACAGTTTATGATTGGTTTGCAACACAAACTCTCTACCATAAATAAATCTGTGGAACTTTTTAACCACATAAATTATGGCCAGTGCTTCTTTTTCTATTTGACTATAATTTTTTTCTGCAGGTAGCAACACTCTTGAAGCATGAGCGATAGGTTTCATTGTGCTATCTTCGAGTTTATGTAATAATACAGCTCCAATGCCGTATTCACTTGCGTCCATTGCCACGATTAATTCCTTCTTCGGATCAAAATGCACCAATGTCAAATCTGACAGCAAGCACTTTTTTATTTTTTCAAAAGCCTCGTCGCATTCCTTCGACCAACACCACTTCTTATTCTTTTCCAGCAATTTATTTAAGGGTGCTCTAAGGTTGTGCATCTTAGGAATGTAGATGTTGTAGTAGTTTGCGAACCCCAAAAATGACTGAAGCTTAGTTACATTACCTAGAATTGGCATATTATTAATTGCTTCACTTCTATTTGGATTTGGTTTTCTACCATTGCGGTTGATAATTTGTCCTAAATACTCAATCCTGTCCAAACAAAACTCACATTTTTCAGATCCTACTTTGAACCCGTAGTTCCTAAGTTGCTTAAACACTTCGCGGATGTGCGATTTATGCTCTTCTATGTTTTCGCTTTTGATTAAGATGTCATCTAGGTACGCCATTGCATAGTCAAGATCCAATACCATAGTGTCCATTATTTGCTGGAATGCACTAGGTGCAATTTTAAACCAAACAGTAGATGTTTCAATCTGCATAATCCTTTGTGTGTATTTAATGTCAAATACTTTGAACATTCTCCCGCTACTTTTACTTGTAAATATGCTTCTGATAGATCTATCTTAGAGAAAATCTTTCCTCCGTCTAATTTTGAAAAAATCTCTTCTGGTGTGGGGAGGGGATATTTATGATCTTTCAATCATTCATTTACTCCAGTTGAAAAGTCAGTGCACACCCTGATCTTGTTATTTTTCTTCTTTACATAGATGGTAGGCGATGCCCAATCTGAATAATCCACTTTTTCAATAACTCCATTATTCTCTAATCTTTGCAATTCTTTATCAGCGGCCTCCAATGATACGAATGGAACTTTCCTTTTTGGCTTGAACACTGGTTTAATATTTTCCTTCATTTCAAATTTTCCTTCTGTTTGAGTACAGCAACCCAGTTCCTCCGAAAATACATCCGTGAACTCGTTTTTAATTCTTTTTTTCAGGGTTTTTCCCACAAATTAAATAGCACAATTAAATCTATACCGAATAGATTTGTATTCCTACCTAACATCACGTAGATCTTAGACTTTTGTACTTTCCCGTCAAATGTTACTTTCGCCACAAATTCGCCTTTGAATTTTAATTTATTTCCTGAAATACCTCTTGCAATCTTTTTAGTTTTCTTTAACTCTGGTCGACCAATTTTTTCCCAGATATACTCATCTATTGTAGAGATATCACTTCCGGTATCCAATAAACAATTTACAGTTCTTCCATTTATTTTTATGTCCACGTATTTTCTAGTACCACAATCGTTTGTGACTTTCTTCATTACTAAAGTATTTATCTTTTTGAACTTTCAATCCCTGTTTTTCCTACACATCACTGCTTTGTGTCCTTTCTTCGAACATTCGAAACATATTTTGTCTCTAAAATAACATTTCCTTGTGACATGGTTATTTTTGCCACATGCTTCGCAGTATGGTTTTCACTTTTCGTAGGCCTGTTTCTTCACTTTATAAATTCAAGCAATGCTTTTTTCCTCGATGCAAACATTATCTTTCTTAATGTTTAACAATTTCTGGCATTCTTCTGTTACTTTCGATAGCATTATTTCTGCATCTTGATCCAACATTGTGAGAATTTTTGAATGTACTTCTTTGTCTTTCAGTGCTGTTAATCCTTGTATGGAGATTAAACATTTGAACATGTCCTCTTTGATATCTTTTATTTTAAATTGTTCACATTGTGAATTAACCTTTCCTTCTTCATGTTCTTCCTTTACGATATTTAAACACTTATATCGTGTGTAGAACAAACTTTCCCTTTCGCCAAACATTTTCGTCAAAATCTCTACCGTTTTGTCGAATGATATGTCCTCAGGTTTCTTAGGTAAAATAAAATTTGTATATTTCATATTTTCCTGCGTTCCTATCTTTTGTAATAGGAGCATTATTTTTTCATCAACTGACCATGCCTTGCACTGTCTCGAAAAAATATTTTTGTATCTTTTATAATACGAATGAAAAGTAATACCTTCCTCAGGATTATATATAAATTCTGTGAGCGAGTTTACAATACCTTCTGCAGAGAAGACTTTAGAGCCTTCCTTCAGTTCGCCTTGCTTTATTACCAATTTTTTCAAAACCTCTTGTTGCAGTATCATTTGTGTTCGGAGATCCTTTTGAATTTTTTGTTGGCTTTCCTGTTGTTTTAATATTTGCTGTTGAAGCTCTATTTGTGCTTTTGTTGGCTTTTCTGTTGTTGCATTAACAGTTGGACTGCTCCTCCCAGTGTCCCTGTTAACTCGGCTAATTGTTCTATATTTTTTATTATATGTATAGCTAACGAATAAGGGGTAAGGACAATAAATGTAGTTTTTATTTTTATGAGGGTGTAAAAAAAAACTACCTCTCACCTTCACTTATTTTTCTTTTTGCGTCAACCTTCCAAATCTTGTTCACCAAACTGATATTTGGTAAGCTTCATGTAAATGCCAAATCTTGTTTCCAATCTGGTCTTTTAGTGAGTCCCACATAAGTTCCAAATCTTCCTTGTCAATCTGTTATATTAAGAGATCCCACGTAAGTGCAAAATCTTTGTTGCCAATCTGATTTATTGATGGGCCCCACGTAAGTGTGAAATCTTCGTCACCAATCTGATTTATTGGCGTACCCCACGTAAGTGCGAATTCTTCGTTGCCAATCTGATATATCCTGTGAGGGGATAATCAGGAAAAAAATAGTGCAAGAATAATACTTAACACTGAAGATATATAAATGGGGATTTATTATACCACAGTACAATAAACCAACAGACAATACAAGAACACCAACGAATGGTAACAGGTATAACAATCAAGTAGACAATATCCCTGCCTAGGACGTATGCGTCCGTCTAGTGAAGAATGCTTCCGTCTAGTGACATATGTTTTCATCTAGTGACGTATGCTATTGTCTAGTGACGATGACTCTATAGTTCACTCTAGTCACAGTCTTTTATTGACCGGACCATATCCATTCCGGGGTAGGACAGGGTATTCCTCTACAACAACTATAAAAAAAAGTAGATTTCCTCGATGTAACCTTAGATCTAGAGAAAAATATATACCAACCATACAAAAAAACCAAATACCAATCCTTTATACATCCACCCAAAGTCTAACCACCCTCCATCTGTCATCAAGCATATACCCTCATCAATAGGATACAGAATTAGTAGAAATTCAGCTAATGAGGAAGTATTTAATAAGCATAGCAATTTTTATAATACTGCATTAAAAAATAGTGGATACAAAAACCCAAATATTAAATATGTAAATGAGAAAACTAACCCCTGAAAAAAAAATTAGGAATAGGAATATAATCTGGTACACACCCCCTTTCAACCAGATGACTAGTAGTAAATTGGGGAAAAAATTCCTCGTGTTAATTAGGAAACACTTTCCGGAAAAAAATCCACTAAGTAAGATCTTTAATAAAAACACTATTAAGTTACAGCTGTATGAACAATCTAGAAAAAATTATAAAAAATCACAATAGCAATATTTTAAAAAACTTCACCAAAATCAATAAAAACAACTGGATAACAGAAAATAACAATCTAGACAAGAAAAAATGTAATTGTAAAAACCCCATAGACTGTCCATTAGAAAACAGGTGTTTAACGGAATCAATAGTCTATCAATGCAAAATATCTTCAAAGGAAAACCCAAATAATATAAAAATTTATATAGGGAGTACTAAAAACACTCTAAAGCAGTGGATCTACCAGCACACCTCTTCATTTAAAATAACAAATACAAAAATAGAACATCCCTATCAAAATATCATTAGTACCTAAAGGAAACAAAAAAAAACACCCACAATAAAGTGGAAAATTCTAAAAGAAGCTAAAACATGTAAGTCCTTAAATGAACCATGTTCATTATGTTTATATGAAAAACTATTTATTATTAAATCACTTAAGAATAAAAATCTATTAAATAAATGCAATGAGATAAATGTCATATGTAGACATTGTAAATTATTCACATTAGAAAATGGAAAAATCTAAATAAAATAATATGCATATAACCAACAAGTGCTTAAAGAAAATAATTACTGATAAACTATATAAAAATAAATTGAAAAATAAAATTATTTTTTAAAATAAATCCTTTTTTTTATAAAAAAAACTTTACAACAAATAAATAGATAGACCAAAAAATTATTTTTTATAAAAAAAACATTTCTTTTTATAAAAAAACAAAACTTTACAACAAATAAATAAATAGACTAAAAATGATAAGTAAGTGAAAAATATAGAATTGGTACTGAATGAGAATATCACATCAAAAGTAATAACACTGAACAGAGAAGAGAGGAAAAATGGGAAAATGATAAGATCAGATTAAAGGCAGGTTAACATCTTGACCGTTAAGGAGGGAAAAGAAACAAGGGAAAAAGGTAGGATGAGGGAAGAAAAAAGAAAAAAAGAGAGAAAAAGTTGATTAGTATGTATTCTTTGGGGCCAAATCCCAAAATGAATCTCTACTCTGGTTAGCCAAAAGAAACACACATACAAATTTTATATTCTTGAAACATTTCTTGAAACATAGAAATGTACAATTAATTCATAACTATATAATTATATTAAGCTCTATAATACTCATTATTCTGAACACTGTTCATAATAAAATAAATGCCAGGGCACTCAAAATAATAAAACCTTGAGTCCTCTTCACTTGGGATTATATATATATATATATATATATATATATATATATATATATATATACTAGCAGTATAGCCCGGCATTGCTCAGGTGTAATGACAGCTTTAAAACTAATCCATGATCCTGGAGCTCAGACTATTTGGACGTTAGCACGAAAGACTAAAAAGCAATAGTTGTTTCCAGTTAAAGCAAAACCGTAGACTGAATGAAAAATGAATGGATGTAAGTCAAATTTTTATTTCCTGGTATCGATATCAAATAAGTTTTTTTTTGTCGTAAACTGAATTTTGAAGGCTAAATAAGTCCTCTGAGTAAATGGTATCATGGCTGAGACTAAGAACTATAAATATACCTACTTAAAGCCAAACCCAAAGCAAAAACTAAAATAAAAGGGCTGAAAAAATACACGCATAGAGGCAGATAAACAGACAAACACATCTTGCCTTTTATATATATATATATATATAGATAGATATATTGTCGAATTTCTGCACTATTGTAAGAATTGCAACCTTGAAACTTCTGAATATTGTTTCTTATGTCTATGTCTATGAGTGTATCAAATTTGATTAAAATCGGACCACTCCTTCTATAACACGATTTTTTCAATTATCGATATTTATTGGGGGTACCTCAACACAAAACCTAGCTAAGAACACTCGCAGACGCTTATAGTACAACTGTGTAAAATTTCCAGAAAATCGGTTCATCTGTTTCGGAGTCTATAGGTAATGGACACACAGACACACACAGACAAAGTTCCATTTATAAATAAGTTTATATATATATATATATATTGTCATATCTAAAAATAATTAAAATAGGTAAAAGAGAACAATATTTGAAATTTATACTGAAAATATCAATATGCCTCTTGTATCAAAGGTTATTTTGAACAGGCAAGCTTCTAGGTCCTTTCATATGAATAGAGTGTCCCTCAATTCTCTATTCTAAGTCCTATGCGGTTTCTGATCTTCATCAATGACCTTCTTGATGTCATCAGTTCCCAAGTAGGCATTTATGTAGATGAGACTACCATTTACTCCTGTCTCAATAGGAAATCTGTCAAAGCTGACAAAGTAAACCTGGCTCTTGAAATAGACTGCCAATCAGTGGTTAACTGGGGCTGGTAATGGCTAGTAAACTTTAATACCTTTAAAACAAAACTGACATTCTTTAACCACCATAGAGAAACTTTCCTGTTAGCCATCATCATGGCTGACGCAAGGCTCCTTTAGAGCAAGACATTGCATCTCCTTGGCCTCACTTCTTCAACTGACCTGAAGTGGAACAAATACATTGAATTTATAGCTGCATCTACTGCTAGGAAGGTTGGGCCAGAAAGTTTTTCTCACCAGAATTGTTCTTGCACAATTATAAATCTGCCATTTATCTGTGCATTGAATACTGTTAGAATATCTGGTCAGGTGCTCCTGCTATTCATATCAAAGTTCTCAACAAAATCCAAAGAAGTATCTGCCTGTCCTGACTTGGCATCTTGAATTCAGTCACTTTCTCATCAGTGTGCTACTAAATTGGCAATCTAAGTCCCATGCTTTTACCATTCAAATAATTAAATGTAACCACCACTTCTACTCCAACAGTTTCTTTTCTCACACTCTGTTCCATTTACTTGTTTCCCTGATAGTTACAATCTCCAAAATTTTAAATGCAATGTCAATTGCTATCTATATTCTTGAATCCTATTCATCTTTTATCCTTTCTTCAATATCCCCTGTACTCGGTCTTTTCTCTCACTGTAACTCACTGTGTACTATTGGCAGTCCCGCCTTGCTTGGGATGAAATGATTTTTAAAAAAAGTTATAATCTTCTGATCAGCAAACTGAATATAAACATTAATAACATATGGGAGCCACTATCAGAAGAGATATATGTGAATGTCATGATTATTCTTAAGAGAGATAAAGAAGTAGTTTTTCTAATACCTTTTCCATAGTGTTTTTATTGAAAGAAAATCTCCAACAAAAATGGAAAAAATAGAAAAATAAATAACAAAATAAATAACAAAATCCCACTATCTCTAAAGATAGATATATATTCAGGATTGCTAAACTGTGAAGTCATACTTTAAACCATTCCAAACAAAATTATGCAAAAATGAAAATAATACAGACATCTCATTTTAACAGATATAACCAAAATTACACAAAAATATCTTGAAATACTAAAGAGTAAATTTATTCAATAAAATAGCCATTAGCTTCAACCACGGTCTTCAGACGACTGGAATCTTCTAGACAATCTCCTTGTTTAAATTGATGAATGCTGCCATAATCCCTGCCTTCAGTTCATCTTTGGTGTTACAAGGAGTTCTGTTGGCTTCACGCTCACCTGTGCTTTATACTTAATAATCAAGGAGGTTGCAGTCTAGGAAGTTAAGTGGCCATATGTAAGACTGGATTCTCCTGCTTGTGTGGAATGGTGAAGAATCCTGTTACCAAATATAGGGTCTTACAACAGCCACCCACTTGATCCAGGGGAGCACTACCTTCTCAAAGCACTAAATGCCAGCCTTCATGTTGAGTCTGAGACCATGTGGGAAGACGAGTGGAAGCATAACATCGCCATCACTAGTGATCAATCCAAACACCTTAATAATCACCACTAGACTCATCCAAATCTTTCCGAATTGTATTGTATTGAAATTGACACCCAAACAGTCTGAAATATTTGTACTGAAGCTTTCAGCAAGAATGCTGAGTGGCACAGCAATGCCATTTATAAATTTCTAGCAGAGTGAATTGTGTCATAGTGCTCTTTTTCTTACAGACAATGACCTTACTATACTGTGCTGTTGACAAAATCAAAAACGATGTTAATGTGCAAAATTAAAAATATAAAATGGTGACAATTTGCCCATTGCACCCTGTATAATAAGATAGACTGTCAGACTAAATCAGAATTGTGAAATTTATTTTATCCATTCTTCAATGCTGTGGTCATCATAACATATCCAAAACTGAAATACAAAACTTATGTGCAACTTACACAGTGTCACATCAACCCACATATACATAACTTCTACCATTTTCACTACTGACTAAGTGGTACAGGCAGTCCTGTGTTGACACTAAAGTATACATACTTCTATCACCTATTTATGCAGGCCACTATTGTATTGTTAATGAATGGGTTTTAGGAAGAAAGATGAAAAGATAAATATATCACAGTATTTATTGTTGGTCATACATAAAACTGCTGATTCACTGCTGACTAACCGAATTTTAAGGAACATAACACTTCATCCTCTTTTTAGTCATAAAGTCTTTTACAAGGTGAGTTTTTTAGGTGTCTGGAAATGCTGACTGCTTTTAGTGTATTTTTGTTGATTGTTTGTTTGGTCAGGGAAGTCTGTTGACTTGTCTTCACAGCCATACATGAATTCTTATCAAGGAGTGCATGGCTTGAGAGAAGCTAATTTTTCTGTTCCTTAGGTGAATATCATTTTTATTGCACCAGTGCAGTCTTGAATCTGTCTTAACTGAAACTGACATTGGTGACATAGTCTTCTTTATTGAAGCAGGATTGGCTTTGGATATCTTGTTGAAGACAGGCTGTCCATTTTTAAAAGAAGGATGCTCTTTGGCTGATAATGTTTGTTGTAATTTCTACCTGGCTTTAAGTTCACCTTTGTATATTCCTCAATGCTCTTCTGATTAAAGAAATTTATCTATGGAATGGAAGGGATTCACATTCAAAATTTTTATTCATCAGTAGCTCTGCAGGGCTCTTATGTTGTAAAGGAATGCTGCTATAATTAAGCCATGCATATGTACGGGTCACTTTTTTCAATAGGTGTTTTAGAGGCTGGACTGCACATTCAGCTTCTCCATATCCTTGTGGATGGTGGGAACTACTTGTGAGGTGCAGGAAGCCAAAACATTTTAAAAATTCTGGAATTCTCTTGCACTAAATTGGGATTGTTTGAAAAGATGATTTCTGGTATTTCTTGCCAAGTCAATTTGCAATTCTCTATTGGCTGAAGTGGTTGGCTGTAGATGGGCTATTTTGATCCACCTGTAAAAATAATCAATTATTATGAAATATCTGTGTCTCTTAAATTCAAACTGGTTCATTTGCATCCTTTGCCATCATTATTTGAGAAATATGAGGGGTTATAGTGGTTCTTGGGGGGATATTTTCTTTCCTTTTTGCAGATACCACATCTTTTGACCTTGTCACCAATTTGCTTAGAGAGGCCAGGTCACCACATACTTTCCTGAGCTATTGTTTAGCATTTAATGATACCCTGGTGTCCCTCATGTAGATGCTCAAGTATGTCTTTTTGGAGTTTGGCAGGGATTACAAGTCAGCTCTGTTACATTAGAAGTTCCTGTCAAACAGTTAGATCCTGGTTAACAAACCAGAACTGCTTTACTTTGGGATCTTGCCTTGCTTTTGCAGGCCAGTGGTCCATCTTCATGATTTGGTGGTCCAGCTGATGATTTGGTTGCAGACCCTATCAACATTTTGTTTCAGTCTGATTTCCTCCAGGACTTTGTCACTTTCTGATATATTTTCTATGACTGCACAGATAAATGAGTCAGTTTGCATTTCCTGCTGGATATCCTGTATAATGTGATTACTCCTGGATGCAGAGGACAAAGTATCTGGTGTGGTAATGTCTTTTCTTGCAATGTACATAATATCATAGGAGAATCTCATTAGCCTCATGTGGAAATGTTGGATTCTAGGAGTCAATTCATCCAGCTGCTTTACTGTGCCAATAGTTATTTTTGGTCTGTTTCCATTGTGATTTTTTGCAATCTGATTAAGAAATCAGAATATTTCTCACAACACCATGTGATGGTTAATGCCTCTTTCTAAACCTGTGCATATCTCTACTTTGTTTCAATCAGAGATCTTGACGCATAAAATACAGGTCTCCAGTAGTTTCCATGCTTCTGGAGAAGTATTGCTATGTGGTAGTTAGATGAATCTGCTGATATATTTGTTGGCTTGTTATAGTTGTAATGTGTCAGTACTGGTGCGGAACTCAATTGTTTCTTCAAGATCTGGAGTGTTGCTTTTTGAGGTGCATCCTAGATCCATTCTGTTTCTTTCTAAAGAAGCTCTTGGAGTGGTTTGGTAATATCTGTTATGTTCTTAGCAAATTTTCCAGCCTGATTTGCTATGAATGGCTTTTATCTTTCCTGGATCTATGTAGATTCCCTCCTTTGAGATGATGTGCCCCAGAAACTTTTAGATAAAAAGATCAAAAATATTGATATAAGATAACCTCCACTATCAGCCAAAAACTACTAAAGAATTGAAAAAGTGATAAGAAAGGTCTAATCATAAATTGTAAGTAGATGGAATGTATAGTGGTGAGGAAGAGAGATATCCCAATGTGTAAGTTACAAATCATGGATGTAAAAATAAAGCAAATCCAGAAATTCAGTGTAAAAGGGAATAAAACATGTAATATAGAGATTCAAAGGAACTAAAGAAAAATGAAAGATAATTATCAGGAACTGAGTAAAGGGATCGAAAAATAACATTTGACTTAGAAAAATAATTAAAATATGGTAGTGAAACTGTTTTATTTAATATAAATTTGTTGCATCCTAGACAAGGGTACAATTTAACAAAGTGTAAATCCGAGTGGAAAGATCACCAAGCCAATAAAAGGTTTATTCTGCATGAGAATTGTTACAGACAAGAATAGTACTACCAGGTTCTAATCCATAAACAAGACTCACTAGTGAAAATGCTCTTGCTCATTTATTCACGATAGACTTAGTCCACCTTAGTGTTTATAGAGGGAGTTGGGATATTCCATTATAACACCCCCAACCACGAGATAATTTTTTTTTAATACTTTATCCTCTTTGGATCAGGACTCAGTCACACTACTTCTTTTTTCTTCTTGATGCATTTCTGCTTTGAAACACTTTGTAGTGGTGAGGTAAGTGGATTTCAGGGAGCCAGTACTGGTTGTGTTGGCAACACTTCTAACTGGATTTGTGAAGATACTGGCACTGGCACCTCAAATGTGTCATATAATTCCTCCATTGGTATTTCATCATTTTCTTACACAACATCAGCCTTATTTGGTTGATATGCCTTTTGCATTTTAATCCATTTCCTTTTATTATATACATGACTCTGCCAAGCCTTTTTATAATTATGCCATCTTCACAAAAGATTTTTCCACCTATGTAGTACTTAAAAAATACTTCATCACCAGTTTTTTGGGGTTCCAATTTAAGGTTTTCCCTTTTAGAAACTTTTTTGTCTGACCTGGTAACATTCTATTGAATATGGATCTAATCTTCCTTACAAACATGAGTTCCACTGGTGAAAACCCTGGGTCTGTATTTGAATTAGGAGTGATTCTATAGCCGTCTAGGAACTTTTGTATGCTTTTCTCATCTTGGTTTTTCATCAAGGCTCTGTTGAATGCATCTACAAACCTCTCAGCCTGACTGTTGGATCTAGAATGGTGTACCGAGGTTGTTAGATGATCAATTGACAGAGATATACAAAAATCCTAAAACTCTTTGCCTGTAAATTTTGTTCCATTATTCCTTACAAGCATTTCAGGCACTTCAAAACAACAAAAAAGTTCATTTAAAGCATTAATCATATTTGTGGCAGTTGGATGTTTTCATTTAATTACTTCCAGCCATTTAGAAAAACTGACCACAATTATGAGATAATAATGACCATTTATGGGTCCAGTGTAGTTCAAATGCAGTCTTGATTACAAGATGTCTGTTTTTGGCCATAGCTGTATTTATATACTATTTTTCACTGTTCACTCAATGTCTTGGTCCATTTTTGGCCAACACATGAAACCATGCATCAGAGATTTGATTCTGGATATGTCTAAATGTCCAATGTAGAATTCTTTCAGAATTTTTCTCTGCAAAGTGTAGGGTATAACAACCCTATTCACATACAGAAGTACTTGCTTGCAAATCAAAAATGGTGATATTTTTTATCCCTTTTTGTTACTTCTGTACAGCCATAATTGTTATTTCGTTTTTCATCTTTTTCCACTGCTTCCTTTATATCCTCTAATGTCACACTGGTAGTTTGTGGATCGTATTACAAAGGATTTTCCTCCAATAATGCAACAATCACTGTGTCTTCTAGTGTTTCAGCATACTTTGGGATTAATTTAGAAAGTCAATTCCTTTAAGGGCAAAAACTCCATTGCGACATGTGTGGGTATACCTTTTTAGAGCTCAAAATCATCAATAACAGCTTATAATCATCTTGTAATATGAATTTCCTTCCATGAATAAAATGGTAAAATTTCTTCACTGCATAGATCATGGCCAAGCTTTCTTTTTCAATCTGACTGTAGTTTTCTGGAGGTAATAACTTTCTCGACGCATGATCCATTGGCTTAGTTGACCCATCTTTAAATTTGTAAAGAATCACGGCTCCAATGTCATAATTACTGTCCTCTGAAGCTACAATTATTTTTTTCTCCAAGTCATAATGTGCAAATGGTAAGTCAGATAATAAGCATTTTTTAATTTTTTGAAATGCATCTTAACATCTTCCTGACCAATTCTATTTTATGTTTTTTTTTAATAATTCGTTCAAAAGGGCTCTCAAGTGATTCATATTAAGAATATATATGCTATAGTAATTGGCTAAATCCAAGAATGCCTGTAAATTATGAATCTTAGTTGGCTGTGGCATGTTCTTGATAGCTTCAGCCCTTTCTGGATCTGGTCATCTTCCATCTTTGTTGATAATCTGCCCAAAATACTTTATTTGAAGAATTCACACTTTTCAATACTTAACTTGAACCCATATTCATCAATTTTTTCAAAAACTGCTCATACATGATTTTCATGTTTTTTATTATTTTGGCTTTTAACCAAAATATTGTCCAAGTATGCTGTTGCAAATTCCAGTCCAGCTAACATCATCTCCCTTATTTGCTGGAATAAATTAGGGGCCACTTTTAATCCAAATGGTAGATGATTTAGTTTAAAGAGACCTCTGTGCATATTAATGGCTAACAACTTTGAACAGTCTTCATTCACTTTTACTTGTAAAGTAGGCATCCAGTCAGTCAATCTTAGAGAACACTGTGCCGTCGTTGAGCTTAGAAAAGATGTCTTCAGGCTACGGAAGTGGATAAGTGTGGTCTTTGATGCAGTTGTTTAACCTGGTGGAGAAGTCTGCATACTCTTATTTTTTTATTCTTTTTCTTGACATAGACTGTAGGGGATGCCCATTCAGAATAGTCAATTTTTGTTATTACACTCATTATTTATTGGATCCAATACAGCAAGTGGAATGCTTCTCTTAGGCTTGAACACTGGTTTAACATTGTCTTTGAGTTAAAATTTGACTTCAGTCTTTGTACAGTATCCCAGACTTTCTGCAAACACTTGTGGAAATTCATCTCTAAAATTAAGAAATTAATTTTTTTTATTTTTTTTGCTTTTTTATTTTTCTTACAGAAAGAGTTAATGGGTAATTCCCATAAGTCAAACAGAATTATCCAATCAGTGCCAAACAAGTTTGTAGTGCCTGATTTTAAGTCTTTTGATTTGTAAGTTCTTTCAAACAACAAAATATTACAACTAAATTTGCCTTTGAAATTTAGTTTTTTTTACCAGACATACCTCTGGCAATTTTTTTGAGCTTGTCAATGTCAGACAACCAATTTTTTTTCAAACTTGTTTGTTTCTGATTGAAATATTGCTCACAGCATCAAGTAATAGTTTTACTGTATGGCCATTTATCTTTGTGTTTACATATTTCCTTTTTTTGTTATCCAGCATTTCTCTTTTGGATAATACAACATTCACTCCCGTTTTAATTTTTTCTTTTTTTCTGTTTAAATCTACAGTGCGAGCTTTTGTGTCCACAGTAACTGCATGAAAAACAGATCTTATCTCTGAAAAAGCAGTTCTTTTTGAAAGAACATGCATCACACGGGGATATCTTTGTTTTATTTTCAGACAATATTTTTTTACTTCCTATACACGAGAATTACACTTCTTTTGGATTCTAAAATTGTCCTTCTTGATATTAATTAACCTTTAGCACTCTTTAGTTACTTTTTAAAGTGTAATGTCTGGGTCCTGCTCATTGTTAACACACGGGATCTAATGCCTTTATCTTTTGGGGCTATCAATCCCTGTACAAATGTCAGCCATTTGAACATGTCAATTGATAACTCGCTCAATTTAAACAATTTGCATTGCAAGTTTACAAGTCTGGCATATGTGACAAAATCATCCTATTCGTTCTTCACAATATTCAGGCAATTGTACTGTGTATGGAACAAACTATCAAAAATGTTTGACAAAATTCTAATTGTCTCTCCAAAAAATATTTCCTCTGTTATTTTTTTTTGATAGAATTACATTTGTGTACTTTTTTGTAGTAGTAGGATGTTTTTATCCCTGTTGGAAAAATGGTTTCATATCTTTGATAATATGCAGGAAAGGTTATACCATTTTCCAGATCATATCAAAACTCTGATAATGAATTTGATATCCCTTCTGGAGAGAAAAACCTAGGATTCCGTTCCTCTGTAGATCTAGCCATTAGTGTCACATAACAATCTTGTATCCTTAGCTTGTTGCAATGTTTGTTGATGCTGTTTTTTCTTGTTGTTATAACATCTGTTCCTATATTAATTGAATTTGTTGTTGCAACTGTAAGCTGGATTACAAAGCCTTCGTTAAATCCATCAATTGTTTCATTTTCTTGTAAAAAATATTTCCCCAGAAAAATATTCACATACAAAAAGAAAGCGACATGTTGTTAAGCAATGTCAAACTCCGTAAAATAAAAAAAATGTCAAGAAAATAAATTTCTTACTTTAGTATTATTCCTTTAGACAACACCTGTTCCCATTTTTATATGCAAATCAGAGTCCATGAAGACTGAATTGCAAAGTCAGAGTCAATGTTATTGATGTCGTTTTTTGCAAATTTCTCCTTGTTAAAATCTTGTTTTAACTTTATCCTTTGTCACCAAAATGTGATATTCTGGACAAGGGTACAATTTAACAAAGTGTAAATCTGAGTGGAAAGATTACCAAGCCAGGCATAATAGAATAAAAGGTTTATTCAGCATGTGAATTATTACAAACAAGAATAGTAGTACCAGATCTAATCTGTAAGCAAGATTCACTAGTGAAAATGCTCTTGCTCATTTATTCATGATAAACCTAGTCTGCCATAATGTTCATAGAGAGTGCTGGGATATTCCATTATAACAAAATTAGAAGAGAAATAATATAAAATCTATAAAAACTAATTATAAATTCTTTTGCAATGCTAGAATTTTCATTTCATTATAAAGGAAACTTTAAATGATAAAAATAAACATCAACAAAAAATGAATAAGTAAACTTAAAGAAAAGAGTACAACACTGAAACATAAATATGGCAACAAAAATACGGACAACAGTTCGAACAATGTAAATAGTGTAAACACCACATCACAGAAATATAGAGAGATAGTAAAGTTAAAGTGAGAAATAAAATTTTAAAAAAAGGACTGAAAAAAGTTCTTACAAGTAATAAACTTAATGGTGACATTTTGAGAAATGGTGAATAATGAGTAAAACTTACTTGTAATAGAATAATTTGTGAAAGCTGAATGTAAAGTTGACATGGCCGGAAAGAAGAGCCTACGTATAACACACTGTGGCCAGTTGTGAGGATACAATGTGATTGGAGGAATCTTATTATAACTAATTGATATGTATTTTTCATAAAGCTGCTCCATTTGGTAGGCATGGATCAGTTGTCGTGCTTTTCCCTTCACTTCAACGTCTCTAGTCATTAATTGATAAAGTTCTTGGTAATTCTGATCAAGTCTTTCATCAATACTCACAGGTATGCTCCACCCACTCTGCCTTGGTTGTTTTTTTCTTAAGGCTGAAAATCTTGATGAAGAATTATCTAAAATAGATGTTGATTCCTGATATGAACTTGCCATAGATGGATTTCTTTGACTGTGTTCTGAAGAAAGTCCATTGCTCAGTTTATTACTTCCAACTGTATTGATGCTTGTCATACTACTTGTCTGACTCACTAATACAGAAGCAATGCTTTCTTTATCAGTTCCAGCAGTAATATTTTCTTGTCGTTTCATTTTCTTTTGTTCAAGCAAGACATCTTTCTGAACTGCTGATGAATCTGACAATATAATTTGTGGAAATACAGTGGTGCTACTACCCTCAGTGCTGGTTATTTTCTTAGATTTGCAAATGCCATCAAAACTAACAGACTTTCTAGTTTTATTATTTGACTCTGAATTTTGTTCTTCTTGGCTTTCATCCATTTCTTCATTGTTCTCAGGCCCTAAAGATGCTGATGCAGCTTCAGTTTGGGGTATTGGTTTCAGACTAACTTGTGAAGAACTTTGTGATTTCAATGATAAGTCATCATCAGTATTTTCTGTTTTGCCAAGTGTTTCTGATTCATAACTGCTTTCATCTTCATCAGAATAATCGTACCCACTTACATCATCATCATCATCATCATCATTTTCTATATCTGTTTTTAATGAGCACTGCCATGATGATGTCCCTTTATTTTCTTTAGGATTTTCAAATTCGGCAGCTTCAGTATTCACACTTCCTTCGGTGCTAAATCCTTGGTCATCTGCCAGTTGTTTTAGGAGACCCAATTGACCAGTCGACATTCTTTTTTATGTTTCTCTTTTATGTTTCTCAAACATCTGACAATCTGTTCTGCATTTACCTATGAAAACTAAAAGAAAACAAAGATTACTGAAATAAAAATAAAATGTTATTTTTTTATTCCAAAAACTCTATATTAAAAAAAATTATTTTAATTTTTTATGAACAAATGTAAGTGTGAAATTTAATGAACTAAGGATTAATATATATATTGTTTTTATTTTATATTATGAATTCTGTTTAATATTTTTTAAGTAAGTTCTTCAATGACTGTTTGGATAAAATATAATGAATTTATAAAACTTTTCATAAAGTAAAACTTTATACACATTTAAAAGGCATCAATAAAGAAAATATAAGAAAAATGTTTAAACTGTGTAATATCTATCAATGAAACAAATCTGATTTAAAACAGGATTTTGCTGGTGATGTTCATTCATTCAGAAATACAAATTATGATGTATTAGACCCAAAATATTTTCAAAAAATAAATACAGTATTGATACATGTGTATCTCAAGTTCTATGGCCACAAAAACCAACTGATTATTAAAGACAAGACATTGTTGACATTTTATGGTATTTTCTGCATTAAAGTTTTCAACTTAGAATTTTTTATGAAAGACAACTTCAAACTTTATCTTCAAAGCAAACTGATGATCAAGAAAAAAGGATGCACAAGTGAACGGCATTTATGCTGGTTATGACATGAGAAGTCCAGCTTAGCTTCCCAGATAAAGAAGAAATTAGAACATTGAGATGCATACTATTTTAAAAACTACCACAAGAGACCACAAAATGTGATAATTCTTGTGAGTATTTCAGGGTCTGAGAACCTCATCTGGGAGATAATCAGCATGAAAAGAAAAATGCTGACCCCAATAAACAACTTGAAGCATCAGATTTAAATGAAAATAAAACTGATAAAAAAGACTTCCTTAGAGAAAAACCAATAAACCAAAATACTTAGAAGATTATCTTATTCTGATAATTTATACATAGCAAATTCCATAATCAACTATTGCTACAGAAAGTGAGACATCCCAAATACAAAGAAGATACAAGATATGCTGAGGTAAACAAATAGAAAAAGCAGAGTGATGAAATACATGCATTCACAAAAAATTATATTTGTGAACTCATTTTGGTGCTAAATGGATTTTAGTGAAATTAGGCCCCAACAATGAAGACTAGTTCAAGGCCAGATGTGTAGCAAAAGTTTATTCCAAATAGAAAATATAGACTACCAAGAAACATTTTCACTAACAGCTACATTTACATCATTAAGGATGCTGATGCAACTAGATGTACATCAGATAGACTTTAAAACAGCCTTAATGTTAAGATTGAAAGATTTTGTATTTAAATTTAAGAAAAATTCTCTTTACTAGGTACCACTGTGTATTTCCTACTCCCACTCACAAAAATGCATGTTTAAACTAATGCTAATCCAAATGACAAGAAAAATTAATTTCTAAAAAATAAATAGAATTTTTGACAGTTTTAAACATTGGCACATTTGTTAATCACTTGTAGAGTCAGCGAACATCATGATAGAGAAAAAATGTAAACAACAAACCATCATGATAGAGAAAAAATGTAAACAACAAACTTAAAAATCTAATATTTATTCTAGTGATATGTTTAAAAGTCATTTAGTAAATTTAGATATTAACTGGATTTTGCAAAATGTTAACTTTTTACTTAAAATTTGTTGAAAGTGGCATTTATTTAGACACAGTAGGCTGTGAGATAAGAGGTTAAAAATAGAAAATGTATAATTACACCCCTGGTTTAAAAAGCACATAAAGATACAAAATTAAAATTTAAAAAAAATACATAATGCAAACACTTCAATAATCAAGATATTGATATTTATGTTTAAAAATAAATTATCTTTAAGTAACCTTCTATAAACAATAGTTGAAGAATATAATTTTTTAATCTATATGGTTTTGTGAAACTTAGAATGAATAATTTTATTTTTATACTACATTAGAAATAGCTTTTTTTAGTTAAATGATATTTTGAATTTAATACATTGCTTTTATTTTTTTCTGATTTTCCTAACTGTTTGACACCATAAAATATCTAATTGCACATAATGTATGTTTTTAATTGTTCTGAATTTAATTTTTATTGAATTATCATATATCATATTACTCTTCTAATAGTCAAAAGTGGTAATTCCAAGATATTTTCTTTTTGAACATCCATTCCAAAAATAAAATAAGTTGCTAAAATTAAAAAAAAATCTTTATAAAAGATTTTCTTTGAAAATAGAATTAAACTACATTTTTTTTATTCTTCAAACATTTCTTTATTCAAAAGAAAAACAAACTTTTCTTACAAACAGAACAGAATGAATTTCAAAATCGCACTGAAAAATTACAAGTAAATTTTAAAAATACGTATGAACTTTTTGAGTTTTATTGAATTATTTTTGGTAAAATTCACTACTAATTTTCTGTATGTTCATGAATACATAAATCTTTTTACTGAAATAACATCTTCATGGATTTTTCTTAACTGTAAAAAGAATTTGATGAACACCCCTGCTACCCTAATTAAAAAATATAAAAAGAAAGGATGGAAACAGACCCACCCCAATATTTCCACTAAGTTTCTAATAATCTATGCAATATATAATTCATTTATTAATGAATAAGTGCTAAAAATATTGTTTGAATTGGATAATTCCTTGAGTATTTTAAAACAATGGGTAGTGATTTTTTGCTTTCATTTTGGAAAAAATGCATCCATTTTGATGGTACCTACTTTAAGAGAGTGGGATAATTTACTTCATAAATTTTTAATGAACCTAAATTTTGAGCAATCATTAATTAAATAATTATTGTGTGTAAACAAAATTTTTTTAAAATAATTATAGTGACAATGGTGGATTGCAGAGTTAGACTTAAGAGGTACAAATAATATAAAGAAAGAGTAAACTATCTGCAAAGTCTAAAATCAAAGATTTTGATTAGTTGTCATATTTTTTTAAATATAGAACTGTATTTAGTGATGGCATTATTAAAATGAACCAAACAAATTACCTAGAAAGAATATTAAAAAATTTAAAATGAATGAATCTGTAATCAATACCATGTGATCAAAGTGTTAATAAGACTAGTAGTGTAGATTCAAAAGAATTCCATATAACTAACTGTACAGAGAAATTTTAGGCAGTTTAATTTAGACAGTGACTTATACTTGATCTGATAGTTAATAGTTACTAAGTTATATCAGTTCTTAGCAAAACCTAACAAAGCATGATTCAATCTGTTTAAATATGTTTGAAATATACAGGGTGCAATGGATGAATTGCCTAAATTATGCAAAAATGAAAATAATACTGACATCTCATTTTAACAGATATATTTACAAAAATTAAACAAAAATATCTTGAAATACTAGAGAGTAAATTTATTCAATAAAATCCTCACTGGCTTCAACCATGACCTCCAGATGACCTTGGAATCTTCTGCAACTGTTTTGGGTAGTTTCCTTGTTTAAGTTAATGAATGCTGTCATAATCCTTGCCTTCAATTCCTCTTTGGTGTTGGCCTCTTAATCAACTGCACTCAACACATAACAAGCAAGGAGGTTGCAGTTTGGGTAGTTAGATGGCCAGATGTAAGGGGTAATATGGTTGCAGAAATTGTCTTACAGCCATGACTGGGTTCTCCTTGTGTGGCATAGTGCAGAGTCCTGCTGCCAGACATAGAGTCTCCCAGCAGCCACCCTCTTCACCCAGGACAGCACTACCTCCTCAAAACACTTGATGTAGGCATGTGTTGAATATCAAGCCCTTGTTGTGAAGTTGGATGTGATATTATTATTTTTGTTTTAAATCAGAAGGATTTTTTATTAATAAAATTTGCGTGCAAATTAACTCCACAAAGAAAATTAATTTTTGTACAAATAAAAGAATTTTATACAAATATAATATACAATTGTGTGTGAAGAATATATGTGCAGAATTAGAGTTCAATGGTGAAATGTTCAAAGTTCCTGCGATAATTGTTTTAAATATTTTTCTTTAGAATAAAGGATACAAAAAGATGTGCAGAATTATAAGAAAATTAAAGAATTCTCTACCTTTGACAGTGGATGTGCATTGTGGTGCATTGGATATTGGCTCGGAACGAGAAATCGGGGAGCTGAGTTCGAATTCCAGCTGAATTCACTGCCTTCACTTACGCGCAAATACCCTTGGGAAAGGTCCGTCTATTCCTTCTAGTTATGGGTTAAATAACAGGACAGATTGGGTTCTATAGCCTTGGTCGGCAACCAGTCTACCGCAGAAAGCAATGGCAACCTACTGCGGGATAATCCTCTGCCCAGTCAGTCATGTCTCTTTCAAGACATGATCGCCCAAAGCGTGTATCACATATGTCACTTAACTGACTGACTACCTTTGAACGTAATGTAAGCTGAATTTTTAGATACGCTTTAGTTTAAACTAGCATCGTAGTCCGGCGTTGCTCGTGCGACTCAGAGCATTTTTTAATTAGATGATTAATGCAGCGTATTGCGATTTCCAACCGCCTCACTTTAAAACTCAGTTATATAAAAAAAATAATTATATAAAAAATAGTTGTTTAAAAATTGTTAAAAAATTCCATTAAAAAACGTGAGTTGATGTTTTTTTTGTGTGACATTGTAAACAACATTGCATTTGTTTTTGTTACAGGGGAAAATATTTACATTTTTTGTGGACTAAATGAATTTCAGAAATTTTCGAAAAATATTTAAAAATGTAGACATTGTGAATTTTCGTTTTAGGACCTGAAGGCTAATATCCCTTATATGCAAACACACGCAAATAACTCTTTATTTTTTTCACTTGTTTCAATGTCAGTAACTTTCTTCTGAAATTAAGTACAAAAAAAAACAAAAAAAACTTGCGTACTAATTTCTGTAAGAACTTTTCTGTAAAGGAAGTAAATAGGCCCAAATTTTCTTCCTACATCTAAAAATTTTAGACTAAAATTGTTCTGCAGTGAATGACTCTCACTAAGCCAGTAATGGCTGACAAAAAAAAAAGCAAGAAGTCCGATTTTTTTTCTGGTCGTTAACATCAAAAAAGGTTGGTTTCTTCAATATCTAATTGCTGATTTAAGTTCAGCATATATATTTACATGGAAATAAGACTAATAAGACTATTTTGGAAAAATTTGAAGGGATATTAAAACAAAAAAATTTATCCTTTTTTCTTTTACATATTTTGTTTTTGTTTGAAAAAACACTTTTTTTTAAAAAATATTTCTTTTGTTTCAAAATTACAGGGAAAAATTTTTACATTTTTTTGTTGACCAAATGAATTTTGAAAAAAGGAATAAAAATTAAATATAAAGGCTCATTTTTTTTTTAGTCGCGTTTAACACGTGTGATTTGATTTCTGTGACATAATCTAGCAACCATCTTAGATATTAGATGTTTTATGGAGCAAATGTAAACAATTGGCTACGTTGACCAAAATGTGCAAAAGGTAAAAATTGCTGAACTCGAAACGTATGTGTCGACCTGGCTTCCCTGTAGATATGTGTCCCTAGAAAGTTTGAATGGGGTAGCTTAAAAAATGTAGGCGTGCATAGGGAACAGTCACACACAGACTCACAGAATGCTTTTTATATATATAGATAGTGTGTTCCTCACGTGTTCTGGAGAAGAAAATTTAGATTCCAAGAATGCTGAATTCCTAAAATGTGCAATCTTGAACCAACTAATCAGTGCTTGTCACTAATGTTCATTAAGCTCCCTGTTCACCTGAAACAAATTCTGATGTAAATTTCTAATTTTAAATATTTGTTTACCTATGCTCATAATCCAAATTCTAGATGAGCTGCAACAACATCCCCCACCTCAAAAAAAAAAAAAAGAGAGTTCTTTTCTTATCAGAACAATCAGGCTGAGCTTTCCAAGCTGCCATACCCTTGGAATCACCATTATACTCATTCAACTCTTTCTGAATCCTCTGCACTGTTTCAAATTGACACCCAAATTTTTGGTGAAGTGAATTGTGTCTTTTTCTTACAGACAATGACCAACTGACTCTACTATACTGTGTAGTTTACAAAATCAAAAACAAACAATATGCATGCATGAAATTAAAAATATAAAATGACAACAATTTATCTATCGCATCCTGCATTAAGGGAACTTTAATATATTGTCTTAATTTTAAAAGGCTTATATTAAATTAGGAGGCCTTTCCCTGATGTCTTCTTTTGTGTCCAAGATTGACTTGATAGGACCTCATTCCAGCAACATGGCAACATATATAATTGATTACTGGGGTGTGGAACCAAATTTTGTTGTTGTGTCGATGGAGAAAATCACTAAAATCCATCTCCCACAGAGCATGGTAACCCTTCACTTCTGGTTGTTGATTAATCAAGTTGAGAGGGAGAAAAGTTCTTTCATAAACGAACATGTTTTGTAAACTTTACAAAATTTAATGTGAAAAGAAAAAAATAAGTCCACAGAATTTAACTTCTGTAAAATGACATCTGAGGATTCTCTCTGTATTAATGTGTTTGTGTGTGTGTTCAGCTAAATGTGGATGTGCCCAAAACCAGTCTGTTTCCTTCTTCATGGAAAATGACTAACAAGCAAAATGTGCCATATTCCCATAAATTAAACAGCTGCTAATTAATTATCTAATGTTTAATATCCTTTTCATGTTACAGGCTTGCTTTGTAACTAGAGCAAGCAATTGGTAATAGTCCTATAGTCATGCAAAGGCATAATTTAGGAAACTGTCAAGTAATAGGAAATTAACATTTTAATCCTAATTGAAACAGGATTTTGCAATGGAGACAAAAATGAATCACTCAATGTTCAATAAACTACAATTCATGTAAACCCCATTCTTGCTAAGACCTAGGAAGGCATGCAGAAGCTAATTGTGACATCACTTGAACAAGAAATATTGGAAGACATTTTAAAGATGGGTTGAGATTTTCAAACAAAGTAGATAAAAAAGTGATTTTTACTTCTTCACTGAAATATGATCAAAAACATTAGAAAATTACTTGCAATAGGTGAGGATAGCCTTCAAGATTTGTAACAGAAGAGTTATTCTATTGTGTTTTATAGAAAACAAAAAAGATTACAATACAAAGTTTACATAAATCAAACATTATTTTCTCATGAAACATTTATCATAAAGAAATCACAGAAACTGCTTTTTCTTACCTTATGAAAAAAAAGCTTACTTTTCTGCACAGGAACTTCAAGTACTCCCCATTTTAACACTTCTTTTTTCAATAAGGTTATTTCAAACAAGGCTCCTGTTACTCAATGTTTAAACTGCTGTGGAATTATTTCATTTCTGAAAATTTTAAAATAACATTATTATTAGACTAAACACAAATAGTGATAAATGTAGAATATAGAAAATTTATTTTCTCTTAAAGTTTATTCTTTTAGAACAAAAGGGTGGATTATAAAAATAATAGCATAAGCCCTTAAAAATCTATCCTACATAAAAAAATGACATTCTTCAACAGAAATTTCTCAGACATTCTTCAGATAAGGTGCCTTTATCAGACATTCTTCAGACAAAATGTCTTTTTCAGACATTTAAATATTTTTAGCACAAAGCAAAATTGCTTTGACATTTTTCAGTTGAAATTTTTACATCAGGATCAATTATTCTAATTTTCAGATCAGGGTCAATTGTTCTAATCTTTACATCAGGGTAGATTGTTCTAATTTTTACATTAGAGTTGATTGTTCTAATTTTTACATCAGGGTTGATTGTTCTAATTTCAGATGTCTCAAAATCATTATCTTTAAGTCTTTGTAGCCAGTTATTGAACTCAAAACTCTTTCAGTCAAGTCACTGGATTCAACCAACTATTTTATCCACTGGGCCATGTTTTTTTCTAGCACTCTATTACTGGTTCCTATATTGTATTCATTTCTATACTTAGCTGACAAAGTGAGTGGAGTTTCAGACATATGATGGTAACTTTCCTATTTATGGGTCAATTATATCCACAAGAAAGAGATTCTGATGGTGGCATACAGAGTCTTAGCAGCTAACAATTGGCATCTTGGCTAATTTTGGGGAGGTAGTTTACTGTAATGCTGAGACAACTGCCTTTATGTCATAGGTAGGAAGTGGTCCTTGTTCTTGATTAGGATCTGTGACAGTTGTTATGTTTACAACATTGGATATTTCTTTATGTTACTATAGCTACCATTTCTAATGAGGTGTTCCAGTTTTCCTGTATATTTAATTTTGTCCATCGCTAGTCACATTGCCTTTGTCAGTTGGTAGTATGATGATGATGCCATTCTTCTGTAGGGTTTTGATTGCCAGCCTCTCCAGTTTTATGATATTTGATTTGGGTGGCTTGGCTTTAGCCGGTATCTGTCTCATTTTCCATTTTAGCTCATCCACCTGAGCCTGGTGTATGTTATAAGCTATTTCCTTAATTCAGGCAATGTTTTCCAAGTATGGTATTCACCTGATGGTTGTTATAAACCTGAGACCCTTGTTCAGTACAGACTCTTCAGAAGCACTCAGCTGATGTTAAGGTTGATTATTGGGGAGTGATGAACATCATGTGTCACCTTCAAATCACATAAACGATATCTAAAAATAAATTTGTGCTGACAAAATTCTAAAAGATATCTTCCATTGAAATATCTGTCAAAATGTATTTCTGTAGAACGTGTCAAAAGAAAAGCATTTATTATACAAATATATCAAAAATGTATTCCATCCAGAAAATGTTATTAAAAAGCAGTTTTTGCTTAAAAATATTTAAATGTTTCATTACTCCTGGAAGATATGTGAAGAAAAAACTTATGCTAAAAATATATATAAAAAATGCATTATTTACATTGTCTGGACTATTGTCCTCATTTTTGTTACTATAATCACAATGTTTATGCTGTTGTATGTTTGGAATAGTCTAATTCTGATATAACACCTAATCTTTCTAGTCTCTCTAATTCCTTATTAATTGGTTCTAAAGAAACAAAAGGTACACTCCTTTTTGGCTTAAATATTGGCGTTACATTCTCTTTTACTTCAAATCTAGCTTTAGTTTTTGTGCATGACCCTAGACCTTCTGAGAAAACTTCTGCAAAACTCCTTTTTAATTCATTTTTTAATTTTTAAGTTGCTGTATTAGCATTGGCGGTAACAATATTTTATTGCAGAAAGAGTTAATTGGGAGGGACCAAAGATCAAATATTGCAATCCAGTCTGTTTCAAATAAATTAGCTGTATTCTTTAATATACCACTTCTTTTTAGTTTTGTCAACAAAAGAAATGTTACAGGTGAATTCACCGAAGTTTAATTTCTTTCCTGAAACTCCATGAGCAACTTTTTTAGACATTAATAAACTGGGTTTACTCATTTTTCTTCATGTTTTTTCATTTATGATGGTGATATCAGATCCTGTATCTAGTTGTAACTTTATTTTTTCATTATCAATTTTCACAAAAACAAATTTCCTTTCTAATTCAGTTAAAAACGTTCAAAGTTTTATTAATTTTTTAATGCTTTTTGACTTTACACCATGTTCACATATGCTTTTTTTTCCATTTTTCATCAGATATGTTTAGATTTTTTAAGTAAATTTTTTTTCATAGCATTTTCTATGAAGAATGATACTTTTTATATATTTTGCATTATATATGTATATTTTGACATTTTTCTGCAGAAATATGTTTTTTGTATGTATGTCAGGGAAAATGTTTTTGTAGCATAAATTTCTTTTGAACATTTTCAGATATTCTCCCAGAAATGCATACATGTCCTTGTAGAATTGTGTTTCTGGAATTTTTCTGCAGATATTATTTCTTTTAGTCTTCTTTCAACAGCAACTCCACAATTAGATATTTCTTTGAAAATATGATTCAGTTTAACAATTTTTTTTCATAAAAGACTGTTTTCCACATACTTTTTAAAAGAAATGGAAGTTTAGTCATTTTTCAACCAAAAAATACCCTTTTTTAAAGTTTTCCAGCAGAAATACCATTTCTCAATCTCTTCTTACAACAATTACTTTCTTAGTCTTTTTAGGAGAAACATAATTTATACTTATAATACTAAATAAATATTAATTAAATGAAGTGCTGTTTTGAAAATTTACCAGATCAACTGCATCTTTGGAAAGTTTTCATCAGAAATGCATATTTTGCATATTTTTCAGCAGAAGTATTATTTTTACACATTTTACAGTAGAAATAAAATGTTTTGATAAATTTACATATAAAAGACTTTTAATGACATTTTCAAGGAGAAATAGTACTTTTTTTATATATTTTCTATATTGTGTAGTAAAAAACATTCACTTTTGCTATTTTTCTCCAAAAATGTATATTTTAGACAGGGGAAATTTTGCAGCATTTCCCAGCATCTTTGATTGTTTGGGCCATTATTCATACAAGGTATTTTTCAGATATTATCAGAGAACTGCATTTTTAGGTAGATTAGGGTTTCTGGAAATTTTCTGCAAATATTGTTTCTTTTTTGTTATTTTTCAAAAGAACTGTCACATATTAGATATATCCAGTAACAAATGATTCATTTTAGTGACATTTTTGCAGAAATGACATTTTCTGCACATTTTGTAAAAGAAATGATATTTAGCCATTTTTCAGCAAAAATTGCTTTTTTTCTCAGACTTTTCTTACTGTAATAAGTTTTTTTCAATAAAAATATACTATACACTAATAGTAGTAAACAAATGTTAATTAACTGAAGTGCTGTTTTAAAAATTTATCAGCTCACCCATATCTTTTGAACATTTTTCACTGGAAATGCATATTTAACATATTTTACAACAGAAGTATTATCCTTGCACATTTTTCATCAGATAAGTAAAATACTCTTTTTTCATGGTATTTTCTAAAAGTAATGATACTTTTTATATATTTTGCATTATAAATGTATACTTCTGACAGTTTTCTGCAAATATCATTTCTTTTTCTACAGACATTCCATAAATGAAACATGTCTTATAAGATATCATTCATTTTACTGACTTTTCTACATAAAAATTTTTTTCCGCATATTTTCAACAGAAATGAAAGTTTAGTTCTTTTTCAGCAAAAAATTATTTGTTTTCAAATTTTTCACATACTATTTCTCAGTCTTTTCTGATAATAATTACTTTTTAGCCTTTTTTTTCACCAGAAATGCATATTTTACAGCAAAAGTGTTATTCTTACACATTTTACAGCAGAAGTGAAATGTTAATACATTTACACATAAAAGATCTTTTATGGCATTTTCAAGTAGCAATGATAGTTTTACGTATTTTGTAGCAGAAATGATTTATTTTTGTTATTTTTCTGCAGAAATGTACATTTCTGACATATTACAGGGAAAAGTTTTTGCAGCATTTCCCAGCTTATACAATTTATTTTAGTCATTATTCATGCACATTATTTTTTAGATGTTTTAAGAAAATGACATTTTTCTGGTATAAAATGTTTCTGACATTTTTCACCAAATATTACTTCTTTTTGTCATTTTTTTAAATGAACTGCCACATATTTGATATTTCCAAAGCAAAACTTTTACTAATTTTTCTGCAGAAGAGACATTTTTTCAGCATATTTTTCAAAAGAAATGATAGTTTAGTCATTTAAAAAAAAATCTTTTTTTTCAATTTTTCAACAGAAATATTGTCAGACAGTACTTACACATTTTTCATCAAATATTAAATGTTTAAATTTTTTTAAGTAAAATAGTCTTTTCTCATAGCATTTTCTATAAGGAATGATAATTCTTTTATATTTTGCATTATAAGTGCATACTTCTGACATTTTCTGCAGAAATGTGTATTTTGCATGTATATCAGGGAAAATGTATTTGTAGCTTGTTCAGGTATATACAAATCCTTTTGAACATTGTTCAACACAAATTCCTCTTTGAAATATTCTCCCAAAAATGCATGCACATCTTTGTAACATTTCCCAGCATATACAATTTCTTTAGGTCATTGTTCATACAAATTATTTTTTCAGATTTTCTTATAGAATTGCATTTTTTGATAGTTTCTGGACTTTTTTTGTAGATATCATTTCTTTTTTGTCATTTTTCATAAGAACTACGAAATATTAGATATTTCCAGTAATGAAAGATTCATTTTACTACCTTTTCTCCAGAAGTCACATTTTTCAAAAGCAATGATAGTTTAGTCATTTTTCAGCAAAAAATGTTTTTTTCCGAATGTTCCAGCAGAAATACAGTTTCTCAGACATGTTTATTGGAAGAAATTTTTAAGTAAATAAATATTAATTAACTCAAGTGCTGTTTTAAAAATTTACTAGGACAACTGCAACTTTTGGACATTTTTCATAAAAAAAAACATATTATTCATATTTTTCAGTACAAGCATTATTTTTATACATTTTACATCATAAATGAAATGCTTTGATAAATTTATGTATAAAAAAACCTTTCATAGCATTTTCCAGGAGCAATGATACTTTTTATGTATTTTGTAATAGAAATGCTTTACTGTTGTTATTTTTCTACACAACTGTGTACTTTAGAGATATATCAAGGAAGAGTTTTTGCAGCATTTGCCAGGATATATAATTTCTTTTGGTCATTATTCATACAAATTATTTTTCAGATATACTCACAGAACTGCATTTTTTGGTAGAATTTGGTCTCTGATATATTTTTAGTAGTAGATAAATATGAATTAACTTATGTGCTGTTTTGAAAATTTACCTGATCAACTGCATCTTTTGGACATTATTGCACTAGAAATGCATATTTTTCAGTAGAAGTATTATTTTTAAACATTTAACAGCAGAATTGAAATGTTTAGATAAATTTATATGTAAAAGAACTTTGATTGCATTTTCAAGGAGCAATGATACTTTTTATATATTTTGTATTATAAAACCTTTAGTTTTGCTATTTTTCTGCAGAAATGTGCTTTTTGGTAGAACTGTGTTTCTAGCATTCTTGTCGATATCTTTTTTCTAGTCATTTTTCAACTAAAATAAATTAATATTTTGAATATTTTTCAGCAACATTTTAACCTTTTAAGGAAAATGGCTTTTAGCCATTTTTAACTGGCAATCTATTTTTTTTAATTGTTTCATCCCAAACAAGATGATACTGCCACTGATGTGCATAAGAGAAGAGTGAAAGTTTAAGCAGGAGGAGAGCAAAGAGAAAGACGAACCAGTTAAAGTGGGTGTTGGAGAAAGGGCAAGAGAAGGATGGGAATATCAGTGTGAAGACAGTTGCGAGGGTAGAGTGAGAAAGGAAAAGAACAAGATACATGAGGTGATGGGGGAAGGATGAGAGAAGGACTGGAGTCAAGTGGACAAGAGATGAGAATTGACATTGCATTTAAATTCTTGGAGATTGTAGCCATCAGGGAAGCAAGTATACGAAAGGGAGTTCCACAGGTGAGAAAGTAAGCTGATGGAGTAGAAGTGGCAGCTGCATTTAGTTGATTTAACTGTAAAAGAGTGGGACCGTGTTGCCAGTCTGGTTACTCAAGTAAATTCTTGTGGAGGGGGCATCAGTAAGCTAAGCTTTTCAGAGCAAAAGCCATGAAAATATTTGTAGAATAGACAGAGGAAGCCACGTCCCTCCGGTGAGAAAGTCAAGAACCCTGAGATAAAAAGGCAAGGGTGCCCAACCACATATGACAACAGTATTCAAGACACGGTCGGATGGTTGATTTGTATATATTCAAGATGGACTCAGGTGGGAAAAACTTCCTGGCCCGACATAGTGACCCAACCTTCCTAGTAGCTGATTTAGCTATTGATTCAATGAGGTTGGAAGAGAGGGTGAGACCAAGGAGGTGCAGTGTATTGCTTTCAAGGAGATTCACTTGGTCCTTGCCGATAGGAGGACTGCCTGTGGTGGTTGACAGATAGCAGCTTTGTTTTAGAAGCATTAAAATTTACAAGCCATTTCTTACCCCAGTCTACCACAGAGTGGAGGTCCTTCTCGAGAACAGCAGTGAGGTTATCTTTGGCCACCTTGCCAGATTTCTTACTGAAGCAGGAGTAAATGATAGTGTCATTAGCATAGATGCCTACTTGGGATTTGATCACATCAGGGAGGTCATTCAGGGAGTGAAGATCAGAAAGAGCGCAGATCCTGATAGAGCCCTGGGAGATACCCCGTTTGTGTGGTAGGATGTGGAGGCATGTCCATTCAAGACAACCTTCATTATATGGTTTGATAAGAAAAATCGGATCAAATCAAGCAAGCATCCAGCAATAACATAACCCTGTAGTTTTGCAGAATGTTTTGGAGATCTCAAGAGCAAAAGCCTGACTTACCAAAGGCCTGGTATATGTACTCGATGATGGTCATTAGCATATCAGTAGTAGACCTGGCAAAGCGGAAGCCATATTGTCTGACTGAGAATAGTTTATGGGCAGTAAGATATTGACCTATTTCAGCATTGATGGGTCTGAGGGTTTCCTTGAGTTCTTAAATACAGGAACCACAGAAAAGGACTTCCAGCAGGCAGGAAAACAGGAATATAGAGTTTAGAGAGGACTGAGGAGAGATCAGGAGCACATTTCTTCAGAACAATGACCGGGATTCTGTCACCTCTGCTCACCTTATGAAATTATCTTAGATACCAGAGAGAGGGTTATGTGAACATCTCTCATTTGTGCCTTAGTTCTAAGAGGAAAGTCGAGTGCGGATACTCCAGATGAGTCAAATGTGGAGTTGGATGAGGATCTGCAAGGATAGCACTCAGCCTTGTTCACAGATGCCATGAGGACCTCAAATTTATTGATTAAGGGAGGGATGGAGGATTTGCTGTTGTTCAGCACTTTTTTACAGAGCTGCCAATAGTCTTGCAGGCAGTCATGTGCTGCCTCATTCTTTCAGCAAACAACAGTTTAGCATCATTCAGAATTCTCTTACACTCATTACGAGCAGAGGCAAATAGGCACCTATTATGGTCAGATGTGTGGCTCTGAAATAGCTGGAAGAAATGGTTCCTGTGGGCAATGGCAGCCAAACAGGCAGAAGAGAACCAGGGGAAAAAATGAGGTTTGGGACAGAACTTTCTGATAGGCATGAAAGCATCAATACCAGCTTTCACCCAGGAGGAAACCTCAGAGAGAGACTAAAGACATTTTCCCAAGGAATGTTGCATAGAAAATTGTGGAACGGATCCCAGTTTGCTCTTTGGTAGCAGTAGGAAATTCTAAGAGGCTCCTGAGGGGAGCGAGAGTGAAGACAGATATTAATAGAAATGACAATATGATCAGCGTTACCAAGAGAGCAAAACTGCAAGACTTGGCAGAAGTCAGGTCCAGAGGTGAAGCAAAGATCTAGTTGAGAAGCGTGTCCCAAAGGGATACTGGGAAAGCACATGGTGAAATCTTCTTCTTCTTCTTCTATGTGCCCTGTCCCTTCGGGACGTAGGCGATCATGGTTCTCCACGTCTCCCTATCCCTTGTGGCCCTTAGTATGTTTGTTCCTGTTACTCCTGGCAACCCTCGTTCCATCATCCACCCGACCAGGCCCTGCAAATATGTTATCCACTGCCTTCCTCTGTCTCTTTTTCCTTCTATCTGACCAGTCAGTATCAAGTTCTCCAGGCTCTCCTTCCTCATTGCGTGTCCCAGGAACTTCAGTTGTCTCTTCCTGATGCTCATTATTAATTTCCTTTTTGTTGCCATTCTTTCCAACACCTCATTGTTGCTTGCATGCTCAGTCCACGATATCCGCAGCATCCTTCTGTAGAACCACATTTCTGCTGCTTCCAGTTTTGTCCTCATTTTCGATGATATTGTCCAGCATTCACTGCCGTACTGAAGAACTGACATCACATAGCAATCCAGCACTCTTTTCTTTGTTTCTAGTGAAATTTTCCTGTGTGTTAGTACTTTACTCAGCTTCTGGAACGCGTCCTTTGCCATGCCAATTCGCCTTCGGATCTCTGTGTTGCACTTTCCATCTCCTGTTAGAACACTTCCTAGGTATTTAAATTTTTGTACTTGCTTGATTCTGGTATCCCCCACCTGTCTCAGTAGATTTACAAAGATAGAAAGAGGTGTAAGACAAGGATGTGTCTTTTCACCGGATTTGTTCAACCTGTACAGCAAGAATATTTTGAAGACCCTAGATGACACGCCAGGATTTGTTATTGGAGGTCACAACTTGAACAACATAAGGTATGCAGATGATACAGTGCTGATTGCGGACACGGAAAGGAAACTACAAGACCTCATACAGAAGGTAGCGGTGGAGAGTGACAAAAAAGAACTACAAATAAACTTTAAGAAAACTGAGTGCATGGTCATCAGCAAAAGGTGCAACCCAAAATACCAAATACAGGCAGGGAAATCTACCACTTGCATAAAAGATTGAGAAATAGCAAAGTTCATGGCATGAATGCCAGCAGAATTAATGACAGAGACTTCTAGCCACTCGACATGGTGGGCGTTAAGATCTTCAAACACAAATATGTTAGTGAATGGGTGGGAGGAAGTAGCTTTATCTATATTGTCAGAGATACTGTCAAGCAGGGAGCAGTTGGTAGAGGAAGGGGAACAGTACAAAAAGAAAAGATAGCTTACCGGATTTGAGAAGTGAAAGATGGAGACACATGGATGGGTGGCCAGGGGATTCAAGAGATGTTACCCTAGCTAGAGGGAGGTGTGCACTGACATGAACCTCCAGACTATGCATATGGACAGTGAAGTCATTCCTTAAGAGGTGAAGGTAGCCAGGAATTGAGAAGCCAGAGGGAATTGAGGGTTTAAGATTAGGCTCACAAAGCACTAGGATGTCAGGGGACTTTTCATAGGGGTAAGATTCTGTGCTACAAAAGCTGGTACGAATTTTGCACTTCTTCACGTTTTTTCACATGAATGCCATAAAATATTGAGTTATGGTTGAAAATGTTTTGAAATGTATTTATGCTGAAAAGGACACATTTTATTAGCTTATTCAGCATAAATGTCCATTATAGCACTATCATCAATGTAAGTACATTTTCAGTTATTTTCAGCAGAACTATCTTCTTTAGACCTTTTTCAAATACATTTTCAGCTATTTTCTGACATTTTTTGTTTTAAAACTTGTTCAGACTTGGGAAGAAGACCAGTCTGCCAAACCCTATCAACTGCCTTTGAGATTAGCTGAAGCAACTACCCAAACTTCAATATTCTTATAAAGCTTATAATTGTTAATCTGGAGAAGTGAAAGCTATATTGCTTACCTGAAAGAAAACTCTGCTAAGTGAGATACTTAACCAATTCAGAGTTGATTAGGAGCTCTGGTAACATGCCAAAATGAGCTACAAGGTTAATAGGCTAGAAAGATCAGATGGTTTGGCTGAGTTCTTAAAAACTGGAACTACAGAAGGTTTCCAACAAGCAGGAAAGCATAAAGCAGAAAGGAATTTATTGTAGAGTTTAGAGAGAACAGGAGCCAGTTCAGGAGCACATTTCTTAAGGATTATTGCAGGCTTATCAAGTCCATGTGCTTTGTAAAGATCCAGTTTAAAGATGATAGCAGAAACCATGTAGTGAGGGGTTATATGCAAATCACTCAACAGACGCAGTTCTAAATGGGAAGATAGGCCTGGATACTCGAAATCCAAAATGTTATGTAGATATCATATATTCATATTGTAAAAACTTTAATAGTTTCAGTGATTTTATCATTTTACTGTCTGAAACCAACATTTTTAAAATGGTTTCAATTGTTTTTAAAAAGCACGTAAAGTCTACTTCTAAAATCTTAAGGAATTGTCATTAACAATTTAAAAAAAAAAAAAAAAAAAAAAAACGTAATTATTGACATCATACAAAAAATTATTGCATTAATAATAGTAGCCCTACCTCCAGCACGACAAAACAAAATATCATTTTTACACGTCACGTGTGAAAATGATGTGAACAAAAAAAAAACAAAAATGTATGCAATTCTTACTCGCGCCCCAGACTTAAAAATAGTAATGAAGCCCCACTTCCAACTTAAAACGTTCAGGCGACGTCGTTCAATGAAACTAAAAAATCAAGTACTGCCATTTCTATTTGAGAAAAATTAGGCTTAGATTCTAGAAGCAGTTTTTGTTTGTTAGAAAAATCATTATAGGCCAAGCTAAGTTTAAGTTTATGATTAAACTTTTAAAGAAAAACAAATAAATCAATAAGTTAAGTAAATAATTGCCAAATTACAAATAAAATAAAACCCGGTCGGTTTTTTAAATAAACAGTGACTTATTTTATTTTTTTAATTTGTTTCTGAAATAAATTTTTTAATTACATCATCATATCGTGATAAAAAGCAATCGTTAAAATTATAAATAAAATTAGAGATTGTTACCTCGTCCTTTTTTTTTTAATTTTAAACGATGTTAAAATCCTTAATTTTTTCTAATTTTTATTTATGTCATTTTTTTAAAAGAAAACAACTGTTAAAAACGCGTGCTAAATTTTAATAAAAATAAAATATATTTACCTTCTTTGCGATAAAAAATGGTTGGTTCAAATAAAGAAATACATAGAATTTTAAAGGTAATATTTTTCAGGTCGAGAAAAAGATCTGAAGTTCTATATGTCTGAAAGAAAAAGTCAATTTGCATTAACTACCGCAAGATCCTTGACAACGAAAAAAACATTTTTATGAAATCGATAATTAGTTAGTGTAAAATGTTGTATTAATTGGGGCGCTTAGTGATCACGATATCTGCAAATTTGTTTTGTAGTTTTCTATAGCTGAAGTTTGAGTCAATGTTTGAAATAGAAAAATATAAATTAAAATTATTTTTAAAAATACTGGTCTATTTTTATTTTTTCCTCACTAAAAGTTAACAATTTCTCCTCTTTTGGCTGAGTGTCACAGCTAAGCTTCGTATCAACAAGACAATGCACTTACTTAATCAACAAAGCTCTTGTTTGTTGTCCATAGTTACTTTTGAAAAACTTTTATTCATCAGACCAGTTTTCATTACCTGTTATAACTTGAAGTTATTTTTTAAGTGTGGGTGTGTCTTCTTGTGTAACCGTGTTCAATAGTTTTCAATAGTTTCACTCTTTTTCGTCACCGACTGATGCAAACTCAAAATATGAAAATTAAAAAATAGCATATTATTTTTATTAGTTTATTTTATCAAAATAATACAAATATAGAAAAAAGCCAAAAATTGTGAGAGTGAGATAATGCTGGTTCTCATTATTCTAACATTAATGATTAATCAATCGCTAACTTTTAAACTTTCTTCTTGTACTGTCCCCTCGAGATGTATGCGACCGTAGCTCTCCACAACTTCCTGTTCCTTGTAGCTCTCAATAAAGTTTTTGTTGTTTCTCACTCAAGCTCACAAAATATGCTGTTTTCCTTTCTCTCTTGTCTTCAATCTGAGTTTGAGTTTGACTTTTCATTTGTTCAACTGCATATTAACCTTTGAATGCCAAAAAGGTGGGGGCTTAAGGTATTTTTTTATGTTCAATTATAGTGAGAAGGTTGATTTAGTCAGATTTTGATTAATTTTTTTTAGAAAACTGAAGTAATCTAGTTTTGTATTCAAAAATGTATTGCTGTTAATAGTTTTTTTTTCTTCAGAAACGTATTAATTCAATAATTTTTTTCTACCAAAAATGTGTTATGGTAATAATTTTTTTTTTCCTTAAAAAATATATATTTTTTTTATAAAAGTCAATTTTTATGTATATATATGTAACATCCCTTAAGCTAGTGACTGCTAGAACTACTACAGTCCCTTGGCAGGATAACAAGGTTTGTTTACTTCCGCCTCGCCTCGCTCGGGACTGAAGGACGAGCACGCGTGGTCGTGAACATGCATGTGAAGTATGATATTAAAGGTATGTTAAATAACTAATTTTCTGTGTGAGTCCCACTTATTTCATGGTGGCACAGGTGGGATCTATGACTTCGCGCACATGATACATATAAACACTAATACAAAAAAAAGTTTATTTGCTATATAAAACAAATTATTACAAAACTAGGAGTCGATCAAAAACGAGACAAATATGGCGGCCCTAGACAACGTAATGATGAACTGGACTGGAGTAATCCAAACAGAGCCGAAGCTATGTCCCTATTCCATCAACAATGTGAAATGATATTTAGACGAAATAAAATAACAGATCCACAAGATCAGATAGACGAAATCCTGCTCCGCACCGGAGAAACAGGTATATTAAAATTTAATAGTTGGGGTTTATCAGCCGAGGATAAGAAGCGTCCGAGTGTTGTATGGGAAAAATTCGAAGAATACGGGAAATCGAATCAGAATTTCCGAGTAGCCCGCCTGGCATTAAGAAATCTCAACCAAAAAATTGATATAAACACAAACGAACCAGAAACAACGGACGAATTTGTGTCTAGACTGCGTCTACAAGCTGACTATTGTGACTTTCAAAAAACAAAACACAGAGACGAATACAACAGCGAACTGGACAAAATGCTTATTGAACAAATCATTGCTGGAACAATTTACCCAGAAGTACGACAAAAACTACTGGGAAAAGATAAAAAAATGACGCTGGAGAAAGCTATTCAAGTGGCAAAAAACCACGAAGCGTCAATTAACTACATGAAACAACTGCAGGCCACAAAACGTCAAAGCGCACAACCACAACACAATGCCACAGTAGACACTATACAAGACAAACAAGAAAGCAGAAGCTGTCCAAAGTGTGGAGAAAACCACAAACCATATGAAAAATGCCCAGCTTACGGTACAAAACGCAATAAATGGAACCATTGGGCTATTGTATGCAGGTGGAATGAGAGGAAAGGAATGACCAGACATAATAATACCCCACCAAAGGGAAAATACAAGGCAAAAGACACTCAAAGAAGATACTACAAAAATATTCGTGCAGTAGACTACGATGCCTACAATAGCGACTCCGAAGAACTGGAACTACATACTGTCAACAGCTCGGACAACCGTACCGAAATCAAAACAAAAATAAAAATTATGATACCCAGACAAAATAAAACAGCTAAACTCATGGTAAAAGTAGATACTGGGGCAGAAGGAAACATATTGCCATTACGATTATATGAACAAATGTGTCCAAACCCGCCAAAAAACTTAGTCAAAAAATCAAGCACAGTGTTAACCGCATACAATAGGACCACAATACCACAAATTGGCACCATCCAACTCCAGTGCAAGTATAACCAGGACATGTGGTCAGCAGAAACATTTTTCATAGTAGACACAAGCGGACCAGCAATATTAGGATTACCAAGCTGTCGCAACCTCAAAATGGTAACCCTACATTGCGAAATAAAAGAAGCAAAACAAATACAGTCCATAAAAGACCTACTATGGGAATATCCAAAACAATTTGACCGCATTGGCCACTTCCCAGGCAAGTACCACATTGTCCTAGACCCCACTGTAACACCTATTGACCACAACCTACCAAGTCCAGCACAACTGCTTTATAAAAAGAACATTAGAGGGAATCTCCCAATCAAGATAATAAATACACAGCCCCAAATGGACAAAATCCTAGAGGGACTACACAAACGCCAACAAGAGCAAAAACAAAACTACGATCGTGGTGCAAAAGACTTACCACCGCTCTATGAAGGTCAGAATATAAGAATAAGAAACCCCCAAACGGCCATATGGGAAAGAGCAACAGTTAAGAGCAGAAGCCAGGAACCTAGATCCTACAATGTAACCACAGAAAATGGTAATACCATTAGGAGAAATCGACGCCACATACGTACAGCCCAACCTACATCAAGGCAAGAAATAAGACAGCCTGAAGACCCAGGTACTGAGAATCGGACCTCATCAGGAAGATCTGTGAGAACACCATCACGCTACAGAGACTATATTTTAGAAAAAGAGACTGAATAACATGTCCAGTCACATAATCCAAATAACAAGCAGAACTATAATTAGAAGCGAATAAATATAAATAAAGAAATAAATTACCCCTCTAGCTGTAAAAAAAAAAAATGAAAGGTAATAATACGTGCATCATTAATGTACAAAACAAAAGGATTTTTAAAATAAATAAATAAATAATCACACCCTTTGCCACAGCCAAGAATTTAGTTTCAATTGTACAGAGGGGGGATGTAACATCCCTTAAGCTAGTGACTGCTAGAACTACTACAGTCCCCTGGCAGGATAACAAGGTTTGTTTACTTCCGCCGAGCCTTGCTTAGGACTGAAGGACGAGCACGCGTGGTCGCGAACATGCATGTGAAGTATGATATTAAAGGTATGTTAAATAACTAATTTTCTGTGTGAGTCCCACTTATTTCAATATATTTCTATAAAAGTGTACTTTTATACTTTCATAGTGTTTTGACCCCAGTTTTGGGGTTAACTATTTGCCCATAGCTGGGACCCTAACAGATGCTACCACCCCTGGTCGGGAACAACAGCAATTAAGAGGTGGTTCCATGCTTCTCACAACCTCCTGATCAGAGGCCTTGCTGCCAGATTTCAATCTCTGTTATGAGTATCTGATTTTCCAAGCCCTCCCTCATTATGTGCCCTAGAAACTTTGTCTTTTTCCTTTTTGTTTCCATTTTCTCTAAAACTTCATTGTTACTCACATGCTCTGTCCATAGTATCCTCAGCATCCTTCTGTAGAACCATATTTCTGTTGCTTCTAGTCTTCTTTTCATCAGTGAGGAGATCATCCAGCACTCACTTTCGTACTTAAGGACAGAAATCATGTAGCAGTTTAGTACACTTTTATTTGTTTCTAGTAAAGTTTTCCTATTTCTTATAACTCTGCTTAGCTTTTGGAATGCTTCCTCGGCTATCCCAATACACCTTCAGATTTCAGTGCCAATATTTGTGTCCTCAGTTAAAACATTTTCCAGATATTTAAACTTCCACACTGGTTTGATTTTGAGATCTCTAAATTGCAATTTGCGCTCATCCTTTTGCTAACAACCACACATTCTGTCTTCTTGCAGTTTCTTCTCACTTTCCTTTGCTACCTTTTGTAGAAGATTTTGTAGTTTTTTTTTCTGTGTCTTCTATCAACATTGTGTCATCTGCATATCTTATATTAAAATTTTGGCTGCCAATAATGAATCCTGGTAGGACAACTAGTTTTCCCAAAACTGCCTTGCTGTATAGGTTGAATAAGTTTGGTGAGAAGACACATTCTTGTCTTACACCCCTTTTTACTTTTATATATCTACTGAGCTCATTTTATATCTATATGCAGGTAGTTTTCTGCCAGTATATGTTCTGGATTATTCTAATAGCCTTCCCAAATATATCAAGCTTTTTGAACAGTTCCAATAGATCTTTGTAGTGTATTTTATCAAACACCTTTGCATAATCTATGAAACACAGATACATGTCCTTCTGCATTTTTATTGCTTTTACTGGTAACATTGTGAGCATGAATATTATGTTCCTTGTTTTAGTGTCTTTGTCAGACCCACACTGTTTCTGTCCTATTTCCAGTTTGATTCTGCTGTGCACTCAAATTATCAGAATCCAGATGATGATTTTTATTGTATGGCTGATTGTCCAATGAAGTTCACATTTGTTTGTACCTGGCTTCTTAGTCAGTGCTATGAAAACAGATCTACTTAGGTCTTCTTATATATCACCACTGTTGTAAATTTAATTTATCATTTCTGTAATATTGTCTATGCCAAAATTGTCAAATTTATAATTTCATCTGGCCCTGATGTTTTGTTTCTTTTAAAGTTAGTTGTTCAGAGTTGAATATTTCTAGTCTGTCAGTATTTCTGTGTATTGCCAATAGTTCTCTTTCATCATGGAAGAGTTCTCTCATATAATCATTTCATCTCTAAGATATTTTTTCTTTCTCTAATATTGGTGTTTCATCCTTGGATTTTATGCATCCTGTTGATGAGCCTGTCTTTATTTCTGTTAGTGCTCTTATTTTTTTATGCATATCTACTTTGTTTGTGATACTCATTCTTTCTGTTGCTGCACATTTTTCATTAAGCAATTCCTCTTTAGTCTGTCTGCATTTGTTCCTTATTTCTTTGTGTAGCATCCTACACTCTGTTCTATGTCTTGGGATAGTTTTTTGTCCCCTTTTTATCATGCTGAGAATTCAGTTTGTCATCTATTCATTCCAGTATGCACTTGAATATGTTCTGTTGTGTAAAACCCCATTCCTGAATCTCTAGTTGAAAATTATGTAGTCGATCTGGGTTTATAGTTTCTTCTCTTGGGTTTCTCCATGTTTATATCTTCTTGGGTGGTCTTGAAACCAGGTGCTATTCTGATTCTTTCATACAACAATCAATAAAAGTTCACATTTTCTGTGCCAAAATTCTAATAAATATTTCCAATTTCATGTGGGGAAAAGGATAAAATAATTGATTCATATTTTATAATTTAAAATTTCCACTAGTGATTTGAGATGAATGGAAATTATATTTCTTCTTCTTCTATGTGCCCTGTCTCTTCAGGACGTAGGCGATCATGGTTCTCCACGTCTCTCTATCCCTTGTGCTATGGAAAATATTTATAAATGAAAGATCTGTTACGTGAATAAAAGTGAATAAAAAAATGGAAAATTAACCTTTCTTTTCATTATATTGTAAGGCATTTTATCATCCATATTTTATATTAAAAATCTGAATGTGCAAATTCCAAATAATAATAAAGAAAAAATAAAGAAAACATAGGTGTGCCTGTTAAATAAATAATTTTTACTTACAAACATATGTACATTAATTCAACAGAATTGAAAAGGAGTAGTTGAGTAAAAGTAATTTGGTTCAAAAATTATTTTGGGAATTGGTTCAAAGAAAAGGCTGTGGTTTAAAAAATACTTTAAGTAGTTGGTCCATAGACCATAGACCATAGACCATAGACCATAGGGGCTTCTTATTTATTCTTTTCCCGTTAGTAGTAGGAGTCTGTTCTAGTGAAGGGTAGTTGTATACTGTTGCAGGTTAATGGAATTTGGCCTTGTTGTAGATAGCCCACTATAAGTAATAAAATGATTATCAAATCAAGAAAAGCAATTTGAGTAGAAAATATCATTTTATATATACACATATCAATTAATGTTTTTACAATGAATATAGGTCCAACGAAGGAAAATGTTCATGGAAAATAATAAGCTGAAAGAGAATTAAGGCTTAGGAATGTGGGTAGTGTGTAATTGAAGAATGTCTTTGAAGTAGTTGCTCTTTAGGTCAGTAAGTAGTTTTGAGACAGGGGAGAAGGAAAGAGAGGTGAAGGGACGAGCATAGTAGCCACTTGACTTGGTCAAGGGAGATATTAATTACTCTTGCCTGTCACCATTGGTCTGTCTCGGCTTTTTATATCTGCTTTTTGGATCAAAGCAGCTCGATTGGGATTTCACACTTGTATTTGATTCTGTGCTTCCCATCGGCTGATAAATAAAATTCACGTAGGCTTGCGAAATGGAAATTTAATATTTGATTAATTTTTATTTTTCAACCAGAACATCTGCGCGAACCCGTATGCGTGCCGACGACTTTTAGTCATTTGCTTTTTGTCGTGAGTGGGCAAACATCCGGTCCATCGCTGGTTGGTATCACCACATAACTTTCACCCCAGAAAACAGAGTTGTTTTTTTTTTTGGTATCTGTTGTCACTTTTTTTCAAATAGTAGTCTTTTTGTTTTGTTTTGCGGTTTTTCTTTTTGTTTGTTTGGGTTTTTCTTTTCCCGTTTTCGTTTGAAATAAAAATATGTTTTCTTTCTTCAATTTAACCATTCTACCAGATATTGTTTCCTCAGTACAAGAGGGGGAGTATTCAAATCCTGTCTTGATTCGATGGAATGCTTTGGTTTTCAGTTCTTGTTGAAAGGGCGAACAAATTTTTTATTTTTTATTTTTTTTTTTTTGTGGGACTAGCCATGGGTTGGTTTGGTTTGTTGTAGTTTCTTCCGCGTCCGTTGCTCCGTTGCTATTTTGAATTTGTGTTGCATGGAAATATTCATATTTTGCTGAAAATCCAAATTCTTTTTTTGTTGTTGTGGGAATAGCCATGGGTTGGTTGTTTCTGATTTGTTGAAGTTTCTTTATCGTCCGTTGCCATGTTGAGTTTGTGTTACAGAGAAATATTCAAATTTCGCTGAAAGTCTAAACAAATTTTTGTGTGTGTGTGTGTGTATATATATATATATATATATATATATATATATATATATATATATGGGTGTTGAACTCACGTTGGGTAGTCACTAGTTTATGGTGGGTTTGTCATTCTTTCAAATTCACCAGTGACTATCTGACTGTTGAATTTTTTTGTTTCTTTTTTTTTGTTTTTCAGTTTTTTTTCGTTGTTTTTTCTTTCTTTCATTCCTTTCGATCTTTTTGTTCTTTGTTCTTATTGTTCATTTTGTTCTTTTTGTTCTGTTTGTTCTTTTTTCGTTTTTTTTTTTTTTTGGCTTTCGTTTTTTTCTTTTTTTTTCTTCATTATTAATTGTTTGCATTGGGGGCCTATTTACTCTTCGACCACGTGTCTAAAGCACATCAAGTTTTTAGTTGTGAGTACACCAGACGTTAGGTTTTTCATCTTGGTGCCGAAATGCTGGAAAGAGTAATTTGGCTTACGGTAGTAGTAGTTGTTCATTTTGGTGCCAACAGACGTTAAGTTTTTCATTGCCATGGTTGCTGAAAAGATGGTTAGGTGCGTTGGCCGAGAGAAGGTTGCATTGTGCTTGTTCATATCACATCATGGTAAACCACTTTATAGTGAGTTATTCTGACGTGATCCGAACATGATTTTAAATTTTGTTTATGGCAATAATAGTGAAAAGATAATTAATGCTTAAGGTAATTTGATGCTTATATTGTGGGTGCGTTGGCCAGGAGGAATGTTCATTTTGAACTTTCCACTCCTAGGGTCAGTAAGTAGTTTTGAGACAGGGGAGAAGGAAAGAGAGGTGAAGGGACAAGCATAGTAGCCACTTGACTTGGTCAAGGGAGATATTAATTACTCTCGCCTGTCACTGTTGGTCTTTCTGCTGGGTGCTTTCTGTCTCAGCTTTTTATATGTGCTTTCTGGATCAAAGCAGCTCGTTTGGGATTTCACACTTGTATTTGATTCTGGGCTTCCCATTGGCTGATAAATAAAATTCGCGTAGGCTCGCAAAATGGAAATTTAATATTTGATTAATTTTTATTTTTCAACCGGAACATCTGCGCGAACCCGGATGCGCGCCGACGACTTTTAGTCATTTGCTTTTTGTTGTGAGCGGACAAACATCCGGTCCGTCGCTGGTCGGTATCACCACAGACTAATGCTGTGATTGACAAAAGACTGATTGTGAGTAAAGGTTCACTGTCTCTGCTGTTTAATTGGAGATTATTTGTTTAAAGTCACTGACATATGATTGTCAGCAAAGATTCACTGGCTGTCTCTTCTGTGTTGTTGGAGATGCATTTGAAATTGCAAACATGATAGAAAAGATTCACTGACCATCCTAATTGCCGATACTGTAGCTTATTCATTGGAAGTCACTGAGAGATGTTTCTTTCAACACGTGGTGGTGGTGGGGGGGGGGGGTAGCAAAAGCTAAATAACCACATTTTCTTTTGTATTTGAACAGCTTTGAGACAGTCAATCTCTGCTCTATAAAAATAAAAATCTGGGTTTTTAGAAGAATGTTTTTTCCAAAAGTAGGTTCAAGAAAAATAGGGTTTTAGTTTTCTTTGATTAGTCAAATATTTCACATGATGATACTAATTAATAACCAATAGACACTTTGATTTAAATATGTTGTACTGTGTTATAATTTTTATCCATTGATTTATTTGAACTAGTGTCCTCATCTCGTCTCTAGACTTCCTCAGGCCTCTATCATATGAATTTATTTGGACTAGTTTTCATCTTGATGTCTCTTGACTTCCCCAGGCCTTTGTTATAAGAATTTACTTGGACTACTGTCCTCATTTTCTTGGCTCTAGACTTCTTCAGGCTTCTGTCATAAGAATTTCAAATTGAGCATACGACTCTTGCATTAGTCCTGACTTTTATTGCCTTTCTCAATTATCACAAATGACTGATGAAAGACTTTGTGTCATCCAGACACTGAACAAGCTCTGTAAAAGCTTCAGCATTCTTTTCTCCATATTTTTCAAGTTCTTGGTGACCTTGCTTTGTTAAAGTAATTTCATGCAAGTTTCGAAGTTGTGATGCTCTCGATTATATTTATCAAATTGGCTTTGTGCCAAGTATAACCGAACTCCCCACAATTAATATATCAGAAGGTGCAGAGTGTTTAAAGGCATCAAAGAATTAAAAAAGTTCTTTCTTTTACAATAAAAAGAATATTTATTAATCATCAAATTTTGTTATTTATAAAAATTATAATTGAGTATGAAAAGTTCATCAGAAATTTTTCTGCAATAATATTTTTTTAAAAGTGCAATTCTCTTGGATTTATAAGGAAATGTTTTTGAAAAAATCTTATTGCATTTGTTTATGCATGCACGGATAATCATCTTAATGTTGCATAGCATGTTGATTTCTTGTTCCTCTCTTTTTTGTTGATGTTGGCTAGTTGTAAAGGAGAAGAAATGTTAAGAGGAAAGAGAGAGTGATTGCAGTGAGAAATTTGTTGTCTGCATTTTGAAGGCCATCACAGATGCCTCTTAAGTTCTTCTTTCATCGCATGAGGATAAGATGAGAGAGTGAGAAATTGCGTGTCAGACATCCAATCAAGATTTGCATCTCTCTAAAGGAGTAAAACAAAATTAACTTGTATATATATATATATATATATGTATGTGTGTGTGTGTGTGTGTGTGTGTGTGTGTGTGTGTGTGTGTTTTGAAGACCAAGAAGTGGATCAACTATGAATATTTTTTGGTGTCTTCTGGTTGGTCAATAAATTCTCTTTCACTCTATAATTCTTCTAAAGTCATCTCCAAAAAGATGCTGTATCTATTTTTTTTTTGGTCCTTCACTATGTCCAAAAATGGCAAAAATATGTGAGTTAATTAATTATTAATTAACATGAACACAAAATTACAACTTACTCACTCCCTCACTCACTCAATTATATATTCACTCACTCATTCAATATTATATTCACTCAAAGAAACAGACCTTTTCAAGACATATCCTTTGTACTCATTTAAAAAGAAACTTTTCAACAAATTGTTTTGTTTTCATGTTTGTTTCTTAACAGTAAAAGAAAGATAATTTATTTATACATAATTATATAAACTTTGCATTTATAAGACACATTTTCATTCCTTCTATACTCTCTCTACTTCAATTATTAGAGTCCTAATGCCTTTAGTGAGTAATTTTTCTCCATATTTTAGATCCATTTGCAGCTTGTAAAGTAAATGAAGACGGCATTAAAGATTTCTGTTGATTAAGTGGAATGATGCTGATTTGGGCTCCTGTGTTGACTAAAAAAATGTATCCGTTATTGCTGTTTCAGATATATAGATGTGCTTGTTTATTTATGCCAGCAGACAGCGTTGTCTCTATTTGTCACTGGTTGAATCGTTTTCCGAACGTTTTGTTATTGTGTGTGTTAAATAAGCATGGTTTTTATGTATTTTTTAGTGTACATGCCAAACTAATGGTACCAACATATGTTGAATGTTTTCTATGTTTTGAATGTGATCTGTTTCAAGATATCCTTCATGGAGATTTGTTCCTCATGTGTCAACGTATTAGGAAACGGTTTCGCTATTATTAATGCTTGAATTCAAAGTTTGAGATCTGTAATCTCCTTTTTTAGTTGAAATATTGTTGTTGAAGTTGACATTTTCAATATCTAAATTTTAAATTGAATTTTTAAAAATAAAAAAGTTTTCTTGAAACTTTTATTTTAGGTTTAATTGAAATCTAAATAATTAAATTTACTATTTCCAATAAGCAAAATACTCTGGTTTATTTCAAACAGAAGTAATATTGATTGGAATCTAAATTTTTTTAAATTTTTTAAAATCTTTCAATTTTTTGGCCATTTTTAAGCAATCAACACATTTGTAAACAAAAGTTAATTCTCAGTTTTAAAAATATTGCAAAAATAAAATAAACATCTGTGACACATTATTTTTAGAAAATTAGCAAATTTAACTAGTATATCTTAATACTTGTGTAAATCAGAGATTTACACAAGTATGACTTATTTATAGCATGAAATTTAAAACAAAACTATTTCTTAATAGTGTTGAACTTTTTGACCTGTCCGCCATATTTCAAATCTGTTGAGAGGTTGACAGATGCGAGATAAGATCAGTGTATAGCGATTACAAGTGACATAATTTTACAATTTTTTTCCCTGAAGGGGAAGAAACCGTGAAACACATAACCTTTTAATTTATGCATAGAAATTACCATATAAAAAAAGCTTCAAATACACACAAAAAACAATCATTATAAAAATCAGAAGGCACAACTATTTGTATTAAACTTTTTAATTTTTGATTAGGAAGTATAATCTTCGTTTAATAATTTTTTAAACTAACCCCAACACATCTTTAGAGTATTTAAAAAATATTTTTGAAACTTTATAAATTATTACAATAAAAAGAAATGAAAACAATTTTTTTAAAATTTAATTATTAATCGAATTTTTTTTCTTCAGACTATAATTGTTCTTAAATTTGAGTAATTAATGTCATAGCTATATTGCAATTTTTATTTTAATATTGGGAGCAGATTTTCTGTAATAAAAACAAAATTTTTCAAAAAAATAATAGATAATTGCCCAATGAGTCCTGCGTTCAACTTATAAAACCAATTTTCCCAGCAAAATTTAATTTATCAAAATTTCATGAATTTACATGTAGTAGGGTAACAGAGGTAAAAACTATCAAGATTTAAAAAGAAATAATTTCAAAATGAATTTAAAGTTTTGAAAGTTTTATTAAAATCCGACAATTATTTAATTTTTGCAAGTATTTCCAAATTAATTTATTTGTCACTGGAAAAAATGAGTTATGTAATATTATAGTGAGTTATCCGTTCTAGTGAAATGTAGTTGTGTGTTGAAACAGATTAACTGAATTTGGCCTCGTTAGTAGATAGCCCACTATAAGGGAGGAGTATAAAACAAGAAAATCAAATTGAGTATAGAAACAACATTTATATATACACAGATATCAATTAAGTTTTTTTTACAAATAAAGTAATGTCTTTAGGATGGGTTCAAAGGACGTTAAAATGTTCATAGCAGTAAATGCCGAAAAGAGAGTTTGTGCGTATGTATGTGGGAGCGTTTGTCAGTTAGGAATGTCATTGATGTTTCCGCTCGGTTGATCGGGTAAGTGGCTCAGGGGACAGCGAAGAAGAAGGGGAGAGGGAAAGGCGAGGCGAGCATGGTGTGATCGCTTGACGAGGTCAAGGGATGCACTACTTATGCTCGTACTTTCTCAACTGGCGATGCGTCCTGTGTCAGCTTTTTATTTCATCTTTGTAGGTCCCAACGATTCATTTGGGAATTTACACCCGTATTTAATTCTGGGCTTCCCATTGGACGATAAACAAAATTCGCGTAGGCTCGTGAAAAGGAATTTGATATTATTAATTTTTGGTTTTCTGCCGGAACATCTGCGTGGAGCCGGGTGCGCAAAGACCAGTTTTAGTTATTTGCTTTCTGGATTTCTGAGGGCAAACCTCCGGTCTCTCGCTTTGCTCGATGTCGGAGTGGCTGAGCATTTTCGGCTATTATAAATGTCCAGGTAAATTCCCGTCTGAGGTCCCGTAGCGTGAGATTCAGTACTGTTTATCCTGAGCATTCAATCTTTTGATCGTTGGCAGACACTACAGAGATATTGGTTGGGTATGTTACTGCTCCATTTAAATATCTCTTTGGAAGTATAGATACGGCAGCTCCTGTATCCACAATAAAATCTAAACTTTGAGCTCCTAATCGTGCGGCTACAATGAGAAGCGGCGAGGAAATGGAAGCTAACATCTCTCGCCTAGTTAGTTTTCCGAAATCTCACCAGGAACTGGTGAATTTGAGCGAGAGCTGGGTTGCATTTGAACATTCCGTTTATTAGGCCATCTGCACCACGGCTTGCAAAATTTTGCACATTCCGCAAAATATAAATGCCCTCGGCAGATTTTGGCTTTTTGCTCCTTGTTAAAAGGGCGCCATGAATCCTTTTAGTTTCATCTTTATTTTGCTGTCCATCCTTTTGCTTCCCGAAAATCTGACGAATATGCGGTGTCTTGTGTATTAAAATTTAATAATAAGTCGTCCGCCATTTTTCCAAGACGATCTATGTCTAAATCGACTTGCGCAGTTACTACTGGCTTAATAGAGTGAGGTAGGGCTTGAATAAATTTGTGACGTACGATATTGTCCCCTACGCCAATTCGACCTGCTAATGACATGAGTTCATTCAGGTATACTGAGGGACGACCCATTGCTGTCGATGATGACATTAATTTGTCTAGCATCTCTGGTTTTGTTCTTTCGTAAGCGCCTGTCACTGCTTCTTTTAGTGCATCATAGTCTTTTGATTGCAGTGTAGTTGGCTGTATGTAACACCCCGGGCCGGCTGGCAACTCTCAGGTCAGATCCCGGTCGAGACGGCACCAGTTGTGACGAACTCAGGCCGAGCTGGCCGTCTGTCTAAAGTGACGCTCGTTCTCGCTGACGGTCGTGACGATCCCAGTTGTGACACTGCCACCCGGTTGTGCGGTTGGTTTGGTCGCTGTTGCTGGTCGTGACGATCTCGCTCGATGATGTCGCCACAAAAGCCGGCTTACAAGACGTCTTTTGCAACAACGGGCCACTGTCTCACGTTGTGATTTTCATTAAAGTCTTTTCACCTATTCTCTATAATCAGGGTTGTCAATTTTCTATGTAACTTCTAAAACAGCAAAGTTCTTTCGGGTCCTTATCGGAACATAACGGAGTTTGCCGAAGTAGAGCGAACGAAGGAAGAATCAGAATTTTTGATTTTCCTGTGATTAAAAAAAATAGCAATAACGTTCTTTCGGGATTCATGTCGATGGCGCATTATTCCAAATTAACTTCTTTGAGCCAATTTGCGGCAGCCTTCATTCGAAATTAACTTTTTAGCCATAAGTTCTATGGTGGGCAACCAGCTGTGGGTCATGGCTCCCCGGTTGGGAACCCTTTTCCCAGTTGTTACAGTTCGACTGATAGCAACTCCAAAAGAAAGCTGAATATTGAGTAAAAACTCTCAGCAACTCTCTGAGAACTTCTCCAACTACTGAAATTTTCTAGCTGAGTCCGGATTTTTATAACCAGTTTCGATCCTCTCTAGGGATCCGGCCGGCTCACAGCTTTCGGCCAATGAAATCGTTTTCCGCCCACTCAATGAGCGGAAGCCTTTAGCTCGACGAATGAGATTTTGCCAACACACATTGAATTTCGATTTCTTCCAAGTTTCCACAGAGTCTGGCTTACCAGCGGGTCTGTCGAGGAGCCTTGGCCTCGCGTAACCTTATCAAATAATTTCGACACTTGTTCTGTCTAAACGTTTTCAGCTTATCGAAATGTCCATTACAAACCCGAAAGAAGAAAAAAAATTCATATTTCCCTTTTCTTTTCTTTTCCAGAAATAGTTAGATTTTATATTCCCCGGATTTTAGAAGTACATGATAGTAAAAATAGTTGATTTTTCTATTCCCCATATTTTACAAGCATTTGATAGTATTAAAATTATTATTTTTTTGCACAAGCTCACATTGCCTATTGCAATAAAGCATTAATAATATTGCCAATATCAATTTCTCTCTCCATTGTTTTTAAGCCAACCAAGGGAAAGTATCCCCATGGGAGAGAGGAAGTATCCCTGCGGGAGATAGTGTCACATGTATATTTCCTACTATGTCCACGAGGACTACTGCCAAAATGTTGTAAATTTTTTTATTGGGCTGTCTAATACTTGCACTATTAAATTGCGCCTCCATTATCGCAAATCAAGCTATTACGTTTGATTCAAGGAAGTTTGGTGGTTTTATCGCAACAGCTTGGATTGGTTGGTTTAGATTTGTTAAAGTTTCTTCGGCGTCAGTTGCCATATTTACTTTGTGTTAAAAAAGAAATATTCTAATTTTACTGAAAGTCCCAACATTTTATATATATATATATATATATATATATATATATATATATGAAACGTAGTTGTCTGTTGAAACAGAGTAACTGAATTTGGTCTCGTTAGTAGATAGCCCACTATAAGGGAGGAGTATAAAACAAGAAAATCAAATTGAGTATAGAAACAACATTTATATATACACAGATATCAATTAAGTTTTTTTTTACAAATAAAGTAATGTCTTTAGGATGGGTTCAAAGGACGTTAAAATGTTCATAGCAGTAAATGCCGAAAAGAGAGTTTGTGCGTATGTATGTGGGAGCGTTTGTCAGTTAGGAATGTCTTTGATGTTTCCGCTCGGTTGATCGGGTAAGTGGCTCAGGGGACAGCGAAGAAGGAGGGGAAAGGGAAAGGCGAGGCGAGCATGGTGTGATCGCTTGACGAGGTCAAGGGACGCACTACTTATGCTCGTACTTTCTCAACTGGCGATGCGTCCTGTGTCAGCTTTTTATTTCGTCTTTGTGGGTCCCAACGATTCATTTGGGAATTCACACCCGTATTTAATTCTGGGCTTCCCATTGGACGATAAACAAAATTCGCGTAGGCTCGCGAAAAGGAATTTGATATTATTAATTTTTAGTTTTCTGCCAGAACAGTGAGTGGAGCCGGGTGCGCAAAGATCAGTTTTGGCTATTTGCTTTCTGAATCTCTGAGGGCAAACATCCGGTCCCTCGCTTTGCTAGGTATCACCACAATATTACGTTTTTCATTGTAATGTCCCGTAACGATTTGGTTACCCGCTAACTAAACTCAAAACAAGATTTTTTACCCAAATTTTGAAAGTGTTAGAAGGGATTAAATAGTTTAAAACAATAATTAGAAAATACTTTGATCTTTCCTCTTAATAATAATATAAACATTTTGATGGAAAAAGTTCGTTTTTATTGAGTTTGGGGCCTTTTTTTTTATTCATACTATGCTGTATTTTTTTTTAATGGTGGTACCTACTCTTACAGTATAACAAAGTTGTATATAAACCCAAAAATTTAGCTTCTATAATTGATAATTCGTACTTATTTTCATCAGCGTATGGTTGCAAGATGAATTAAGACAAAGGTAGATGTAAATTTATCTAGTTTATTAAATACAGACGATTGGTTTACGAATTTGGTTGTCCTTAAAGTCTTCGCCGGTTAGCGTCTAGATGTGTATGAATTTGTTTTAGGCTGGCCGTCTTGGTAATTGTATGTAATGTTCACGGGTATATGTGTGGTTTCCCGAGGCAGTTGTCCTTAGTGAGAAGGGGACGGAAGGTTGAGAGAGGAGGAAAGTTGTGGCCTGTTAAAGCCAGGAAGAAACAAACAAAAAGAAGGTAGGTAGGTTGAACCGGTGTATTGGAATAACAGAACATATATACAACATAAAAGTGTTATTAGTTAGCAGATAGAAGTGACCGTCCGAACTGTCAAGTTACACTGCATCTCTACTGCCTCCCCTAGGAAGTTTCGCAGGTGAGTATTTATGAAGGAGGAAGAGTTCATTCCAATGTAGATAGGGCACCATAACAAAAGTGCACAAATATGTGCAGCCCGGCTAATTAAGTAGGTAATCTGTAGCTCTGTGATGTTCTCTCTTTCCTTCCGTAATAGTATTCGTGGCGTTGAAGGGTTGTTTTTGTTTATTCCTTGCCGACAATGTGTGAGGAAGAGGGGTAAGCTTGCAGTGAGTCGTGGCAGCCTGTAAGCCCTTTTCTCAATTTAATTTCGTCAGCGATTTTTATAACAAAATTAAATTTCACGTAGGCTTGTTAGATTTCTCAGGTTTTGTCTCTGGGTATGTTTTCCAGGGTTCTCATTCGCTGATAAATATTTTCACATATGTGTGAGGAAAGGAGAAATTTGTCGTGCGGACGTAGTCAAGAACATAGCACTTTCATATACAGAACAATCAAACAACAGCATTTAGCAAGTGAAACTTAGAGCCTGTTTTAATGGGTTTCTGAGACAGAATATAGAAATCCAATTCGGAGCCAAAATTGTATGTATGCTAAGCGAGTGACCGGTACAAAGTTAATTTAGATTTGGATTTTTACATGGCACAAGGACACTTCCCAAAGGCACTTCCTAAGTAAATCCTTGCATATCACCATTATTTTTATAAGCGTTGAAATCATTCATTAAACAAGCAAATGGAAAGTGGAATGAAATTGACAAAGCATCAATTAGCAACTATAAAGTGTATTAACAATAACAAGAAATACATACATTACATAGATGTTGAATTTGTTTGTTTGAGAGTGTCTTCCATGGACTGTATGAAAATTGTGTTAGAGCTTTTGAAGTAAGTTGAAATGTACATTGTAACGTTCATTTTTGCAGTGAACAGAAGAATGAATTTGTAAGAGATAGTGAGTTGGACTTAATATTTTACATATGTGCGAAGGAAATTCTGGTGCCAATTGTAATAATTTGTATATGTGTTATTTAAAGAAACAAAAGACATCTAATTGCATCTTGCAATTGGTGCGGTTGTGTGAGAGAATTACTTGATATTGAAGAACGCGATCCCGCGATAGCTGCATGCTATCGCGGGCAGCTGTGACTGCCTTGCTTGATGTCGATCTTGAACTGCTGCAACTGTGTAAAAATGCGCGGCAAATCGTTTATATAGGTGTTCAAACATCCTTACAATTTGGCGGTAAAAATATGGTTCACTTACCTTGATTCTGATTGGCTAGCTCAAACCAATCAGCAAACAGTTTACATTTATTCAAATATAAAATGATTACATACAAAATTTAATATATACATTTGCGTTAATGCGTAAGTGTGTGTGTGTGTGCGCGCGCGCGCGTGTGTTCCCATAGGTGCGTATATGTGTCATAACCTAAGTGGTTGGTGTCCTCATGGGCTTGATGAAGGTATTTGGCACAAAGTTTGTATGGGATGACTAAGTTTGAAAGAGTGCTGTCTCTTATCAGGACGGAGATGCCCGGTTCTAAAAAAAATGATGCATGTGCTTTTTGAAAAGTAACGCCCGGTGGTCGTCGGGATCGATATGGGTTTCGCCCGAGTTTGACGACTGGAGGGTGATGATGCTCTTCGACAGGGTTCTCATTCACTGATCACATAGTTTGAGGAAAGAAGAAATTTGTCGTGTTAGTTTCCGATCCGACTGTGCAAGAACATAGCACTTATACGCAAAAATCAAACAATAATAATACTCGGGGCTTGTTTTATGAGTTTCTGAGACAGAATGTAAATCCCATTCAGAGCCAAAATTTATGTGCACTAAGCAGATTTTGAGTATTTTTTTCAGTAAGTAACTGTAAATCATAGGAGATATGACATGCAGTTTTTATAACAAGCTTGACGGCGGAATAAACAAAAAAATGTTATCGGTAGACGTCTAAATTAATCGGCGGCAGACTAAAAAAGTAGTCCATTGAGTATTCATACGAACTTTACCGGACATGTACAATCACGTTTATATTCCAACATAACTACACTAAACAACATTCGACAAATAATAAGAAAAAACATAATAATTTAAAAAATCTTAGGTGTAAATGTCGACGAGTGGTTTTATTTTACTCTGTAACATTGACACACACTCTCTAATTTTTACAGCTCTGTTAAACTAAAAAAAGTCATAAAAAATTAAAAAATGAAATTAGTTGCTGTCAATCTGAAATGTTATTGATACGTGTATTTGGTATTACTGTATAATTTTCTTTCATATTTAATGACTATTTTTTAAAAAGAAAAAAAAAAGCTTTTCCAACAGAAGAAATAAAAAAAAACGTATTAGCTCAATGTTGTAAAAGTTGTCATAGTAACAACAACTTATTTCTGATATACAACAAATTATACTAGCAACAATAAGGAAGCGTTTGCTGAGTTCATTCAGAGTCGGGGGATTTTATTATTATGGAAATTATCATTTGTTAATGTAATGACGTGTGCTTTCTAGCATCATATCTTCCGAAATACTCCACTTCACACCATTTTACACCCTCATCTTTATTGTGCACAATCCAGTAAGTACATTTTTTTAACAGTAAAAAAAATGACTGGATGTTATGATGCTTGGTTGTTCAAATTTCAAACCGTGTTCTTTTCCTGAATTCAATTATTATTTTTCCTCATTATTCTTATTTTAGTAAAGTAAAATATTTTTCTTTTTAACTTTCAATTATCTGTATTTTTATTTGCCTTTTTGATAATTTTCTAGTTTATAGGCACTGTAAAAAGCAATGAAGCTTTAAATAATTTTTATCGTAAATCATTGAAGGTAACTGATTCATAATTATTAATAATTTTAAATGACCTTTGTTTGGTATATTTTTTGAGTTTACCACACAATCTGTTAAATACAGACAAGGTATTAAGGACTTTTTGAGAGTTTTTATATTTTTAGTTTGGCCTTGTTAAGTTTATAGTCAAATATAAGAGATGTGTGAAAATAAGAGCAATCAAGATAGTGCATAAAAATAATCAGTTATATAAACATTAAATAATTAGAGCTTAAGAATGTTCTTTGTCCGGTACAAGGTTGATAAGAAGTCTTCCGTTTGTTGAATGTGTGAAGGCAGTAATATATTGAAATTTGACGAGATAATTGTGTATGAAGTGGAACGGGGTAGAGTTGTAGTCGTTGATGTCATTGATGTGACCGATCGGTTAAATGTTCATTTCCTGTGTTTTTCTTCCTTGTTTTCTAGCTTCTTGAAGAAGGAGAGGTGCAGAACGCAGCACGGGTGAGAGGGTGACAAATGCAAGTCGATTTGGGAGAAGAGACAAAATCACTCGTACTTATACTTTTTGAGAAGAAAAAAGAGGATCACTTCCAAATATATTTTTTTGTTCTCTGATTGGTTAATATATATATATATATATATATATATATTTCTTTTAAATTGTTTTTTAACCGGAAGATCTGTGTGGATCCTCATGCGCAGAAACGTAAATATGTCATTCTATTTTAAGTCATTAAAGAAATAGCATCATGTTTACAACAGTAAGCTTAGCCAAATTCCGAAAAAGTTGTTTGGTATCAGAATTAAAATTGGTAAACTTTCCAATGTTCATATTTTTTTACCTCCAATAATTCGCTTAAAAACAGGATAGCATGAAGAAAAAAAGGTCTCAAACTTAATAAAAACAGTTTTTCCGTCAAAATGTTTGTTATTATTAAGAGGAAAGATCAAAGTAATTTTTCATTATTTTTTTTAAAATTTTAATCGTTTCTAACACTTTCAAAATTTTGGTAAGAAATCTTGTTTTTGTTTTTGTCAATAGATTAACCAAATTTTTACCAGAATTTACTATGGAAACTTTATAAATTATTTTAATTAAAAAAGAAAAAAGAAAACAATTCTTGTAGAATTCATTATTCATCAGAATTTTTTTTTTCTTTTTTAAACTAAACATCTTTTTTTTTAAGTAAACTAAACATCTTTTTTTTTTTAAGTAAACATCTAAACATCTTTTTTTTAAGTAAACATTTCTTGTTAAATTCAAGAAACTGAACTCTTGGTAAATATTGTTTCATAGCAAAACTTTCTGATGACACATAACTTGATGTAATAATTAATAAATAACATCATTATTATTATAAACAGAAGTGAGATTTTCAATTTTTGCTTAGTAAAAAGTTTTGTGGGGGATTTGGTATTTGCTGGGTTGTATGTTGATTATTTCCCCCACAAATACAACACTCTATTTTGCAATCGCGCAAAGTGAAGGAATAAATTACAACGGACATTCAACAACAAACAATTTATTCTGTGACAAATAAAATGGTGTGTAGAAACCAACAAAATACATGATTCTAAAATTGCCTTTTTGAGAAATATAAACTTGGCAAGAAGTTAATTTTTTGTCCAAAAACGTGTATATGTTTGCATTATCAGAGTCTGTAAATAAGCCTTTCCTACTTACATTTTGGTGCGTTACAGTTGGCGACAACGTGTCGCGTTGCTCAAAGAAAGTTTGTCGGCTTATTCTTTTTAAGGTCCTTGGAGCGAGGTCACGAACTTTTGGCATGGAAGAAATGACATGGCCGGCAAAGTATACGGTGTAATGCGGACTTAATGGCCTGCTGGGTGACTGCTTGATGACTGACCTTTCTTTCTAACTGTGTGTATTATATACATTAATAGGGGATCAACTAATCTTCCTAACATTAGGGTGTGAAAACATTTATGGACCAATCAGATTTATTATTTTACTATTTTGTTTGGGGCCTAAATATTTTTGTGTTAATTTACTTTCAAGCCTATTTTTCTAGAATGTTCTTATTCTAAGTTTTTAGCTGATTGGTTGAGAAATATAATCTAAATTCTACTGCTGTTTTGATCCAATTTATCTAGAATGTTCTATTGTGTTTTCCTGTGCTTATTTTAATAAAAAAAATATGTATCCCATAGTTTCATTTAATAAATTGGTAGTCTAATGCAGACAAAGTTTTGAAGAATTTTAGAAAGAGTTTTGAAACTATAAATATTATAATTTAAAAAATAAAAAATGAAAATCATTCTTGTTAAAATTTATTATTCATCGTAAAAATATTTATCATTCATGTCCTTAATATATATTATTTACAAAAGAAATTAAAAGCTTATCTAATTAAATGAGGTCTTAGTTTTATTGCATTTTATTTTACTATTCAGAGCAGATATTCAGAAAAGTGGTGTAATATTTTTAGTATCCTTGTGGGTATAATTAACAAAGAAGTGGATACAAAATATTAGCGTTGAGAGTAATATTTTATTTTCTTATTTTTACATACTGTTAAGTGTCTGCTGGCAACAGAACACATGTTGCCTGCTTGGAAGCCAGAGAAGAACTGGTCATCCTTTAGGTCAGGCACGGGTCAAAGAGATAGAGAGAGTAGGGGAAAGATTTGGGTATCTTAGTTCTTGGGAACTGCCAATCCTTTAGGTCAGGCACAGGTCAGGGAGATAGAGAGGGTAGGGGAAACAATGTATTCTCTGCATTGTAGTAGTCTCTGACCTGAGGTCATTTTGGTTCATTCCTACAATACTCTCCTACCAGATAACGGAGTGTTTTTTTTTTTTTTTTTTTTTTTTTTTTTTAATAATAATAAAAGTATTCATTATCTTTTTTCCATTTGACTCTCCTACCAGAGTTTGTTGTCTTTATTTTATGTTCTTGTATTTCTTCAGGAGGTAAAATATCATGCTCTTTATTTTTGTTGGTAGTTGTATTTTGTGTACATTTTTGCTTGTTTTCAATGTAAGGTTTTAAACGGTCTATTGAAACTTGTGTATGTGTGTTTGGGTCAGTTTCTATAAGGAAATATTTTGGTGTTCGTTCAAGTACAGTGTAAGGACCTGAATAGGGTGCTTCTAGCGGTTTCCGAACGCGGTCTATCCTAATCCAAACTTTTTTACAGGTTTGCAGTTGGTTTGGTATGTAAGATTTTTGTGTTGGGAGGTCGTACATATCGATCTGTACAGCACATGTTGGGCGTGATAGACAATCTGCTACTACATTTTGATCACCCTTCACATGGGCAATATCTGAAATTAATTCTGTGATTATGGCTAGTTGTCTTTGTTGCCTATCCGATTTTGCTGGTTTTAGACTGTGAAATGCGCCGCATATTGGCTTGTGGTCTGTTAGAAGTAATACTTCGCGACTTTCTATGAGGTGGCGAAAATGTAATACAGCCAAATACGCTGCTAAAAGTTCACGATCAAAAGTGGAATATCTTGTCTGTGTTGCTGTTAGTTTCTTCGAGAAAAATCCTATTGGTATAGGGTTTCCATTAACGACTTGATGTAAGGCAGCACCTACTGCATATTTGCTGCTGTCCGTGACCAGTTGATATTGTGTACAACTTGGTTGAGGATGGGGTAATTCCGTTAGCTTGCCCAATATTTTAGTTATGGTAGAGAAGGATTCTTTTTCTAATGTATTCAGGGTGATTAGTCCTTTCGGTGTTAGTCGCATTCTCTCAGATAAAGGAAAAACTAACTTTGCGAATCCTGGTATTAATTTTCTGTAAAATCCTACCATACCAAGAAATCTGCGTAGGCTTTTAGCATCTTTGGGACACGGTAAGGATTCTATTTCTTTTACTTTATTTGCAGTTGGTGTAATTCCCTTTGAGTTAATTCTAAAGCCTAAGAAGTCAAGGGCTGTTACGTTGAAAGTCGATTTGGAGAGTGATATTTTTAGGTTGTTTTCTTGTAGAATTCGAAACACTGTGTCAATATCTTTTTTATGAGATTGTTCGTCATCGCTGAAGATGAGGATATCATCGATATATACGAAGACACAGTCGATATCTCGAAAGATTCTGTCCATATATCTTTGAAAGGTAGCCGAAGAATTCTTTAATCCAAACGGCATAAATTCATATTGATAAAGCCCCATTGGTGAAATAACTGCAGTTTTTGGAATATCATTGGGGTGCATCTTGATTTGATGATAAGCTGAAATTAAATCAATTTTTGAAAATCGCTGTTTATTAGCGAGTTTAGCAGTAAAAGAATTAATATTAGGGATGGGGTATCTATCACTTTTAGTGATACTGTTTAAGGCGCGGTAGTCTCCACAACAGCGATATCCTCCACTCTGTTTAGGTACTAGATGTAGTGGGCTTGACCATTCGCTGTCTGAAGGGGTTATTACTCCTTCATTTATTAGTCTCTTAAATTCTTCTTTTGTAGCAGTCAGCTTTTCAGCAGACAGTTGTCTGGATTTAGCAAAAACTGGTGAGTGACTACCTGTGTCGATTCTGTGGTAAACACCGCAGTAGGTATTGTTTTTGTTGGTGTGAGGAGAGATGATTTCTGGGTATTTATCTAAGCTGTTTTTTATAAATGTGGGTATATTTGCTTCGTTTATGACCACATTTACAGGAGCAGTAGTGTTTACTAACAACTTCTTTGTAGTGGTTGTTGCTGGGTCGTAAATTGTCCTGTTTTTGCAGTCGATAGTGAGGCCAAAGTTATTTAGAAAGTCAATTCCGAGGAGGGGATTGGTGATCTCAGCGACCACGAATGTCCAGAAAAAGGTTCTTCTTAAGCTCGGTATTGCAATCTCCAGGTTAGCTTGGCCGTGGCATTGTATTTTCTCTCCGTTGGCAGTGGTGAGTGATACTGGTGTTGGGTATAACGTCACGCCTTTTAACGCGGACGCCGGTATTATTGAGAGGCTTGCACCAGTGTCTACTATAAATTGTAATATGGTTGTCCCTAATCGTGCTTTGATTTGTAGTAGCGGCGAACTCAAGGGGACAGACATGGTTCGTGCTACTAGTTTTTCCGAGGCTGTTGGTGGTGGTGTGGGTGGACGCGAGCTTGGTAAAATTTTGATGTTCTGCTTCTTTGGCCATTTACACCACGGTTTGCAAGTTCTTGCTTGCTCGGCAAAGTAGAGGTGTGCTCTGCATATTTTAGTTTTTTGGTCTGGGAAGTAGGGTTTTATTCCTGTCGGTATACGGACGTTTTTATTCCTTTCTGTGTGCTGCTGAGTGGAGAATGTTGTTGCTGTTCCGTACATGTTATTTAATAAGGGCATTAATTCGTCCGCTAGTTTTCCTATTTGGGATGAATTTAGTTCTTTTTGGGAGGCAATGACGGGGGAAATTGTTGCGGGTAATGCCTGTAGAAATTTGTGAAGGACAATTTCTTCGCCGACACCTATCCTTTTAGCTATAGAAAGCATCTCTTGAAGGTATGCAGATGGACGGCCTGTAATTGTGTTGGTAGACATTAACTTGTCTAGCAACTCAGGCTTTGTTCTTTCATTAGCCTCAATTAAGGAGCATTTTAGTTCCTCATAGTTCTTTGCGTCTAAAATGTGATATGGTATTTTAGCTACCACCTCTGCAGGCAGAGATGATATGACCGTATAAAACTTTGTTGTTGAATTTGTAATATTCCGCAGATGGAATTGGGCTTCCAGAATGGAAAACCAGCCATTATTTTAGCTACCACCTCTGCAGGCAGAGATGATATGACCGTATAAAACTTTGTTGTTGAATTTGTAATATTCCGCAGATGGAATTGGGCTTCCAGAATGGAAAACCAGCCATTCACTGCCGTTTCCATGAATTCCGGCGTTTTTATTGCAATTTGTTGTAAGGAGGCTTCTTCCATTTTTTTTTTTTTGTATGTAAAAATATATATATATTCAAGTATTTTTTTTTTTTTTATGAAGAAGGGTGGAAAATAAAAATGTAGTTTGTTTTACTTACGTCAAAGGTTCTCTTTAAAAACGTTTGTGACGTGAAATTAACTGCTACTTGTATATTTTCCTGAAAACTTCAAAATGTGTTTCTTTCCTTTCAGTCCTGGTAAAATTGGTTCGTTTCTTGAGGTTGTAATGTCCTTTTTGTCGGGGTCACCATTGTAATATTTTTGGTATTGTTCTTTTTTGTCGGGTCACCATTGTAATATTTTTGGTATTGTTCTTTTTTGTCGGGTCACCATTGTAATATTTTTGGTAATGTCCTTTTTGTCGGGGTCACCATTGTAATATTTTTTTTTTTTTTTTTTTTTTTAGCGTACTAGACTGTTATGGGTCTGCTGGCAACAGAACACATGTTGCCTGCTTGGAAGCCAGAGAAGAACTGGTCATCCTTTAGGTCAGGCACGGGTCAAAGAGATAGAGAGAGTAGGGGAAAGATTTGGGTATCTTAGTTCTTGGGAACTGCCAATCCTTTAGGTCAGGCACAGGTCAGGGAGATAGAGAGGGTAGGGGAAACAATGTATTCTCTGCATTGTAGTAGTCTCTGACCTGAGGTCATTTTGGTTCATTCCTACAGTGGCATCTGTTTAAAGAAAAATAGATTATTTTGTTCTTCAAAGAGTCCTGCATTTAAATAATGATATAAAAAAAATAATGGATAGAATTTCTAGAAATTTCATGAAATTAAATTGGGTTGGTGGGTAACAGAGGTAAAAAAATAATAAATGAATTAATTTGTGAATAAGTTTTGAAAGTTTTATTAAAATCTAACAACAATTTAATTTTTGCAAGAATTTCCAAATTAATGTGTTTTTCACCAGAAACAAAAGCACTAAAATACTAATAGATTTGGCTGATGAAAAAAAAAAGTTTTAACCAAAATTTAAAACATGCTAGAAAGGATTAAAAAATATTAAAAAAATACTTTAGTCTTTCCTCTTAATAATAACATAAACATTTTAATGAGAAAACTTTGTTTTTATTAAGTTTAGGACCTTTTTCCATCATGCTATGCTGTTTTCTGTAAAAAAAAAAAAAAAAGTGGAGGTACCTAGATATCCATTTGACAAGTGTTCTAGAAGCTTGGTTTTGGTAAACATCCAAAGACTTTTTGTGTTCATCTTTTTGACTAGCAAAAGTTATTTTATTTTCTGACATTCCTTTCTTTTTCATTTCTTTTTATATAGTGGAAGTTATGAGTGGAGTCTCTCTGATTTTTTTAGTTTTTAGTCACAAATGGCTAGACTTTGAAATAGCAAACTTCTGCCATTTTGTGTCTGAGTTCATTCTTTTCTTCTTCTTCTTTCTTTTTCTGATTCTTTTTGTTAGTTGGGAAAGAAGTATAAAGAGTGAAGGATAGAGAGAGTGTAAACATTTTATTTTTACCAAATCCAAGCTCTACCAGATACAAAAACTTAGAAGAAATAACAAGACCTATTAATAGGTGCAAGATTAAAAACACAAGACAACCACTGCATAAAATTTTAAAAGGAAAACATTTATTTACAGTTTGCAATTGCAAAAAAAGATACAAATAAAATTTAAACAAAAATTCTCTTTGTGCACCTATCAAGGCAGGATAGCAATTTATGATAAAAAAGGATCATCAGCAAAAAATGGGGAAAAAATTACAACTTGGGGAAAAGAGAAAACATTAAGGCAGAAATATGCTAATTAGGTGCTAGCCCCTATAAAAATAGGTTCTTTGAAGAGAGTTGTCAGTTGTTTGGCATTTACCTCTGCAACTATGTCAGCTCTATGCTTTTGGGTGGAGAGCACTCTCTGCTTCCGAGCAGAGAGCACTAACCCAGTCATGGTTCCACTAAAGGGTAGAATCTCAACTGGGGAAAAATAGACAGACATTTTTTGGCCTGGCTATATGGCCGGGAATACCCACAATAAATAGACCGTGTGTCACATCTAGCCTTGTGTGGGAAGGTTGGTAAATACTGTTGTTAAAAAGGAATTTCTGGCATTATCAACTCCAGCTTTGATTCATGGATTATTATATCCAGCCGAAAAAATCTCTATGAAAAGTTACCGACCAACAAAAACCCAAAAAGAGGATCTCCTGGAACTAAACTGGTAAATAGAGTTTTTGACTATTTTCATTGACCAAACTAAAAATTAATCTATATATACACATATCTGAGGATTTCCAGCAATAGCACATACAATACTTGATCCTCATCTTTCTTCTTTCTTGTGACACTTCGCCAGTAAACTCTATGCTTTCTGTTTTGAATACCACAATTGTATATTTTGTATATATTTTATTTTGTATTTTTAGTAAATTAAATATTTGTTTGTGATTTTGCTGTGTGTTTTGGTAAATCATTTTCTTTTCTTTTGTTACAACTTCCAACACATAACAGTACCATGAACCGAACATGTGAGCAACGATGACATTTTAGAGAAAATAACATAAGGAACAGAGTATTGAAATTTCTAGGGCATATAAAAGAGCCTGGGAAATTTGATAGTCAGAGGAGAGATTGATGGCAAAATGTGCAGAGAATAACAACATGTAACCTACCTACAGAGCTTGGCAGAAAAGGGTTTAGAAGAGATAACAAAAAGACAAAAGTTATTAAGAGTTACAAATGACAGGGAATTGTGGAGAACCATCATCACCAATGTCCTGAAGAGATACAGCACGCACATAAAAGGCTATGGTTTAGTGAGTGCTCATCTTCATTTTAAGTTTCTGCACATATGGCTTTCTAAAGTTTCTCAAGTTTTATTTTTAGAGGAGAGTTTTTTTTACCACAGTACATGACACAAATTTATTGAATGTTGTAAATGCAGTCCTAAGTTGTATTTTTTCTAGTTTTATGAAGTAGTTGTGTAAAGCTGTATAAAGTGGGATATCTTTTGAACATTATCCTATTGTTGTATAGACAGCATATTCTTAGAATTCAATGTATAACATGTCCAGTGTATGATAATATGGTAAAATTTAATATTTTTTAAACTTTTGTATCTTTAAGCTGTTGCTGCTTGTATTATGTCTGCAAAATAGTTGTTTCTTTGGAGGGCGTCTATTATGTTAGTCATTTTTCAATGTTCCATTGTCTTAGTTTCTACCTAAGTTTTGATCACTATTATAAGCAGCATAAAGCCCTTTTATAAAGCATGGTATAATGAGTGAAATTGAAATTCAGAAAGTGTATATAGTTGTACTGAACTCCACTCTTACGCAGTTATAAATACATCCAGGAACACTAATTTACCATGTTCTTCTCTATAGTGAGTTATGTTGAGAGTCTTATGAAGAATTTTTTCATTTGTGATATATTTTGTGTGTATAATTTATAAATGTTTTTCTGTATATTTCTGCTGCATGTATCTAATCTATTAAGTTTTAACCAATTTCTACAGTTTTTATTATTATAACTTTTACTGCTAATAAACAAAATAGATTAAAAAATATGAAAATTAGGATTTAAGTTGAGGTAAAACTGACATTACAAGACTTGGCTGTCTGCCCTTGTATCATCTGTAATTTATGCACATGTCAAAAGGTAAAAAATATGTATCTCATGACAATCTGGTAGGAGGCATAAACTGTTAGAGCTTATCTGTCAGAGAGCAGTATGTGCATCTTCAGAATTTCATTTTCTCTTGCAAGGTAGTGTCAGTGACACCACACACAAACAAAACAACACACTGGTAAGATGATAAATAACCTTTGTTTTCGGTATCCTTTCACATGTACTCTGTTCCGTGTTTGAGAGGATTGTGAGGAATTGTGTCGATGTTTTTATTCATCTAGTGTACATAAGTGTAATGGGATAGTAAAGGGAATTTATCAGCAAATTTAATAGGCAAATATTTAAAAGTAAAAAATAATAATTAATTTTTGCAAAAATATTTTTCCTCATTGAAAAGAATATATCTATCTGCATAGGGATTTGTTAGTAAAATAGTAAGATTAGTTATCTGCATAGAGAAGTTAGTAAAGTATTTCTATTGTTACAGTTTTATAAAATTTGATATTAAGTGCTTGTTAATTAAAACATGAAGAAATGAATCAACATTACAACAATGAATATTAATCTTAATTTATTATAAACAATCATATCTAAAAGGGAATTTAAAATCTTGTCTTACTAAAGTCTTTTCATCAAATTACCCAATTAATTGTAGGAATTTATTTGCTGAGAATCACATTCATTTGTTACGGAATAATTACTTGCATTAGATTTTCACCATTTCAGCCATTGCAAATATTTTATTTTGCAAATATTTTCAATAATTTTCATATCAGTCATTTTTATAAAAATAAAGTTAAATTTAAATTTTCAAATAACTTTCTATCACATATTAATTATTTGTATTTTTATGTTATATTGTGTTGTTTTTAACAAGAAGATTGTGTGAAAACAGATAATTTATGCTTTTGACATTTAAAAAAGATTTCTTGGCATTTTATCTGAGATTACCAAAACATTGAATTTCTTCTTTTCCTTTCAGAGAATCAGAAAAGGGAGGTACAGATTTTTAAATCTTGATTTTTCTACAAGTGGGCTGAACAGTTCATTGGCTGAATATGAAGAAGAGATGCTAAAACTGTGAAATCTTGCAAGCATTAATTTAAACTCTTCTTATTAATATCCATATTGTTTATTTACAGGTAAACTGACATCTGACTGTTAAAAGATGATTGGTCCAAAAAGTCATTAACAGCAGATATGACATCATCCTCACTGCAATATTGATTCCCAGCAACTGTTTATGTTGGGGAACAGATGATAGTCAAATCAGGAAAATAGGAAGGGTGATCAAAGCCACAATCATGCAGAGCACCCATTGAAACCAAGGACTTATAAAACAAGACCTATTTCATCAGTTTTTCTGGTTTTGATAGCCTATCATAACTACCCCAGCAAGTTGGCATAGTACTCTTCATGTATGGTGCGCTCATTTTGAAGGTAGCTAATAAACAAAATGCCTTTTGTATCTCAAAAAACTGGAGCCATCATTTTCCCTGCAGAGGAAACAACTTAGTCTTCCTTGGAACAGGTGAGGAAGTGTTTTTCCACTGCATCGATTACCTTTTTGTCTTTGGCTTAAAGTAATGAATTAAACACTCATCCTGGGTTTGAAAAATGTTCAACGAAACAAGCTGGATTTACCTCAAACAATGTCAATTTTTCCTAAGATGTGATCAACCTTATGCAAATTTGATCAGGTGTCAGAATATGTGGCACCCACTGAGCAAAAACCTTCGTCATGCTAAATTCATTGTACAGAGTATTCTCAATTCTCTCACAGGATATTCTAATAGCATTGATTATTTGATTTATAGTCAATCACCTCTTGTCCATCAACATCTGGTGAACATGATCAATGTCTCCCTCAGTGGTGGCAGTTGCAGAATGTCTAGACTTCTTCAGGTCTTTCCCTTCCCCTGCTAAATTCACTTTTAACTGTTGATAAAGATGAAGTATCATATTCTAATATCAGCATGAATGTCTTTCAGGACTTCAGCTTCTGTAGGTACTTAATAATACCACAATAACAAATGCTATCTATTTTTTGAAGAGAACTTGCTACTAATTATTTTTGATGTTTTCTTTGAACAGTCAGATATCAGTTTACCTGGAAAGAAACAATGCAGTTATTAATAAAAAGAGTTAAAATCAAAGCATGAAAGACTTCACAGTTCTAGTATCATTCCTTAATAGTCAGCTTATAAAGTTTTCAGCCCACCCTTATACCAAGTTCAATACAGGATTGCTTTTAACTATAGATTTTCTATTTCCAATATCTCAATAAATCAAAACAAACAAATCTCATTAAAAATAACCAAGAACTATTTTTTCATCAGTATACAAATATAGGGGATCCTTGACTTATGACAGTCCCATTCCTATGATGCATCATAATACAATTTTCCATGTAAGCCAGAACATACCTACAATTTTCTATGAATAAGCACTTATGTCCCTCATCTATGTTAATATAATAGTAAAGTCATAATTTAAGGACATAACAACACATTTTTGCAACATGTTAACATAATTAGGACTAAAAAACATATGGAAGACATTAATATAAGACATATATTGTTTCAAGTTGCTTGTATATTTAATGCCAGTGATGTCATTGGCTCTCAGGAGATGAAAGGATAAAGTGTAAGATCTTATCTCTCTTGCAGTACTTGGATGCAGAAGCAAATCTGGGGAGAATGAAAAACAAACGAGTTTGTTTATCTTTTTTATCAGGGCTTCATTAACTTACAGTTTAACAAGAAAACATCTTTACAAGGAAACTCAATATGTATACACATATGTACATGTTTTAAGTGACAGCAACCAATATTCATCCCTGTTTCTCCCTTTTAAGAAAATTTAACAATGTTTACTTTCACCTTCATGGTGACAGCTTTCCTTTTTCTTCAAAGCACTGCTACCTGAAGAAGTTATACTATACTTAGAGTCCATAATGAAGGACAATAAGTTTCCACAAATACAACATAAATGAAAGAGAGCAAATGCACTAAATTTCAATATGGTGTACAACCAGGAACTGACACTTGCTGCCTTATGTATGACACAAACAGCATAAGTCAAAACAAGATTAATGGAGACTGTCTCGTAACCACAAACCATTGTAGGACAGGGCTGTCATAACTTGGGGATTTACTGTACTGATAATTCAAATCATAAGTTAGGCTAACTTTTAAGATCAATTTCTCTGAATTTCTGGGATGAGAAGTTGATATTATTTACATTATTTACATGTGAACTATTGTGTTAATGAATCAAAAATTCATAGAACCACACATTCAAATATTCTGCTATAAACAGTGGAATGAATCTGCCCCTTGTTTTTCTTTGTATCATGGAACCAATGGAATTGGCAGGTTCATGTTCACAACCTTTTTGAAGGTAATTGGATTTTTTCTGCACACTACTCCACTCCAATCTCTTGATCACAAAGATGGCAGCTAAGGGCTGGCATTTTTAAGTCATGTGGTTCATTATATTGAGGCATTCTCCAACTCTTTCATAGAAGACTGCCTTACTCCTGGCTTCATTTTGTTCATGCTTCTCCAGGGATAAATGGTACAGGTCTCTTCAGATGAGGTACTAGGGCTAGTGAGTAGATTATCAGGGGGCCAGTGGATGAACATGACTTGTGTCTCACTGTTGGAAGGCTCATTGCTGCTGTCACTGTTCATTGACAAAGCTGATCTGAAAACAAGACAGAAAAAAAGCACCTCTTTCTGAAATTGGTAGCTCTCCAGACAGGATCTCAAAAGTTGTATGATTTGTGTAGTTCCTCATGATTAATTTAAACCTGGTACATATTGATTGTGCTATTATGATTATAACTTGAAAGATCATCCTTTGGAATCCCATTATACCAGTAGACTGCTTTCATGAGAGTACATTGCTTCCTGAGTGCAATCCTCTTCATATTCTCGTAACACCTCTCTGCTATAGCTGAAATTGAACTCCTTACTCATCTAAAAACTGCTTGACTACAGAAAGTGGTGGTGGTGTTTGGATAATCTCCTCTGGCAGACCTAGCTCAAAAAATATTGTCTTCAATTGGTGAATAATGCTTGAGGTGTCTTGTTGAAGTTGTGGTTATTAGACTTCAAACCAGGCTCATCAGTTTTGAGTATTGCATATACTAGTATGTCATCCATGGTGAAGCACACTTCTCCTGTTCAGTTAATGTGAACTCTACCTGACAATTTGATGGTGTCCATTCCTAGTAGAAGGTCAAAATGAATTAGTTTTCCCTTTAATAACAAATGCTTTAAATGTAACCATATCCACACCATTGACTCTTAGCTGAACTCTATCACAACTGCACACAACATCTCAGGATCTTTTTGTCCAAAAATGATAAACTGACTTATGAGCATGCAAGAGCATCTAGTATCCACCATTGTTGTGCACTGTATTCCATCAAGGTACACCTCTATTATGAGTAGTGCCCTATCTAGATCTTTTGTGGGCAGGAGACTGGTACTGACATCTTGTCCCCTAATCCATTCCTGAGAAATTTTAAACTTTTCATGCCTAATTGAAGGATTGGTTTTGTTTTTTAGCAGAAATTTCTTTGACTGGTGGATTCTTTGTCTTTTTCCCTAGTCTGTCAGTAAGTCTCTTTCTTTCTTTCTTTCTTTCTTTCTTTCTTTCTTTCTTTCTTTCTTTCTTTTGGCCGGCTGTATTTTAGTTTAGTTACCTTGGTGTATAGGTCACACTGGCTATTTAATTAACCCTCCCATGCCCAGCAGTCTCTGGTAAAAAAGTTTAAAAAAAATTTTTTTCAACTCAATGGCAGTAACAATGTGCGTTTTGGGATGGAATCAATTATCTTGAATATTGTTAAAAGTAAGCCATTTTTTTGTTCGTTTTTGCCTAATTTTTGCTTAATTTTAAACTTTTCATGCCTAAATGAAGGATTGGTTTTTTTTTTTTTGCAGAAATTTCTTTGACTGGTTTATTCTTTGTCTTTTTTTCCTAGTCTATCAGTTTATTTCTTTCTTTCTTTCTTTTTGTTGGCTGGCTGTATTTTAGTTTAGTTACCTTGGTGTATAGGTCACACTGGCTATTAGACTGACTGACAGACTAGAGAAAAAGACAAAGAATCCACCAGTCAAAGAAATTTCTGCTAAAAAACAAAACCGATCCTTCAATTAGGCATGAAAAGTTTAAAATTAAGCAAAAATTAGGCAAAAACGAAAAAAAAAAATGGCTTATCTTTTCAAGATAATTGATTCCATCCCAAAACACATTGTTACTGCCAGTGAGTTGAAAAAAAATTTTTTTTGGCCAGAGAATGCTGGGAATAGGAGGGTTAATTAAATAGCCAGTGTGACCTTAGTCTAAACTATCACCCGGTTCACACTCCACCCACGTCTATTGAACAAGTGAAGAGGCTCATCCCTTTTTCCCTGTTTAGGATGTGGTTTCCAGCTTTTTCTTTTCCAATCTTTTCACTCTTATCTTTTCACTGCGCATCAGTGGCGTTACCACCTTGCTCGGGGTGATATGATTTAAAAAAAAAAATTCAGGCCAAGTGATTGAATTGATCATACTGATATCATCACAATTGTTCATGTTTTCTCCAATTGTAATACCTACTTGTCCTTCCTTACTCACGCAGTCTCTCATCAGGTGATTCTGCCCATCACACCTGAAGCATGTAACTTTTTCTCGGAAGTTCTCTGTACAACATGATTCTTCATCTTTGTATGCTATATGGCATCTGCAACTAGTTCAACTATCAAAGTTTTGGCTTTCATGATTGACCTGGCTCAAGCTAGTATTTGGTCTAAAGCCATTGTTTCCAAGCATAAGGATTAATGAGAGAGCTGCTTCACAAGTTGGCAATCCATCTGCAAATCCATATGCAAGACCTTGCTCCAGAATGTCACTGAATAACTGGGATAGTTTGTGTAACTCTGGCAGGTATACATCTGCCATCTTGCCTTTGTCTAAGTATTGCATATTAAAACTTTCATAGTCTATAAAGGATTCCATTGCAAACATTTCAAGGAAGGTTGCTTTATCTGCTCCACATCAGTTTATGCTTTGACACTTAGCTGATACCACAAATATACTGCAAGTTATTTGTAACAGTTATTTTCACATCACAAAGAAATGACAGTAAATCTTCAACAGCCACAGTAGAAAAGAAAATCAAAAGTAAGTAGTGGTAGTAGCAGCCTTATCACAAGGCAAGTTAAGATTAAGGCTCCAAGTTCTCCAGTCAGGGTTATTACACAGGCTAATAATTGCACAATTTTTGAATTAATTGCTATCATGTATCTTCTCACTTTGCCAACATATTCTCAAATGAGGAAACTTAGTTTGGAGAAATTCCTTGAAGAATCTTCCTATTTGAAAAATTCTAGTTGGAAATCATGGGTCTTAAAGAGGCCACCAAGTAATCATAAGCAACTGGCACATTTGAAATTACTGAGTGAAATAAAAGATCCACCACAAGACAAAAAAGGTAAAGAAAACTTTTATGCACAGATTAACAAATCTGGAGACATAGTAAATGAGTTAGAAGTATATACTTGAACATGGTGGAGCAATACTAAATAATAACTAGATGAGATATCCCTTGACATGATCAGTGCAATGAGAACAATTTATCTTGTAGATTAAATAAGGGTTCAGTTCAAAATTTTCTGATGAAGGCTGAAGGGCAAAAGAGTAGAAACATTGTGATCATAACAAGAATGATGAGGACAGTAGTCTTCATGTAAATAATGTAAAGAAATAATTTTAAGATCAAGTGATATAATTTAGGATACATACATACAATTTGTCATTTTTTTATAATGTCTTTTTATGGAATTAATTCAGTAAACAAAATTTATTTTTTGATTTAGACTCTTATTTGAATTTGACTGAACAAAACTGCTACAGAAAAGTGAATATCTGAGCCTTGAAACTGAAAAATGTTATCATCAACTTGTAAAATGATTGAACAGGAATTTTCTTCATTTCTGATCCCAGAAAAAAATTATCTGAAGTGGAGTGGAAAAAAAGAAGAAATAATCATATACCATTTCAAAGAGAATAATCCTTCAGAGTACATACTTTGGATGCAGGCTGGACAGAAGACTCCACCTCTCCCTCAATATCCTGATCCTAACTATAACAGCAACATATGGCATAACTTTAAAAACCATCTGGGCATGAAGCTCTCGGCTAATAATTGTACAATTTCTGAATCAATTGCTATCATGTATCCTCTCACTTTGCCAACATATTCTCAAATGGGGAAACTTAGTTGGGAGAAATTCCTTGAAGAATCTTCTTATTTGAAAAATTCTAGCTGGAAATCATGGATCTTGAAGAGGCCACCAAGTAATCATAAGCAACTGGCACATTTGAAATTACTGAGTGAAATAAGAGACCCACTACAAAATGAAAAAGGTAAAGAAAGTTTTTATACACAGAAATTTAACAAACCTCATAATTTGGTCATGTTTATAGTCATAATATTTTTAGAAGTATCATCTTCATAAGTGTACAAGAGGGTGCTGAAAATGTCATCACCCAACCCACTTCCCAAAATCCATATTCTGAGGTTTGAAATACTGATTTTGGAAAGTAGGCTTTTCAGTACCTCCCCATGAGAGAATGAACAACAACAATTATATTATTTCAATTATATTATTTCATTAAAAAAAAAAAGTCTTTTTATATCTGTGATGATGTATGCTGTAAGAGTAGTAATTCCTCCTTGCAAAAAGAATTTTAAAGCAGTTTCATGTTGGGCATTCTTGAATGTCGAGAATGAATCCCTAATAAGAAGTTATGTATATTAGAGAGAATGAACAACAACAATGTTATAATAATAATAATAATTGTTGTTGTTGTTGTTGTTGTTATTATTCTCATTTGTTCATACTAACTTCAGCTACTGAAGAATAAAGAGAGAATAAATTATTTCGGAGAATAAACCAATTAGTGTTTTTATTCAAAATTCCATAAAAAATTTCAAATGAAATATCTTAACTTTGACATCTCAATGCAATGAGTTAATCTATTTACATCAGGTTGTTTCATTTTTACCTTTACTAAGAAAGTAGTCCAGAAGCTTCAAGTTGGATATACATTCCACCTTTCATTCAAGGTGGAATACCATGATTGAAGATAAGATTTCTGTGCTCATTTTGGTATAATTTATGTGATTCTACTATTATATCGGTTTTAATTAAAGAAAAATAGGTATTATTTTTTGACTAACCTTCGTAATATTTTGATAAGTACTACTCATATTAACTAATTTATAATTGCAGGAAAGATTTTACCTCACAAGAATTACAAGACCTATTCTTCTAAAATAATCCAACCAGTGTCTACAAAATCATCTCCTTTGCCTATATTTGGTGTTCCTAGAGATTTATTTGGAAGAAAAATTGAACAAAAGAAGAAAAACATTGTACCAAATTGACATCAAACAGAACAAATATTCCACAAAGTACTGCCTTGAATTGGTTCAACTAAGAATTATAAAATTCAACAAATTAAAATACAACAGATTTTATTATACAGATCAAAATGTTTTCACAATAATATTGGTATTTTGGCAAAATTTTAATTATATATTCATATGATAAATATATGATGTTGGTTTCAACTGATAATATGTTCTCATTAGAAATATTTACAATAACTTATTTAGTAGTGTGAGATGTTATACAGCACAAAGATAGGTCATATTGTTAATGAATATGCAGTTGAACAGGACACAAATATATTGGTGTCTGTTATTATTAACATGCAAAGACCTGCCCTGTGCATGCAGCAAGAATTAAAACACAAATTGACACATTTCAGAGAAGTCATTACCTAACAGTAAGCCACTACCTAAATTTTGTATCCCATTTTATTAATAAAATACAATCCCTTTTTTAGAGTTGTGTGGTATTGGTGTAGTAATGGCAGCTTGCTTAGTTATTGATATTTATTTGAAAATTTTATATATATAACTATTATCATGAGTTGTAACAAAGATATAATCTCAAAAATCAAACAAGCTATAGTATGATTACTGAGTGATGGGAATGAAAAGCTAGAAATGGCAAAAAGGTTGAAATGCAATCACGGAACTAAAATGAAATTAAAAATAATAGTATGATTAGGACAAGAAAAAACTGGCTTTAAAATGTCACAAAAAAGATTTGAGAAAAATTAAAAGTGAATTGATCAGCAATAAAAATACATGAAAAGGTTGGGGTTGTGAATGCAAATATATAAAAAATATAGAATATTGAGAATTGATTACAGACATAAATTTATCTTGGGTAGTATGGCATTGTTCAACTGCATAGTATTTATACAATTTTGACATTCACTCAAAGTAAATAGCATGGCATTATCAGACACTATTGTATCTGAAATTCCAAATCTCAAAAATAGTTCATGAAGAAATGTTACAGCAGGCTATTTTGAAAAACTGTCCATAACAATCAATATGCACCATTAAAAGGTCCTGTGTAATCAAAATGCAACCTAGACCAAAATCTATTAGTATTAGGCCAGCGTTAATAGTTTACAGGTGGTAATTTTGCTGCTAGAACAAAACCTCTGAATAACTTAACCAAATTTTGAATATCCTGGTGCATTTTAGGCTAATATACATAACTTCTCATTAGGGATTCATTCTCGACATTCAAGAATGCCTAACATGAAAATGCTTTAAAATTCTTTTTGCAAGGAGGAATTACTACTCTTACAGCATACATCATCACAGATATAAAAAGACTTTTTTTTTTAATGAAATAATATAATTGAAAGCTAAACAGAAAATTTTAAATGACCTCTTTACATTGTGCAAAAAGAAAATTGAGGTTTTTACAATTATCTTCATACAAGATTTATGATAAAGAAGTTTTAATTTAACTTAAAATATGTATTTAGAACAAAAGTTCATAGTAAGTTTCAGGAGGTGGCATTTGAATATATGATTTTGTTTCATATGTGAATAAAGTTTATGTATATATTCTGAAAGATTTTTTTTCAATGTCTATTTCTATACAATTCATGTGTGGATTGTGAATTTTAAATTTTTTTTATGTTAAAAGGGAAAATGAAAGAAACTGAGATGCATTTTTGTCATTTGATGCTCTTATATTTCTGGAAAGGAATAAAAAATTGAAAACTTTTTGAAAATTAAAAATATTTTTAAAAATTCAAAAATTTTAGATTTTAATCTATATAAATACTGTTTAAAATACACCAGAATATTTTGCTTACTAGAAATAGTAAATTTAATGACTTAACTTTCAAATAAAGTTAAAATATAAGTTTCAAGATTTTTTTTTATTTTTAAAAATTCAGTTTAAATGTTAGGTATTGAAAATAAGTGGAGGTACCTATAAGTAACAGACTATTCTACAGCAATAAATTAATTTAAAAAGTTATGTCATCAGGGATTCAGAAAAACTAAACAGAACTTAAAGTGAAATCATAAAGGTTACTCTTCTAATTTAAACTAACATTTTCAATATGTACAGGCAACATTTCTCTCTCTTTGCCTTGTGCATAATCTAAAACAGGGTGTCTAAAATCAATTAAATGGATAAGTTTCATAACTGCAGCCTTAAAGTATACATTTTATCACAGTAGGCTTTATATTTATATTACATTTTAAAGAACTATTTACTCATCATTGTTTCCTGGAACCTATGTTAATTTTACCAAAATTTTAATATTTAAAAATCTCATATTTTGTTAAATAAAAATACTTAAAAAAATATAAACATTTTATTTTTCATTTTAGTTAGAGGTCTGACAGCCTCTAAGCCAAAGCCACCTAGGCCTTAAACAAAAAAATTAAAAACAAAATGATGTGATTGAGAAACACTGAAAAATGTATTTATTTTTTTGGAAACAAATTGTGCATAATTTATGGAAAACTGTTGAGTGTGTCAAAGTGGGGATGAATAATCTGACAACCTTCTGCTTTCTTGTTCTTCCTTTGGCCCAGCTTTTGGTACAGGTCTCATGACTTTCAGTTAAAACCATTCTGATGTCATTTGGGGATACATCCTGACATTTTGGATGTTTGCTCATTTGATGAACCACTAACAATGGGCTTTGGCACACCAAGTGATCTGTCTCTTACATATTTTGGAAGAAACTTTTTGCCTTGGGGAATGCATAACTGATCACCTTTTAAATTGTTATTTTAAATTAAAATCTTGTGGTAAATTAATAACATTGACAGAGTGAAAAGTCTCAGTTTGTTATCATGCTGCATAAATTTTTACCCCTCTTGTGGGCGGGTAGTTTTTTAGAAAATTGCTTAAAAATATTAATCATTTTAAGCTTGCAAAAAAAAAATGATAACCAATATAAGTTGTGTTATAAGAAAATATTTTACTATTATAAAAAATAAAGAGTACTCATTGTTCATCTAAGTTTTCAAATTCTAAAACTCAAAAAGGTTTTCTAGTTTATAAGCTGTATCATCCAGCATGGAGGCTGTAATAACTTCCTATCAATGTGAATCAATTTATCAGTCCCACTGTTCTAAGAACTCTTTCAAAATGTCTACTTTCATGTTTTAGAGAGGAGGCAAACCCAATGTGTCTTTTTACCCTACTCTACTTATGCTATATCATGCAGGGTGAATTGATTTATTAGTCAGTCTATTTGGTTTGAATGTGTGATAAACACTGCCTCAAATGTAAGAAACCTGTTTCTTTCCAGTTAGACTGTACACTTGAGGAAATCTGTAGAATGAATATAACTAACAACAACAAAAAAGAGATCAATACTTTGAATAACTGGGACTGATAATGACTCATCTCAAAATTATGGAATGTACTTTTTGTTTGAATTTTTAAGATGACATTTTATTATTACATTGTTATCATTACATTGATTCATTCAGATAATTTTTTGTTTTTGTTGTTTTTATCTGAATGTTTTGACCATCTTCAGTTGTTTGCCATATATGGTAACTTTTTATTTAATATATTGTAACACTTTTAGGATGCTGATGGAAACTTTTTACTTGCTTTACATTCTTCATCTTCATGTGCCGTTTCCCTTCAGGACATAGATAATCATGGACTTCCACTTGGCCCTGTCTTTTGATACTCACAATATTTTTCGTCTTAGTAACTCTCCGAAACCTCACTTCACCTATCAAATATGTCTTGCATTGCTTTCCCTTGTCTCTCTTTCCTTCTATCCACCCTGTGAGTATTAGATTCCCCAGGCCCTCTTTCCTCATTCTGTGTCCCAGGAACCTGATCTGTTGCTTCCTGATGTTAAGTGTGTTTTCTTCTTGTTTGCATCCTCTCCAACACCTCATTGTTACTCACCTGCTAAGTCCACGGTATCCTCAGCATCCTTCTGTAGAACTACATTTTTGCTGCCTCAAGCCTCTTCTTCCTTGAGGAGATCGTCCAACATTCACTGCCATACAGAAGGATAGATATCATATAGCAGTCTAGCACCCTTTTCTTTGTTTCCAATGAGATTTTCCTGTCTATCAGTACTCTGGTTAGCTTTTGAAATGCATCCATGGCCATGCCAATGCATCTTCGAATCTCAATGTTGAACTTTCCATCCTCTGTCAGAACACTTCACAGGTATTTAAATTCCTTTACTTGTTTTATTTTAGTTTCTCTAAACTGTAGTTGGAATTTTGGAAGTTTTTTTTTGCTGATGACCATACATTCAGTTTTCTTGAAGTTTATGCTCAGTCCTTTCTTGCTTTCTCTTGCTACCTTCTGCAGGAGGTCCTGCATTTTCTTTTTTTATGTCTGCTATCAGAACAATGTCATCTATGTATCTTACATTGTTGAGATTGTGGCCACCAATGACAAATCCTGACAAGGATTTTATTTCTTTCAGAATTGTTTTGCTGTATAAGTTGTATTGATCCAGTTGATAAAACATATCCTTGTCTTATGCCCCTTTCTATTGTCGTATACCTGTTGAATTCACTTCCTATCTGTATGCAAGCAATTTGCTGTCAACATAGATTTTTGATTATTGTTATGGTGCTACATTGGAATGAACTCTTCCTCTTTCATAAATACTAATCTGCGAGACTTTCTAGAAGAGGCAGTTGAGACGCAGTGTAACTTGACAGTTCAAACAGACACTTCTGTCTGCTGTCTAATAACACAACTTATTTTGTATATATGTTCTGATATTTCAATACACTGGTTCAACCTACTTTTTTCTTTCTGGGTCTTTCTTTCTGGTCATAACAGGCCACAACAATTATCCTAATGTCTTTTCCAAAAATGTCGAGGTTGTTGAGTATCTCTATCAAGTCTTTGTGTTGTACTTTGTCAAATACTTTTGCATAGTCTATAAAGCACAGAAAAAAGCCCTTCTGCATTTGTATTGCTCTTTCAGATAGAATTTTGAGCATGAATATCGCATTCCTCATTCCGGTATCTTTAAGGAAGCTATACTGTTCTTGTCTTATTTCTGGGCTGATACTGCTGCATGCTCTTTGCACCAAAATCTGGATGATGAGTTTTGTTATGTGGCTCATTAAGCTGATTGTTTGGTAGAGTTCACATTCCACTGTACCTGGTTTCTTAGGTAGTATGAAAATCAATCTGCCTAGGTCCTCTGTCTGGTATATTACCAGGGTTGTAGAGTTTGTTTATTATTTCTCTGAGCCTGTCTATGCCAAAGCCATAAAGTGGTCAGCATCTCTATTACAATGCTGTCAGGTCCTGTAGCTTTTTTCTGTTTAATTTAGCCAGTGTTGATTCCACTTTAGTTTTCAATATTTCTGGTCTTTCTGTATTTCTGTGTATTGCTGTTTGCTCTCTCTTGTCAGGGAAGAGATCTCTAATATATTCATCCCATCTCTGAAGTATTTTTTCTTTTTCTAGTATGAGTGTTTCCTCCTTTGCTTTTATACATCCTGTTGTTGAGCATGTCTTTTGTCTTGTTCTTTTATTTTTTATTCATATCTCTTTTATGTGTCATGCTCAGTCTCTATTTCAGCACATTTGTCACTGAGCCATGAAGATGGCCTGTCTGCATTTGCTCCTTATTTCCTTTTGGGGTTTCCTGCATCCTGTTCCATCTCTTGGCATTGTTGTCTGTCTCTTTTGCATCATATCAAGAATCTCTTCAGCGATTCACTCATTTTCCTTCTGACATGCCTTTTCTTTTGGAATGATGTTGTTTGCTGATGTCAGAGCATCTTTTAGTGTGTCCCATTTTGAGCTTTCATTTTCAATTTGTTCTTTGTATTTCTTTTACATGTTGTCCATGTACATTTCTTGCAGGTTTGGGTCATTCACGAGTCTGTTATACTGCAGTCTTAGGGCTGCTTTAGGTTTCTTTAATCTCCATAGTTTTATCCTTAGTTTGCATATAACTAATATGTGGTTGCTTCTGCAGTCAGCACTTAGTAGGGTTTTCAGTGAAGGACTACTTTCCTAAATCTCTTGTTGATAGTAATATAATCAATTTGGTTCTTAATTTCTCCTTCTGGACTTCTCCTTGTCCATAGTCATATTGGTTATTATATTGTCATTCGCTGTGCACTATTAAACCCATTTCTCACTGCGGCCATTGTAGTGTCCTAGTCTGAAATTGCCAACTGTTTCATCTTCTCTCTCTTGGCCAACTTTGGCATTCAGATCTCCCATGATAATTTTGATTTCTTGTGACTTGTACTGTGCCTTGGCATTTTCTAGCATGGAGTGGAAGGTTTTGATTTCTTCTCTATATAGGTAAGTTATTTTCAATTGCAAGATAAAATGTTTGATTATGAGAAAAAGTGATAGTCCTTCTGATGAGTTAAAAAAAACATTGGTGACATAAAAATGAAGCAAATACGGAAATTCAATAATTGAGATTGTTTATTAACAGATGATGGGAATTATGATATAAAAATCAGAAGCTGTCCAGGAAAAGAATGTTTTCAGGAACTGAACAAAGTATTAAAGTGTTGAAAAAGATAATTAGAAAATGTGCTAAACTGATATTTAATGATTATATATGACAGGTAATTCTAAACAATTTCATCTCTAATAAAGAAAAAGCTTGAAGCAATGAAGATAAAGTTCTACTGATGAGACTATCATAGAGTATATAATAAACAGAGAGGTTTAAGAAGAAAAAGAATGACAACAAACTTGCTATCAATCAGAAAAGATAAGTTTTTTTTGTAACAGCCATAAGAGAAACAGAAAAAAGCTTCTGTTTTCTATTTCTCATAGTTGTGTTAAAAATTTAGGTAATCATGACAGACTTCGACAGATGTAAGAACAAAGGTAAAAAGAGGTGTTGTAAAGTAGCAAGTATTGTTGAAAGCAACAGAAGAAATGAAGCTGAGGAGAGTTATGATATTTGCTGTCATTCTGAAAGGCTATAGAAACTGTCATATCCAGGGTCCTTTGTTCAGAATTTCAGAACTTGTGACAATTCTTCCTTAATTACCTACAACATTAATTAAGAAACATGTTCCAACACAGACATATACCAACAAGAACACACTCTAAAAAAAGAAGTACTTTATGAATATAATATTAACAACCAAAAAGTAATAAACATTTGCAAGCCCATCACAAACTAGTCACAGTCACTTTATGTTAAATTAATAAAGATAAAAAAAATGCATCATGTGAAAAAAAGAAATTCCCTTCTACACAGCAACCTCAGTAAAGTTAAACCCCCACAGGAAGAAAAGATGACTAAGAATTTTTTTTTTTAATCATATCACCCCGAACAAGGCGGTAACACCACTGATGTGCAGGGGGCTATGTAAGAGTGACAAGATTGGAGAAGAGAAAACTGGAAACCACATCCTAAGCAGGGAACAAGGGATGAGCCTCTTCACCTGTTCAATAGACATGGGTGGAGTGTGAACCGGGCGATAGTTTAGTCTATCTACTCCAATTGAAAAAAAATAAAAATAAAAAGGAGTGAAAAGATTGGAAAAAAGAAAACCGGAAACCACATCCTAAGCAGGGAACAAGGGATGAGCCTCTTCACCTGTTCAATAGACATGGGTGGAGTGTGAACCGGGCGATAGTTTAGTCTATCTACTCCAATTGAAAAAAATAAAAATAAAAAGGAGCGAAAAGATTGGAAAAAAGAAAACCGGAAACCACATCCTAAGCAGGAAACAAGGGATGAGCCTCTTAACCTGTTCAATAGACGTGGGTACATGATGTTATGGCAGGAAGTACAAAGGTGGGACCAGCTTCAATATAAAAAATAATTATTGAGGAATATAGGAAAGAAGTCATCTGTGGTGAGATATTGAAATCTGATATTGTTATGTGAAGGGAGAATAAAATAAAAGGTATGCAATGAACTGAAACATTTCTCCCCACAATTTGTGATGTATTGTACTTGTGTTTTACTCAACTTGGTTTTGCTAAATGCCCAATAGGTGGTGTTGTTTAAGATCTATGACAAGACAAACATTTCCTTCTTTTAAGATCTAGCAGTGTGTGGATGAGGATGTTCTTGCTGAGGCATGTTCATTTCCTTGTCTGACTGACAACTGAACTCTTACACACTTGCACATATCATACACACAAACAAACAAGTACATTCGTAACAGGTAAATTGTTGTAGGACTCACCACTTTTGTTGCAAGGTGTGGATGTTAAATATTTAATGTCTCCTCATACATTTGTCCCGCAAACAATATTTGGCAGACTCTTGTCTTATCATAGATCACTTCTTTCCTGTATTCCTCAAGAGTTATTTTTAAAGAGAAGTTGGTCCCACCTTTGTACTTTCTGCCATAACATCATGGAATATCAAGTATTTTCCTTTCCTTTCAACTGTGTACACATTACTGTAATTTCTTTCTGTTAATATATGCATTGGATCTGCATTGTGGTGCAGTGAATATTGACTTGAAAAGACAAATCAGGGAGCCGAGTTCGAATTCCGGTTGAATTCCTTGCATTCATTTACACACAAATACCCTTGGGAAAGGTATTAATCCATCTCTTCCCTCCAGTTATGGGTTAAATAATAGGACAGATTGGGTTCTATAGCCTGGGCTGACAACCAGTCTACTGCAGAAAGCAATGGCAACCTACTGCAGGATAATCTTTTGCACAGTCATAATGCATTGTTTGTTTAAAATCCATGTTTTGCTTCTTATTTTATCCAAACTCACAACAGTCTGCCAAATATTGTTTGTGAGACAAATGTATCAGGAGGCATTAAATATTTACTAAAAAATGGTTACACCTTGCAACAAAAGTCCCACAACAACTATCAGCCATTCTTTTGTGAATTTTGAAATGTGGAATTTGACAATATACTTTAATTTATTTGTACTATGGTTTTCATTGTGATTATTATAGATAGATTGATAATCAATTTATTATAGATAATTCTGCATCTAAAACATAAAATACAAAATTATCGAAAGTTGTACAAACTTGCCAAAATGCCAAAAGTAACATTAAATATAAAAAGCTCCAAAAATACACTGCTGATGTCCTTCAGGATGGTATTATAGTGGGGAGTCCGTTCTAGTGAAGAGTAGTAGTATGTTGTTGCAGATTAACAGAATTTGACCTCATTGTAGATAGTCAACTATAAGTCATAAAAATATTATAAATCAAGAAAATCAAATTGAGTTGAAAAATAACATTTTATATATACACATATCAATTAAGGTTTTTACACTTAAAGTAATCCTTTAAATATGGGTCCAACAGACGTTAAAATGTTCATGGCAATAAAATGCTGAAAAGAGAATTAATGTTTAGGTTTGTGTCCGTGTTGTAAATTAGGAATGTCTTTGATGTATCCGCTCCTTTGGTCAGTAAGTAGTTTTGAGGCAGCGAAGAAGGAAAAGATAGGGAAGGGAGGCGAGCATAGTAAGCCGCTTGACTTGGTCAAGGGGAGATACTAATTACACTCGTCTCTCTCGAGTCTGTCTGTGTGCGTCTGTCTGGATTGGTCTGTCTGTCTCAGCTTTTTATATCTTCTTTTTGGATCGCAGCAGATCATTTGGGAATTCACATTTGTATTTGATTCTGGGCTTCCCATTGGCTGATAAATAAAATTGTTGATCAAACTATGTACAGGGTGTTGCAGCAAAAGAAAACGAAATAGGCAATAAAAACAAAAGTTGTGACCACCCTCATCACCTGACTGCAACCCCATTGACTATTTCTTCTGGGGTGTGATCAAGGCCAAGACCAACAAGCATGCCCACAACACTGTCAACTCTCTGAAAGCTGCCATCATGGAAGTGTTCACCACTATGGACAAGGACATGGTTGCTGAAATATGTGACTCATTTCGCGCCTGCCTTGAGATGGTTGTCGCCGGCGGCAGTTACATTGAAAAATAATGTAGTATGTAACTCTAACTGTTGCTAAATAAACTGTTGGGTCTCTACATATACAACTTTTGTTTTTATTGCCTATTTCGTTTTCTTTTTATCAAGTGTCAGATTTTGTTGCAACACCCTGTTTTTTTAAAAAAAGATGAAATTTTGGTCTCTTTATTATTATTTGCTTAATTCTTTTTTTACATCCTGACTGTAAAGGCTTTCTGATTGGTTGGTCAAACTATGGTCGCATTTGCTTGGCAATTTTTATTATCCATCTATTTTTAGGAATAGTGAAATTTTGATCTTCTTGATATTCATTTTTTATTTATTTCCCTATCACCACACTATCACTTTATGATGATGCATTGACATATTTGTTTTTTTCTGTCTTACTTTGAGCATCTGCATTTCTCATTGTGTAGTGAAGTATTTGTCTTTCTCTCAGATGAATTGCAGTTAAAAGGGTGCATATTTTCATCAACATTTAATAAACAAGAACATCTTTCAAGAAAATTTCATTGGTAAAATTGGTAAAGAATTTTGACATCGTTATCTATTGAATTTCTTTTTTGTCAATGATTTCTATTGAAGCATAAATATTATTTTCTCCAATTATTTAAAATTTAATCTTTAAATTTAAGTTAAAGATATATTTTATATTAATTTTTGTTACTCAGTCAGAAAAAAGAGAAAAAAAGTACCTCACTTTTCAATAGAGAAGGTATTTCAAAATTTACAGTTAAGATCCCGTAAAACAAGTACAAAGTACATTTTTAAAATTTGTATTTTATCTTAGAAAATCATATATAAAATCAATATTTTTACCAACTTCCATATTCACAAATTTTGTTTTTCAATAACTTGAAAAGACTTAAACCATACTTTCCTTTTTTGTTCCCCTAGTCTTTTTTATTTTAAAAGTTTTATTCTTTTCTCAGAAGCCAACAGGAGCAACTATTGATTGACGATAGGAACAATTAGCTAATAAAATTTATCTTTTGCCTTGATTTACCTGTCCTTACATCTTTTCTAATTAAGGTAAGTAGGTTGTTTATCGTTTAGTTTAGCCTTTTTAGGTGTTGTTGGCCTTCTTAACGAAGCTTTAACACCTGAGTTAAAATATCTTGAAAATGGCGGACATAACCAAAACCAATCCTTACCTAAAAACATAAAATCTCTTGGGTTTTACTTTTGTCGTTGAATTCCATGTGAAATAATTGATTTTTAAATTAAAAAAAAATTAATTATTATCCTCTAACGAAGTGTTTATACGTAAGTATCCATGTTTTGTTTATACTTAAAGTTTTTAAGGAATTGATTTTTAAATGCTTTTTTGTTTGACCTATGCCGTATTTCAACAAGAGACTATGTTTTTAAAATTTAAACTTAAAAGTTCTTTTTTCTTATTTTTATTTTAATTACGTAACAATAATCTAATGTCAAACTTTGTATTAGATTAAAAATGTGTCCAGAAAGATGCTTGAACTTTGTGTTCTTTCCATGAGCTTCTGTATCTTCGTCAGTTGCTTCTTCACTTTGCTTCCGGGTAAACAAGAAATTCAATGTTAATTCAAAACAAAAACAATTGTTGATACATTTTATTTGGATTAGAGTTTTTAACATTAGTAGTCTTTTTTTTTCGCCCGTAAGAACGTATCCGAATTTATTTCTCTAATCAATTTTCTAATCTGAAATAATTTTAAATCATTATTTAGTTCACTCGATAGCGGTTTTGTTTGACTTTTTTGTTGTTTTTGTAACTTTGTTTGTTGTTGCTTTATTTTTTTTTTTTACTGGGAGAAGGATATTTTAAAGACCAATGATAGATGTAAAGTTTAAACAACAAAAAATAATCTTCGAAATCAAATATGTAAAAAAACGATAAAAAAAACTGATGTTTAATTTTTAGTGCCAAATTTACAATATTCATAATCACTTTTGAAAACGCCGAGTGTACTCCTTTAAACATAAACTTATTCATCATAGTCAACGATATCCCTTTTTCTAATGGAATCTAAAATCCGTTAAAAAGAGATAAACTTCAGTTGTTTGCATCACCTGAAATATAAAATAAATATAAACAAGTTTTGGTAGAAAATTTCATAATATTTTCGTTTAACCATTTTTACAATCCCAAATATGAAATCGAGATTCAAATGGAGCTGTAAGTGACATGGTGCTCGGGGTTAAAATGAACAGTCGATTTTACCCACTCCAAGAAAATTAACGAAGGATGATAATGACGAGGAAGCGCACGGGTATTTTTAAAATTTAAAACCAGATAAAGAATTTATTCATGAATTTACGCACTTAATGTCTGGAAAATAAATCAGAATTCTTAAAGTTCCTAGGTTTTATTGGCATGTTCATGCAACAAATCAAACATTTTTATTAAAAAATAAATGTTCAAAGGTAAAGACTAAAGAGAGTCCGTTGCTCACAGAATGGATAGATATGGATTTCATTCATTATGTGTTCAAAAGTAGACAACGAGAGATAGTGTGGAATACATTTTTGGCTTTCTTGGATTGTCGAGAGAAAATTCCTTGAAGCCCAGCGTGATGGTGAGAGGCTGATAATTGACGAGAATTTCAATATTGGTCGCAAGGAACTGAAAATAAGCTTTTTTCGCACGACTTCATAAACTCCTCTGATTTAATTTTTCTTTGCACTTTATACAAAAAGGATTGGTAAATTTATTTCTTCCATGGCTGACCAGCTAATTGCTGTGAAGGCAAGATTTTTATTGGTCTAAAGAAAATTTCACATAGGCTTGCAAATTCTTTTCTTTCTTCTTCGTCAGACCTCCTAATTGGAAGGGAGTGTGATGGGAGTTTTCACACTCACTAGTACAAACCCACCTCTGTGGTTTGAATTACTTAACAGTTACACTTAATTGGACATTGGCTATGATAGCAACTGCATACGATTAAAATTAATTTTTAAATACATTTTTTCCTCCTGTTTAACTTTAATAATAAATGCTGCCTTTTGGATTGGTCATGAGCGAAAAGAAGAAAATGTTCAGGTTGGGGCAGGGGTCAGAACCTTCCCATTAGGAGTACTGTCAGACTCTGATGTTTGAGGGGTCACACAAAGTGTCTAGGGAGCTGAACATTTTTTTTTTTTTTAACCAACAGAAAGGAATTACCCCTTTAAATATGCCCATGAATGACATTTTGACATTCTATTCAAAATGGCATGCAGACAAATACTGTCTGTCTGAGGTGTCCCAAAAAGATGTGCTTTGTGAACTGGCAACTTTTGTATTTGTGTGGTTCCTTCTTTTGATCTTGTATTTGCCTTTGTAAGGAGATGAATAAATATGGCTTCCTACAAGAGGAATCATAAAAGAAAATTGAATAAAATTATTTTTATTCTTCATATTATTTTTGATTTACCTCAGGTTCAGGTGAACTGGGTCACAAGAAACTGCTTTGTGATTTTCTTGTTTTTTTTTTTTTATCTTCCACCACATTCAAATTTACAAGCAGGCAATTTTTGAAAAACGTTCTTCTTGTAGGATTTACTTTTTTTTGATTTCTAAAATTTATTCTTTTTCAAATGCCAATATAGGCCAATTTAATTGCTAAAATTAGTTTTTTTTTGAGCATTTTGTATAGTAGTAATTAAATCTGCCAGAATTACAACACTAAGAGCTACAAGTTTCTCTCTTGAAGAAAAAGTATATCATTTTGTACCTATGCATAAAATCAGAACAAGTATGAATAAAAATAGTGAAGTTCTATTAATATAAAAAGAATAAAAACATAATTCCATTAATGACATTAACACTATAATAGATAAATAAAATAATATGCAGAAGTAGTGATCAATATTAGAGTGATACAGTTTTAACACATGAAAATGTTGAAATAAACTCAAAACCTAAATGAGGAGGATAATTAAAACAAATTGAAAGAAAGTTTAATAATAAAAAAAAATTATAAATCATAAAACATATGTTGGTGATATAACACACTATCTCTTGAATATTCACAATACATAGAATAAGGAAAATACATCTCGAAATTTCAAATAGTGTTATAGCAACCAACTTCCCTCTTCAAATACTAGAAATCAAATAAGAAATATAGTTTTTACAAACACACAAGATTAAAACAGCAGGTCCCAGTTGCTCATATAAGGTGTAAAAACATTTTCCATCCAATCAAAATAATGCTGAAGACCATTTACTCTCTGGAGCATGTTTGAACCTTTAAATACGGTAGCATTTTACAGATTTTTATCAGTAGCAACTACAGAACCTTTCTCAAATCACATACATTCTTAGTACTCATGATAGTCCCTACAGATAACACATTGTCACATTATATATTTGAGTTACTCACAGACACAATGCAGCAAGACTACAATGCAAATATTCTCGACTTTATATGGTGAAATCTTCAATATGTGTAAACATACACACAACTCAATATGAACAACTAATTACAAGCCAATTTAATTAATAACTTTTTATAAGTTTCACATTAAATGTACATGTGACATTAAATATTTCATTATTGTTGGTTCATATTCTTATTTGTTTAGTTCTTTGTAAATACAGTGTCCTGAAGTTCATTTGGTTTCTAGAAACCAATTCCAACATTTACACTGCTGCTACCAACCTTAAAACAGTACTTACTAAACAAGCAGTTTTTAACCTGATAACTTATCAGTAACTACAGATCTCAACTTGGTCTACTTAATTCAATTCTAACTTGATTAGTTATCATTATTCACTAAAGTGAATAATAATTATTTACAATATCTCTTTAAATACTGAAAATAACTAAAAATAATACTTAAGTTATAAATGGACCATGACTGAAGAACAACATTGTGTGAATTTGAACATTATTTTCATTTTTAATGTTTTTCATGCAGTAACCAACTAAGGTTTTTGTAGTTGCTGTGGAGACTTGAAAATGAGTAAATCAAGGCTTCTTGAGTGGATGACCAGATTTTGGTGTTTTTTCATTCTGCCCTGCATTCTTTCAAATCAAATATGTAAGTAATATTCTCTTTATTGATATGTTCTTAAATCACAAACTTTTACTTTACTGCCTTGTTTGGATTAATTTCAACTGATTTTTTTCTTTGACTTGTAGATAGCTCAAAGCTCAAGATATTTAAATTAGATGAGACTATTTTCAGTAAAAAAAATGCTAACAAGTTTTAGAGTTAATTTTTTATCATGGTTTTGGATTTTCATGATATTATGGTACAAATTGGACTATTCTTTTTGAAAAATCTAAAGTTAAAATTACAGTTACAGATAGATATTCCTGAGATAATTCTTAAGATGACAAAATTTGTAAAATTCAAATTAGTGGTCAACTTGTTCAAAGTATTTAAAATGTTTTGAGGGTTGCAATAATCCAAACCATATTTTGAAAAAGATGCATGTTAATTTTTGTGTGATTTATTTTTAATTTTATTTATCTGTTTATAAAAGAAACTTAAATACCTTTTTGTGTCAGCAAATTATTTAATGGTTGATGTTTGTCATCTGAGCTGTTCACATGCTCTGAAAACTATAGAAGCAAAACATTTTTGGTGATTAAGAGATTTTATTATTTTTTTGTGAAGTAAGCATTACATCTATGTGTAAATGAATTGAAGCAACTGCTTTAGTTTCCTTTCTTTCACCATATGGAAAGTTTTAGACTCACTAGAGTGTAATCAATTTCTATTTTTTCCTCAGATTAGGTCATTTGCAGTTGTGTGCAGTAATAATCTATTTTCGGGATGTATACTGAAATTTGTTTAGCTTTGAAAAATATTGTCATCTGTGATTGTATCAGATTTTTATCATGCCCAGTCATTATGTTTCAACTGTTGATTAGCTGTCCTACAGCCATTTTCTGCGATGGATGCTACTACAAGGAAGAGTATGAAAATTGTAACACTGCATGAACATACTAGCAAGCCTTACAGAGAGAGATTGTGTATATTGTTAATGTCAGCCTTTTAACTCAGTCGTGTCATCAAGGCAAAGAAACAAACTGGATCCATCAGTCCAAAACAAAGGAAAATGTGGTCAGAAAAGAAAAACAACACCAAGAGGTGACATATATATAATCAGGGAAAGTGTGAAAGATCTTAGTAAGACATTATTCATTTTGTTTCAATTAATTTGCACAAGGGTGTATATGAGGAAAGTTCAGTGTTTGTATTGGGCTCAAGAAAGTTTCAGTAATTGTATTGGATTTGTGACTTTGAAACTGAAATTCAAATCTGTGACTGTCCAATTGTAAAATCAATAAACTATTTTAGCAAATATCCAGGCAAATACAGGCAATACATTTGATCCCAAATTTGAACAGCTCATCACTCAATCTGTCATCAAATAGTTTGAAAAAGCATAGCTGGTGTGCAATCCGTGCAAGGTGAAATGGATTGAGCAGGTTTTCCCAGTGTTTGATTGGTGGGACATTTATTGTCTATCAACAAATGATCAGTTAGCAGAAAAGAAACATTGTTTATATAAAAAGTGACTTGCAGATAGTTTTTGCACAGACTCCTTTATGGCATGAATAGCACAACATCTATACCCAATTGGGCCTGTGGATACATACTTTGCTGATCTGTGATGTCCTGCAATGCTATTTTGGCATGTTTGACAATGACCTGACCTGTATGCTTGTGATAGGGTTGCCAGACCACTCAAACAACTTTCATGCTTCTGCAAAAATGACTGAAATGACTATAGAGTCAGAGTAGCTATGAGGGACAAAATGACAGTGACTAGTAGTAATAGCAGCTGCTTCACAAATATAGTTAAGTACAAATATATCCCCTGTCAGTAGACAAGTCAGCAGGGTCATGTTTTATAAGTCTAATGACCCAAACTACTAAACAAGAGATTTTATGAGTATACATGAAATGGTGAACATACTAATGCATGGTTGTTCTATTTCCACCTCAAGAAACTAAACCACATATCACTGGATTGTATCAATGAGACAAGGGAAAAGAGATCAGTGCCACTCTCATTTTTTTTTTTTTAAGAAATATAAACTTGGCACTAAGGCAATACACTGTACTTGTTGACTCTGGTTGCTTCCAGTTATGGAAGAGAGGGTCTGTAGACATAATAATCATTGATGGTGAGACCAGTGCATGATGTGGAGTTAAGGGTTAGTTTGTGGGACACTCTCCCATTTATTGCTAACTGTCTGTGAGATTTAAATCTAATCAAGAATCAATTCTTTTGATAGTGTGAAATACTAGTGACCTGGTCAGTCTCCAGTTTGTAATTGGATTTAGAAAATTTAATCAAAAATCAGTTTTAATGTATGACCATAACTATTGGAAAAGGATGAAAACATTTTTAAAATGTCTGTAATATGATAGTTTGGGAATAGAGTTGTAAGTTAAGGATCTGATTAAAAAATTATTCTTTATTCATCTGTCAATATGACCATTTTGCTAAAGAAAAATTCAGCATTGCTAAATAAAACTTTAATTATGCTGTTCTTTATTTCAATTTGAAATAGCATTAAGAAACTATAATAGTATTTACAGCTGCATGAGTTTAACTTTTTCTGAATATTTTGAATTTTCTTGATTTTTTTAATAAAATTGTTTTAAACATTTTTCTCATAACATACTCTATTTAAAATAAGATCTCCCATTTTGATAGTGAAGGCAGACATAATTTGGAAATTGTTTAGTAAATGTCTATCATCTTTGACCTGAGGTTATAAGATGATGTTAGATAAATGTTAGACAGGTGAAAATAAGGCTTGAAGGGAATACCATAAACAGAGGGATTGGTATTAAGTAGTTGATTTTTTTATTCCCTTGCATACAGTGACCTAATTTAGAGAATTTTTCTTTTTGATTACTGTAGATAAGTAAATAAAATTTTGTCTCACAGCAGCTGCTGATGTAACAACATTGTACCTGTATCTTCAGGAAGAGGATTGCCCCCAGGTGTTGGTATGCTTTATGTTAAAAAATAGAAATACTATATAAACCTGTTGAAAGAATAGAAGTTCTAAATCTTTATACTTTACAACCATCAAGCCCTTTACCACCTATAGTTTGATGTGAGAATTACAGCTAATTGTATCTTTAACCAGAAAAGAAATTGGTATTAAATTCTACCCATTTTCTCTCTTTAGACAATGCTTTATACAATTAGTTTTCAAACTAAACATAACATGATAAAAGTACCAGAATGAATATATTAATGATATGCAATAAATAGACTACAGAATTGCAGAACCTGAACACAAGCCACTAAAATGACACAAAAACAAATCACACAAGAAAATATTTATAAAGGAATAGACAATGATGGTGGTGAATGATGAATTGGCAGTATTAGCTGTTAAATCACCAAAATTAGTGTTCATTATATCGTATTTGGTGTTGGGAAGCGCAAAGTATCTGATAATAATTTACCTGTTTATATTTCTCAGGTGAGGTATTTACATTATTTACATTGTTTGGGGTGTTGTTCTCATCTTTCTTGTTATATTTATAACATTGTGGCCGTTTTATACTCTGACCTTCTTCAGGTGACTGGAATTTTGAACTGAACACTTTATTTCAATAGAGATGACGTCCAGAAGTAGCATGACTCATGGAAAGAGAACAATCTATAATTGAAATAAAGGGTTTGGTTCAAAATTTCAGTCACCTGAAGACGGTCAGAGCATACAACAGTTGAAACAATATGAATACAACAGTAAAGATAAGGACAACAGCCTGAACAATGTAAATAATAATTTATCTTTTGTAAAACGGGATAACTAATCATAAAAGGGTGGAATTCTAACAATTACCCAACATGGGCTTGATACATACATTAAGTAGTCATCAATCAATGGTCAAGACTTCACACAAAAGCTTTTGAAAATATTTTTGTGTGGATTTTATCCATAAAATTTTGATTCTTAATGATACTTTATTTTTAAATTATTACAATACAATAGATATGATGACAACATGTGATATTCATTATTATAGCCTAAAATCTTCATAATTTTCCATTATTACAAATGTTTTTAAAACAAAAAGTATAAGTGGAAATTGTTATAGTTCTCAAATCTTTAACTGTGATATAAAATATATTATAACAATGTGGAGTTTATTATTTTACTTTACAACAAGATAAAAATTATAATTATAATTTATGAAAAAGACATGTTCTACAAAAAAAAACTGGTGTTGGGTTTTGATAAAATGCACATCGAAACAGGATCAACCTTATTTAAAAGAAATAATTAAAATAGTAGGGATTCTAACAGTAAGAAATAAAAATGTCGGGTAGCTAGTTTGTTTATTAGTCAAGAATATCATATATATTTTAGAGAAAGACAATACTTATAGATTCAGTTATATAATCCAGTTGTTATATAGTAATTTTTAAAACCAAATTTGACTAGATATTGATTTAACATTTTAATTGATAGAAAAGAACATTTTGGTATGATTTTTTTTTCTTGCTTTCATTAATAGTAAACATGGATGAACTATCAGCTTGTGGACAGACGGTTGAAGTATTTGAGACTCCAGTAATTATTAATGCTCGTTCAAGCATTCATGCAACAAATCCTCCATCATATTGCCAGATCACTTTAGAGACCACTTCCAGAGATGAGGCTTATAGACTGCAGATAACCATAAAAAGTGTTGCAATTAAAGACTCTACATTTACACTTAAGATTTACGATGGTCAAAGTACTATGAATCTTCTGGTAAGTTATCTTTTCATTATTACTATCTTTTACATATTCTTTTTTGTAAATGTTCCACCATTTTATACATTATCAAACAATCAGAAAATAATGATTTGATTTTCATATCATGATATTTCATAAAATTATGGTATCAAAAAACAAAACAAAAAAGAAACAACATACTGTTGATAATATATATACTGTATTATCTTGATAATTTATATACTATAAAAATAGTGCCATAAAATGGCAGCAAACATGGGTTGAAGTACTGGCTTTGGAAACAAGCTTATTCTCATTGTTGCACAAGACTACTGTTGAAATAATAATGTTAATAATTACAAACTTGGTAATATCAGTTTAAATGTAAAAGATGTTTCAAGAGTTGTTCACATAACTGAACTGATCATTTTGGTTGATTTTGTTGTTACCACAATGTTTCAGATAATCAGTTCTGCATGTTTTTTTTTTTGTTTTTTTTTTCAGCATAATAATTGTATGGAAAAAGCAGACCTTTTTTTTGATAGCATAAACCAATATTGTTTTAGGTTCTAAAATAGAAATGCATCATATATCTAAAAGGAATATTTAATGGATAAAAAGATCTAGTCACATTTACTGATCCGACAGTGCATTATTTCATTGAATGTGATGTATTTCTACAATTCACATAGAAAAACCTAACTATTTAAAGCCTTTCCTATTGTGTTCAGATGAAAGACTGAGGAAGTAATGAAGAAAAGAAAATTTTTAAATTCTAGGAATTAAATTATTTACTAATTTTAGTCCCCAGTTTAAAATTATATGACAAAAACTAGTGGTTGAAAAATTAATTTGGAGAATTAGAGTATGAAGGACCATTAAAAAAATTATAAGGGAATTCTAATGTAAACTTTATAAAAACTGCCTATCCTATTGTCAGAGGACATTGGTTTCTGGCATCCAGTGAAGAACACAAAGGAGTAAGTATATTAAATAAAGAAAAGAAAGCAATAACCATTCATTCCCTAAGTTCAGCAATAACAAATCTTTTCTAAATTTTGGGTTGAGCTTACAGTTCATTCTTGTTTGCAAGATTGTTACTTGCTTTTATTCTCAAGAAAGGCACTTGAGATAAGTTTCTTTTACAATGCCCAAGCTCATGACATTCATCTTCAATTTGCCAAATTCCATCAAAAACAACTTTCTAATTTCTGATTTTCACTTTAAGTTGACACTTAAATTAAGAAAGTAACTGATCAGAAGAAAATGTTTGATCTTAATGCATATCTTTCTGACTTGTAATTTAAATCACGACTATAATAATGCAGACATTATGTCACCTCCTACATTGAAATGCAGATGAAAGTAGCAACCAGTGCAAAAATAAAATAATATACAGGAAGTGTGTGGATGATGATGAATGCTTCAATAAGCTTCCACAATGGTCTAGCATGTACAGGTGGTGTAATGGACAGCAGTTCAGAATCAGAAATTGAGTGGAGCCGTGTCTGAATTCAAGTGACGTTCATTGCATGCACTTACATGAAGCTACTCTTGTTTCAGCTTTAAATAATTGACAAAGGTTTGATAAGCTGTAAAAGCAAATCAATCCATCAACAATTCACAATGGTCTTTTAATCATGCTGATTTATAAGAAACTGTAGTTGGCTTCTACTATACTTGTGAATGGCCTTGTATTAAACATAACCGAACACATTGACATTAAAAAAATATCATGTTGTACAAACGTTGAACAAAGGAGAAAAATGGTTTCATAGAAAATATAAATGTTGAATTTATTTAATGAGAAGAATTGACATCAAACAAGTTGGATTTTAAAAGATGTTTATATTGTTTTGAAAGTCTGCATAAAGTCTCTCTTCCCTGTGAGTGCATTTTTAGAGGGTTTTTATCCATTTTATTTTTTTGTAGGATGAATGATGTGAAATGAATTTGTGAAAGAAAATACATGTCTCTATTTTGCTGTGTGTGCAACCATAGTAAACGAAAAGCTATGCCCTGAGTGAGAAAGAGGATAGAAATAGTGTCTTTGATCTTTTGTCTTTTGTTGTCGACAGTAAATTAGTAGAATGAATGCAGTGTGAAAGAGAAAGTTAGAGTGAGAGAAAATGCATGTTGCTTCCAGTAAATGACTTGTGGCTCTTTGTATTTATCTGCCTTTTCACATAGGCAGAATGCAGCACAAAGCCCATTTTACTGTGGTGGTCTATGAGCTCTTAAGCTTGGCCAAAAATATTCCATAGACCTTGCACAAGGCAGAGTCAGGGCTGCTATCAATTTTCTCAGACAAGGCTCTACTCTTCAGCAGATCCTCATCTGGGTCCCTCCTGCCATAAGGCAAGGGGGAAGAAAGCTGAAAATCGATCTGAGCCAAGATTGGTAGCTCTGACTTGAAAGGCCAAAATTCAGGCTATTTATGTGTTTGTGAAGAATATAGTCAGATCAACTTGTAGATTTTTTCTAAATTCTGATTGGTTAATAAATGAAAGATTTGTTTTCATATGGTAAAATTTGGTGAACCAACTGTCTTATGAAAAAAACTTTTTTATTAGTGAATGAGTAAATGTATATGCTTTATTTTATTGGCTCATGAAAAGGTGTATGTGCATGTAACCTTGCATTTTCTGTGCAATTAGATTATACGAAATCCAATAAAAAGCTCTATGGTTTTGTACAACTTAGTCCATATTGACTGCCCTCTGGTGAATCTACCAAAGTTTTTTTTTTGATCACCCAGAGTGCTTTAAAAATCATTAGTGAAACATAGAAAATACCTTCTTGAGCCAACCAGTTGTTGTATACCATTATTCTTTTCCTTTATGGGCCGTGTCCTTTCAGGACATAGGTGATCATGGACTTCCACTTGCCTCTATCCTTTGTCACTCTTAATATTTTTCCTCTTGGTATCTCTCCAATACTCTGCTCCACCATCCACTTGCTCACACCCATCAAGTACGTCTCGCATTGCTTTCCACTCTTTCTCTTTATCTGCCAACCTTCCTTACTCTGTGTTCCAGTAACCTTAGATCTCTGTTCCTGATGCCAAGTATAAGTTTCCTTTTCATTTTCATCCTCTCCAAAACCTTGTCATTGCTCACATGTTCTGTTCTTGGTATCCTCAGCATCCTTCTGTAGAACCACATTTCTGTTGCTTCAAGTCTCTTCTTCATTTTGAGGAGATTGTCCTGCATTCACTGTCAGATATCACGTAACAGTCCAGTTTTTTTTTTTTGTTGTTTCCAGTGAAATCTTCCAATCTCTCAGTACTCTGGTTAGCTTTTGAAATGCATCCTTGGTTATGCCTATAAGCCTTTGAATCTCAGTGTTGCACTTTTCATCCTCTGTCAGAACATTTCCTAGGTATTTAAATTTCTGCACTTGTTTGATCTTAGTATCTCTGACCTGTAGTTGGCATTTTGAGGTCCTCTTTTTGCTGATGATGCATTCAGTTTTCTTGTAGTTTATATGTAGTCCTTTCTTTTTACTTTCTTGCTACCTACTGTAGGAGATCCTGTATTCCCCTTTCCATGTCTGCTATCAGCACTGTATCATCTGCATATATTTTTATATTGTATAGATTGTGGCTGCCAATGACAAATCTTGGCAGGACTTTTAGCTTTCTCAGAATTGTTTTGGTGTACATGTTGAATAGATCCGATTAGATCTGGTGAGAAAACACATCCTTTTCTCACACCCCTTTCTATTTTTGTATATCTGCTGAATTCATTTCCTGTCTGTATGCAAGTGGTTTGCTGCCAGTATAGGTTCTTGATAACTCTAATATTTTCTTGAATATGTCGAAGTTGCTGAGCATCTCTAACAAAGTCTTTGTGGTGTACTTTGTCAAACGCCTTTGCATAGTCTATAAAACACAGGTACATGTCCTTCTGCATTTATATTGCTCTTTCTGATGTGTGAATATTGCATTCCTTGTTCTGATGTTTGTGATGAACCTGCACTATTCATGTCCTATCTCTGGGCTGATTCTTCTGTGCATGCTGTTTATCAGAATTTGGATGATGAATTTTGTTACATGGCTCATTAAGCCAATTGTTTGGTGGAATTCATATTCCTTTGCACCTGGCTTCTTAGGCAGTGCTATAAAAATCAATCTGCTTAGGTTTTCTGATATATTGCTATTGTTCTAGATTTCATTTATTATGTTTGTAATCCTGTCTACATGAAATTGATCTAAGGCTGTCAGCATCTCCATTACAATACCATCTGGTCATGCTGCTTAGTTTCTGCTCAATTTGGTTAGTGCAGCTTCCACATTGGCTTTTAATATTTCTAGTCTGTCAGTATTTCTGTGTATTGCCGGCTGCTTTCTCTTGTCATGGAAGAGATCTTCAATATATTCATCCCATTGCTGAAGTATTTTTCTTTCTATAACATGAGCATTCTGTTCTTGGATTTTATGTATCCTGTTGCCTAGCATGTCTTTTGTCCTGTTAGTTTCCTTATTTTTTCATGCATATCACCTTTATTTGTTGTGCTCAGTCTCTCTATTTCTGCACATTTGTTGCTGAGCCAGTTTTCTTTAGCCTGTCTGCATTTGCTTATTATTTCTTTGTGTAGTTTCCAGTATTCTGTTCTGTGTCTTAACATTGTTTTCTGTCTCCTTTGCATCATTTCAAGAATTTCATTGGTCATTTACTTATTTTTTCTCTGACATCTACTTTCCTTTGCAATGAGGTTGTTTGCTGATGTCACTAGAGCTTCTCTTAGTGTGTCCAATTTAGAATTTTCATTCCCAATTTGTCCTTTGTATTTTCTTATCATGCTGTCTGTATATTTTTCCTGCAGGTTTGAGTCTGTTGTATTGCAATCTGGGTGCTGTGTTAGGCTTCTTCAATCTCCAGAGCTTCATTCTTAGTTTGCATACAACTGGGAGGTGGTTGCTTCCACAGTTGGCACTTGGATAGGTGTTGCAGTGGAGAACTGCATTCCTGAATCTCTTGTTAAAAGTTATATAGTTGATTTGGTTTTTCGTTTCTTCTCCTGGGCTTCTCTATGTCTATAATCTTCTTGGGTGTTCTTGAAACAAGGTGTTGGTTATTACCTTGTTATTAATCCTGTTTCTCTCCACAGTCATTGTGGTTTCCCAGTCCAAAATTGCCAACTTTCTCCATCCTTCTCTTTGCCAACTTTGGCATTCAGGTCTCCAATGATAATTCTAATTTCTTGTGACTTGCACTGAGCCTTGATATTGTCCAGCATGAAATAAAAAGATTCAATATCTTCTTTTGTGTTGTTATTGCATAGACCACTATAATAGATATGATGAGGGGCTCCCCTCTCAGTTTAATCACAAGAATTCTTTCAAACAACTGACAGTATCCCAGAACACATTTCTTCATCTCTTGATCCAGTATCAAGCTGACTCCTAGTTGAACACTGAACATGCCTGACAGCATTGTGTACAATTTATAGAGAGACAATCAATTCTGGAAGAGTCCTTTGTTATGACAGTCTTTAGTATGTCTTAAATCTTCTCCTTTTGTATTAGATACTTGTATCTAGCTATTTCATCTACTGTAAAAGAAGCCCACCAAATAGGCATCAACTTGAACTGAACTAGGCTTCATAGGGAACAATTTCATAAGGTAATCTTAAAACTTGTAGTCATTATGAATTTGATTAAGTGTCACTGGCAATGTGTTCATTAGCCTTTTTAACCTAATTTGCACACATTTCTGGCATCATATCCATTTTAATGTAATCCTAACTACCAGATTCTACTTGTTCTTGATAAGCAAGGAAGCTATTTTTGCCCTAACCATCTTGAGATCACCTAACAGTTTCTTCTCTATTGTCATTTATACTTTTACTCTGTTAGTTGATTCAAATTAATACTTACTGAAGTATTTTTAAGTTGAAGTGAAAGGTTAAATGTAAATTGGGAAAAGAGATTTAAAATTTTAGAATTAATTTTATGATCTAGATTGCAATAATTTTGAAAATGTTATTCTCTATTATAATAAATATCACCAAAAATTACTTCAATTTTAATGTTTTTCATTATGCCTATTTATAAGACATTGTACTTTTGAGATGTGCGTTGTGGTATAGTGGATATCGGCTTGGAACGAGAAACCGGGGAGCCGAGTTCGAATTCCAGTTGAATCCATTGTATTCACTTATGCGCAAATACCCTTGGGAAAGGTATTAATCCGTCTCTTCCTTCCAGTTATGGGTTAAATAGCAGGACAGACTGGGTTCTATAACCTTGGTCGGCAACCAGTCTACCGCAGAAAGCAATGGCAACCTACTGCGGGATAATCTTCTGCCCAGTCAGTCATGTCTCTTTCGAGACATGATCGCCCAAGCGTGTATCATGTATGGCACTTAACTGACTGACTTTTGGGAATCTATAAAAATGGATATGTTTGCCTGTCTGTGTGTTTGTGTGTCTCCATTTTAACAGACCTACTCCTCTGATACCCTTGGTTCGATTTCAACCAAAATTGGATCACTTATTGATCATAAAATGAATCTTTGATGTATGCTTAAATTTTTTGAATTGATTTACAGAGTACAGCAGAAATCACTGAAACCCTTACAATTTACTAACTCTTCTCTTCCAAGACGCCTTATGCAAACTCAATTAAAATTGGGTAACTTGTAGATCAAGGTCTGAACCTTTGATGTACATAAAAAATTTTTGAATTAATGTATTTGAACGGATTTATTTTATACGGAAGTAATAACTTAACTCTGAAACTGACGTAAATTGAAGTGCCACTGTACTTGAGTATTAAGCTTTATTTTTGGACAATATTCTCATACTCTAAAAATGTTCTGCATTTGCAATAAATTGAATTTTGCTCTACACTATCAAAAGTATGAAATTGTAAAATTTAAACTAAGGCATTTCTTGAATTTAAGATTTCTCATCACACTTCACCAAAAGTGACCTCACCTCCTCTGTAATAAAAAAAAAAAACACTTTCCTTACTCAATTTCTCCATATGCTGAGCGATCCAAATACTCTGTAAATTTTTGATGATACATTTTTCCTTGATGACGGCTAGAAATTTACTATTCTGACTAAACTATCCTAGCTTATGCAGGTTAAGCTTATTTAACCAAAAAATTGCCATTTAACAATGGGAATCATTTCTAAACTTGCGATTTCAAACTCTGGTTTGTAAACATAATGCTCTGTTACTGCTTTATATTCAAGATTAACATTCTCAACCAATTTTACACTCCCAATCTAAATGAATTGAAAGAAAAAAGGACACAGTACATTTCACCAAATGTCAATTGTGTAAACAAAGGAGTCAACGGGGGCTTCATTGTGTAGTATGCTGTCCCAAAGTGTGGAGTGGTCTGTGAATGTGATGACCATGTCCATTGATGAGTGTCCATTTAGACAATCCATAAATGCTTCCTAAACTGCAGCCTAGATTATCAACAAAAGCAAAGGTGAAAGCAGACGCACAAGCTTTAGAGAATGACATTCAATGTAAACATTGTTTGAGCAGAAATGCTGCTGCCATGTGTGAGCTTCAGAGAATGAGACTCAATGTGAAATTCATCTAAATACAAATGCTACAGCTATGGTCACCAAAAGTACTTCACAGAAAGATGCTCAGCATGAACTTCGTTGTAGCAGAAATGTTGCAGCTATGGCTGCTGCACGAGCTTCAGAGAATGAAGTTCAACATGATCTTCATCTGCACAGAGACACTAATTATTTAGCAACTGTGGGTACTGCAGAGAATGAGGATAAAGCAGGGTGTATACAAACCTTTAAAATCTAAAAAAGATCAGCAAAAAAAAAAAGAAATGAACATAAAATGGGATAAAAACCATGGTAAAATGAAGAAAATAGGGGAAAATCCATACAGGCTGCTGCAGTTAACATGTAAGATAACATAAAAAAGAAAGTCAGTTAAGTGCCATAAAAAAAAACCTTAAATAAATTCAACTTCTGTAATTAATAAAATGTAGAATTTGGAAACTTTACGTAACCTCGTATTTGAGTATAATTGTAGAGAGACCGGATTATTAAAATATTAGATATTAAAAAACTTGTATACTCGGAATATGAGGCAAGGTAAAAAATATATAAGGGAGGTAATAGAGTATTTAAAATCTTGAAAAAAAAACCAAAAAAAAACAAACTTTCCAACATTAAAATGGAAGTTGCCCAATTTTTAACCGGCTGAAAAAAAAGCATTGGTTGTTGCTTTAATGATCGTTTCATAAACAAAAAAACATATCCATTGTTTCTGTTCCCCAAGCTGTTATATCTTTTATACCATGGCAATCGGTCTACCGCAGAAAATAATGGCAACCTGCGACGGGATAATCTTCTGCCCAGTCAGACATGATTGCCCAAGCGTGTATCAAATGGCACTTTGACTGACTGAACTGTTGAAAAATATAGCCTCATTCTCGCTTCTGTCTCTGTGTGTTTTTAACCTTTAGAAGAGAATAACTTTGATCCATATTTAATTTCATTATTATAACTACACTTAATTTGTTAGTAATAATGTTAACAAAAATAATCTTTAAAAATTGTAGGAAGGTCAAAGAATATTGAACAAAACGTAGCATTAAAAGTAAAGACTGATCTTTGAAAAATTAGTCTCTGAAACTGAAGTCATATCATTGAATTTCTGAAACATTGCTTCTTCCACTATCAGACGTTACCCTATCGATCAATTGTCCATGCTGAGTCAAGTGAGACTGATGGCCACAGGAACAATGAGTGGTCAATTTTCTTATGTCCTTCTTATTTATTAAACTAAAAGCAATTAAAAGCTTATCAAATAAGATGTCATAGTTTTATTGCATTTTTATTTTACTATTCATTAAAAAAGGTTTAATGGTTTAAATAAATAAATAACATGAGTTATATTCCTCAATGAGCCCTGCATTTAACAAATATAATCAGTTTTTCCTACAGAATTTAATCTTAAGATTTCATATGTAACAGATGTAAAAAAAAAAAATTACCAATTTTTATTAAAAATAAGGCTTTTTAATTTCATTCATTTGTGAATGAGTCCTGTCTGAAAGTATTATTAAAATTTGACAATCATTTGATTTTTTTTTTTTCCAAAAAATTTGCATATTAATGTTTGTGACAAGAAAAAAATTGAATTATTATGTTTGAGTAGATAGATCTATCTATCACCTGCTTCACACTCCACCCATGTCTATTGAACAGGTTAAGAGGCTCATCCCTTGTCCCTGTTTAGGATGTGGTTTCCAGCTTTCTCTTTTCCAATCTTTTCACTATTACGTAGCCCCCTGCACATCAGTGGCGTTACCGCCTTGCTTGGGGTGATACGATTAAAAAAAAAAAAAAAATGTGATACATCCTTGGGCGATCATGTCTTGAAAGAGACATGACTGACTGGACAGAAGATTAGCTGGCAGTACGTTGCTATTACTTTCTGCAGTAGACTGGTTGTCAACCAAGGCTATAGAAGCCAATCTGCTCTGTTATTTAACCCATAACTGGAAGGTAGAGACAGATTAATACCTTTCCCAAGGGTATTTGTGCATAAGTAAATGCAAGGAATTCAATTGGAATTCGAACTCAGCTCCCCGATTTCTCATTCTGAGCTGATATCCACTGTACCACAACACACAAAAAGAAAAAGAGCACTAAAAAAAGGTCACCAAAATTTTGGACAGGAAAAGTATCATAAAATACTAAAAAATACCCTTAAAAATTGAAAAATGGCCAGAAATTACTAAAATTTGGGATGAGAACCCAAATGAATCTGTCAAAGAATTATACAGAATTGTCAAAGGATAAAATTTAAAATGAGCTGATCCGTATACACCTTGTAAATGTTATTGGGGGCTGAGCCGAAAGGCTGCATCCATGGCAGCTGCGTGAGCTGAAGGAAATGTTCAATGTTACGTTTATGTGAACAAAGACACTGCTGCAATAAAAGCTGTGGAGGCTGAAGGTGAACACGATTGCTGTTTGAGCAGAAATGTTAATTCAATGTCAGCAGCAAGAGAAGTTGTGCATGGAGGTAGGTTGGTTGATTTTAAGAAGAAAAAGAAGATGAAGAAGTTGAAGAAGAAGAAAAAAGAAAACGAAGAAGACAGAATAGAAAGTGGAAGAAAGGACAAAGAAGAAGAAGAATATGAAGAATACAACAAGAAGAATAAGAAGAAAAAGGAATGGATGAAGAAGAAAAGGACGAAGATGACGACGAAGACAAAGGAGATGAAGAAGTTGGTGTCTAAATGAACACTTATCCTTTTTAGTTGCATGTGTAAAACCTATGGACTCAAGCGATAATTGTTGGTGGATTTGGTTGTAACTGAAGCTGGTCATTTTGTATGCTAGGGCTGTCTCTGAAAACAAATGGTATGTTTCAGCATTTTTGTAACTTCTACCTTATCATATGCCATAACAATTTCATGTTTTCTACAAGGTGCCAACCCCTCTGATGTCACAGGGACAATGCATCCACTTCTTCTGTGTCACAAGATCATTGCATCACATTATTGGTTCCTGTAATGCCCGCCCCCATTCCTCCCATTGTACATACATCATGGCCATTTATTGACAAAATTGACCAAGCATGAATCCCGTTTTACAAATACAACAAAAACCAAAACATATTTTGCATTTTTTTAACTTGTCATGGTAACCTTATACTGGAGTTTTTTGCATAAGTACCATTTCAACATAACCACTAAAAAACTCCAAGTAACAACAGGCTATACTGCTAGTTATTAATAAAAAAAGTCATTTAAATTTTTGTTATATATTTAATTTCTATTTTAAAGTCACTTAGTGTTATAAATGTATGAAAAATTGTAATGAACTATTCTCAGTATAGACTGGACTTGTTTCCTGATTGATACAGCAACAAACAAAAAAGAAAAAACTTCTGGTTATTTGAATTTTAACTCCAGTTTTCTACTATGTGTTACTCAGAACATTTCAACTTAACTTTCTAGATCAAGTATTGCTACTAACGATGTTAGTAGCAATATGTTCAACTTTAGGCCATTTATACAACTTGATTGAACAGATTTTGCAGGAAATAACCTTCCATTACTAATGAGAGTAGGATTTATTTATTCAACAGTTTGCACATTTTACTTTTTTTTAAATGAATAAATCGTAAAGTAATTATTAGCATCAACACTGACTCTATTTTTTATTGTCACCTAAAATCATTTCTTTTTTTATATGGAGTTCTTTTTTTATGAAATAAAACTAATTAATGGATTCCCAATTATTTTCTCTAGGATCAAAATAAAATAGCTTTTACAGTTAAGCATTTACTTTTCCCTCTATATTACTTTTATTTGGCTATTAAAATAATGCTTAACTTTTATTCAGCTCTTAATTTTAGTGAATTAATATTTGCTATTTGATTTCTTAATATAAAAAAAAACTGTTATTGATTTATTTTTTGTATTTCTTATTCTATTTTTTTCTTTTAGCGTCAAATTGGAGCTAGTTCAAAAAGCACTGACACTATCTACACCAAGTCAAGTTTTGCCACAATCGTATTAACTCAATCAAAAAACATAAAACACTCTGAAAATGACTTCCAATTAGAAGTGAAAGGATATAGTAAGTATCTTGGTTTTATTATACAAGAAAAACTTAAAATACTTTACATGTATTTTCATTGATTTCATTAATTTTTTTTTACCTTTAGATATAAATTTTATTCTTTATATAATTTAAAGAACTTCAATAAATTTTACATACAAGATCTTTTTTTTTTAATTCAAATTCTCTCCAAAAAGCATATTTAGGTACTGTTTTTGTAAACGAAAATACAACAATTTGCTGTTCATATTATGTTCTTGTTAGATATTTCAAAACCCTTTTGACACTATTAATCATCCTCAACCTTATTTTCATTGGTTTCATTCTGTAGGGATATATTTCATTCTTGGTTTGCAAGATTCTAACTGGGAAAGCTCTCTGTCTTTCTCATATTAATCTTAGGGCCTTATTTGATCTGTATAGGCTACTATACTTTTCTCATATTTTTATAATAGCTGTGTTGTAGCCTCTTTACATTACAAAATTGGTCATGCATTGAATACTGTTGCCATATGTGGTCAGGTGCTACTGCTATTCATCTTGAAGTTCTCAACAAAATGCAAAGGAGGATCTGCAATATAATTGATCCTAACTTGACATCTCACCTTCAGTCACCCTCTTACTGACGTGATGTGGCTTTCTTCTGTCTTTTCTACAAGTATTTCCATGGCAACTGCTCTGGTGAACTTTTGTTTGCTTGGTTTCCTGATCACATGTATTTACTTCTGCTATTAGATTGGCAACTAGGTCTCACCCTTTTACTGTCTAAATAGTTAAATGTAATGGTCTCTTCTACTCTAAAATTTTCCTTGGGTTTCTAGGCACTTTTTGTTTAATAGCTAAAAAACATAGACTATAAGTGTGGTGATAATGGTGTAACTCTCCCACGCTGTCTTTCTGCTGGACATCTCGGAGTTGTGCCCCTTTACCTGGGATTCTACAGAGGGACCTTTACAAGATGGACGAATGATACTATCTCTGTCTATGTGAACGTTTGTTTGTGGAATAAAGCTTCCTTAAGCTCTATCTGCCTCCTGTTCGTCTTGTGCTTTTCTCCCTCTCTCTAGTCTCACTTCACTTTATTCCACAAACAAAATATGGAGAAGTACCTGAAGCCCGAGCGACTTAACTTGGACCCGAGTCAACCTGACGTTGCGGACACATGGTGGCATTGGAAGAAATCCTTCCACATATTTTTAAAAACAGCCCGCGACTCTCAAGAAACACCACTCGCAGACAGGCTAAAACTGAATTTGCTAATTAATCTAATTTCGCCGGCTACTTTTAAATTCATCTCGGACGTTGACGACTACCATTCGGCAATGGAGGTCCTAGAAAGTGTTTTTGTACAGCCTAAGAATGTCATATTCAGTAGGCATGTTCTGGCCACGAGGAAACAACAACCGGATGAGACTGTCGACCAGTATGTTCGAGCCTTAAAAAAGCTCGCCAAAGACTGCGAGTTCCGAGCTGTGACGGAAGAACAAGCGAGGGACGAATACATTCGTGACGCTCTCATAAATGGTATTTCGTCTAACTATATCAGGCAGCGACTACTCGAGAATAAAACACTGGACCTTAAAACCGCCTACGACCAGGCCCTCACGCTTGAGACAGCCCAAAAACAGCTAGCGTCTTACTCAGTCCGGAACTCCATTGCTGCTATTCGGACAGAAGAAGTCGACGACGACGACGACCCTCAGTCCACGAACGGCAACAAAGAAAATTTTATAGCCGCTATCTCGCGACTATGCTTCTTTTGCGGGAACAACAGACATAACCGAAGTAAGTGTCCGGCACGGAATGCTACGTGCAAAAACTGCAAAAAAAGTGGACATTACGCACGTGTTTGTAAGTCGCCTTCGGCTACTACCACTACTCTGGCTGTTGCTGCTATCAATCCCGGTAAGTCCATCCTTGCAAGTAATTTCTCCGAGAACCTATCGCGCTCGACGTTAAGTGGGACTATCGAAGGTAACTCTATCGATATACTCGTTGATACTGGTAGCTCCGAAAATTTTATTCACCCTGACAAGGTTAGAGAACTTAGACTAACTGTCTTGCCGAGTACGGAGAGAATTTTCATGGCTAGCAGTTCTCATTGTCCACTACCCTAGGACATTGTCTAATATCCCTCTACTTAAATAATAGAGAGTACAAGGATGTGAAGCTCTCAGTTATGTCGAACTTGTGTTGTGATGTTATTCTAGGGCATGCATTTCTACGACAACATTCTTCTGTAAAAATACCCTTCGGAGGATCGCTCCCTCTCCTTGCTGTGTGTGGACTGACTGCTATACATAACATTCCATATCCTTCTCTGTTTGCTAATTTGACCTCTGACTGTCATCCAATAGCTGTAAAATCCAGGAGACATAGCCTTCCTGACATGGAATTTATTCGGTCGGAAATATCGCGTATGCTAAGGGAAGGGATTATAGAACCTTCTCAATCCCCATGGAGGGCCCAGACACTGGTGATATCGCCCCCAAACCACAAAAAAAGGCTTGTCGTGGATTACTCTCAGACGATAAACCGTTTCACGCTACTGGACGCTTATCCTCTTCCCCGGATAGAAGACATAGTGAACAAAATAGCAGGGTATCGAATATTTAGCACGCTCGATTTGACCAGTGCCTATCATCAAGTTGCCATCAAACCAGAAGAGCGTAAATACACAGCCTTTGAAGCTGCTGGGTCTCTGTACCAATTCCGTCGAATTCCTTTTGGGGTGACCAATGGAGTGGCTAGCTTCCATCGGGTGATTGATGATATCATAAAGCGGGAAGAACTATGAGGCACTTATGCCTATATTGACAACGTCACTATCTGCGGACATAATCAAGCAGAACACAATAGGAACCTGAAAGGCTTTATGGATAGTGTGGCTAAGTATGGCTTAACCCTGAATAGAAATAATGCTATTATTCTCTTAGCTCTGTGGACTTACTTGGGTATACCATAAGCCAAGGGTCGGTAAAACCTGACCCTGACAGACTTAAAGGGTTGACTGACCTACCGATACCGAAAAACCTCTCTGCCCTCCGACGAGCAATGGAAATGTTCTCACACTATTCTAGGTGGATATCAAATTTTTCTGAAAAGTTATATCCCTTAACTAGAGTTAATAGTTTCCCTCTCAATGAAAAACAGGCTAACGCCTTCCTTCTCCTCAAGAAGGAGATCGCTAAATCATCACTGGCCAGTATAGAATCTGATTCACCGCTTGAAATTGAAACGGATGCTTCCGAACATGCGATTGCCGCCTCCCTAACTCAAAACAGTCGGCCCATGGCTTTCTTTTCTAGAACTCTAACCTCAGCCGAACAAAAGCATTCTGCCGTGGAAAAGGAAGCCTATGCAATCGTAGAAGCTATTAGAAAATGGAGACACTTGTTACTCGGAAAACATTTTAAGCTAATCACTGACCAGAAATCTGTCTCCTTCATGCTAAACCCTCAAAGTAAAAGCAAAATAAAAAACGAAAAGATTACTAGGTGGAAATTAGAACTCGCCTGCTTCTGCTATGACATCGTGTATAGGCCTGGAAAGCAGAATGCTGCGGCGGATGCGCTATCTCGATTTTGCTCTGCTACTGTCACTACTGACAAATTGTTAGATCTACACAAAAATTTATGCCACCCAGGAGTAACCCGAATGCTGCATTTTGTTAGGAGTAAGAACATGCCTTATTCAGTCGAAGACATAAAAGCGATAACTAAATCTTGTCAAGTTTGTTCCGAGATAAAACCAAGATTTGTGAAGACATCTCCGCAAACTCTCATAAAAGCAAGCCAACCATTTGAGAGATTAAGTATGGACTTCAAGGGACCCCTACCCTCCAACATGCGTAACAAGTACATATTAACTGTGGTTGATGAATACTCCCGTTTTCCCTTTGCCTACCCCTGTGCGGACCTCTCTGCTGCTACAGTAAAGAAACACTTATCCAGCCTGTTTTCTATTTTTGGAAACCCTTCTTTTGTGCACTCGGATCGAGGAACTGCCTTCATGTCGGACGAGCTGAAAGAATTCTTACATTCTCGATGCATTGCTACTAGTCGAACTACTGCGTTCAACCCGCTGTGACACGATAACTAGACATATATGTATTTTATTATAATAGATTAAAATAGAAAATAGATTAGAATAGAAAATAGTTTAAAAACATGTTTAACAAAAGTGAAAAAGAAGAGGAAAAAAATAAACGCTTTTTCTTTTATGAGGAAAATTGTCCTCCGGTAAATATTTGACTCAGTGATAAAGGTCAGTGGGTAGGTTTTCGATGACCCGGTCAAAGGCTGTCCTTTACTGTATCTTGACCACACATTAAGCCTTTTCCGGCGGAAGCCTTATTAAGATAAAAAAAAAGATAACTGAAATTTCAGACTTACAGTCGCCGGTGTTTGTCACCGGTGGTCTAAAGCATTTCCGGATTTCCGAGTTTCCGGTCAATTTTAAATAAATTCAGGTATATTTTCCGAGTCAAAAAAGTTAAGATGAGTTAGAGAGTTGAGAGTCCCACCGGGCGCGAGCTTGAAGTAAGGATCTCCGTTCGTCTTGTTTCGTTCAGTTTGGATTTGTTGATCTCCATTAATTAGAGTTAGAGCTGTGTGTCACATTCGCCTGCCCCAACCGACAAGGCTAACTCTAAACGAATAAAGCATCCTTTACAACTCATCCAAATTGTGGAAGTTCGTTCCTTATAATCAATCTTGTACCCCCAGCTGTCCGGCTGACATTTTCTACAAATTTTCGGCAACATCACAGCGTGGAGAACGGCCACCGGAGAAAATTGTTCGGGACAGACATTGGGGTGTTACACCGCAAGGCAACGGACAAGTGGAGAGATACAATGGCATTATTTGACAGACAGTGAACCTGGCGCTGAGGTCGAGTAATCTCCCTATCGTTAGCTGGGAGAAAGTCCTTGACGTAGCTCTCCACTGTATACGTTCTTTGCTTTCCATTGCCTCCAAGTGAAATTCCCCAGAAACGGATGTTTAACTTCCAACGAAAATCAGCTTCAGGAGAATCCTTACCTACTTGGTTAACTAAGTCGAAAACTGCACTCCTGAAGTGACATGTACGTGGCAGTAAATATGAACCACTAGTAGAAACTGTTGAGATTCTTGACGCAAACCCTAACTATGCTCATGTGCGGTTGAATAACGGAAGGGAAACGACTGTGTCTCTTCGCCATATTGCTCCCCTAGGTGAGAAAGAAAACAGTACGCTATTAGACCTAGAACTGGATTCTACAGAAGCCCTTACCCAGCCTGGCTCTCCTATAGCTCTGATGGAGGAACCAGCTAACTCTCCTTCTTCGCTGCTAGAGGACCATAGAAACCAGGCAACTGAAGACCCAGCCAACTTCTCGGATTCTAACTCGGAAAAATTTGCACATGCCTCTCCCCTACCTAGGCTTCAGAATGATAACCTGAGAAGCCCTTCAACTGACCAGGAGACAACTAACCTTCGACATTCTTCTAGAGTTAGACAAAGACCTCAGTACTTAACCGAGAATTACCTACTTTGATTCCTTTCTCTTTTCTTTTATTTTTAGTTTGAGCTGATAGTCCTGAAGCTACTCTGTCTCTTAGAAGCTAGTGGACCTGGACTTTTCTAGGTGGCAGAGAATGTGGTGATAATGTTGTAACTCTCCCACGCTGTCTTTCTGCTGGACATCTTGGAGTTCACCCCTTTACCTGGGATTCTACAGAGGGACCTTTACAAGATGGACGAACGATACTATCTCTGTCTATGTGAACGTTTGTTTGTGGAATAAAGCTTCCTTAAGCTCTATCTGCCTCCTGTTCGTCTTGTGCTTTTCTCCCTCTCTCTAGTCTCACTTCAATAAGTAATAATTTTAAGTTAAATTAAGAGAAACACTGTTATTTGACTGTTCCTTGAATATATTAATTTATTGATTTGCATTGATATTATTCATTATTCAATTTAAGTATATACACTAATCTGAAAAAAGTCATAAGATAGCAGTATATATAAATGTAATGGTTGGTGATGCCACTGTGCTATGAAATGACTAGAACTATATCGGTTGTGCCTAGATATCTGGTGTGTCAGTGTGAGTTATGGAAAGGCAACATGATTTATCAAGTTTTGAACTTGGCATAATAGTGAGTAGTGTACTAGTATGCTTAGGGTAGCAAGATAAACTATGAGATTGGCTGCAACACAAAAATGACAAACTCAACAACTATTTTATTCAAACTCTCGCTCAATACGTTTGCTGCCAGCATTCTCTAGCACTGGAAGTGTTTACAAATCATCATCACCATTATGGATATTAAAAAGTATCGTCCTTCTTAAAGTATTTTCTTATTTTATTTATTGATAAATTTCTAACTTTTCCTGATTACAAAATAAATAAAAAAATAAAAATTTGTTTTGATATAGTTAAAGGGTGATAACTCACTCACTTTGTGAAATAAAACAAATATCGTACAGTTTTTCTGTATTTTCCTTTGTATTATTATTTACTTAAAAATTCTTTTTATGAGCATTACTTACTTTTTTTCTCTAAAGTCTATTTTAAAAACCTGAAAATGAAATATGTTTCCTATTTCATGGGAAATAATCTTGCTTAGTTGTCACACTATATGATATATTGTCAATGTCAGCTGATTAATTGTTTCTTTAGTGTTCCAATATTTTTTTTTATCCAATTTTATTTCAATTCTATCTCCTCTTTTTAGAATTAGCAAATTTCTGACATCATAGAATCTTTTAAAATTCTTTTCCATTCTGGTTTTTGCTAATTTGTCTCTATACTTGATTTGTGTTAAATAAGGACATCTTGATAATAACTTTTTAGGATGTAAAGATAACATGGTTCTTATTTTCCTTCCTATAATTCTGTGGAACTGACTCCTGTGGTTTGAACTGGCATACTCCAGTATGCCATTAATGCCTGAAATGTGTCAGATTGTCTCAAAATATTCTAAGCTATTTTAACAGCATTTTCCATTTCTCCATTTGCTTGAGAATAATGTGAATTTGATCTTATGTTTTTAAATCTATAACTGTTTGCAAAATCTTTGAAAGCATAACTTGTGAATTGTTTTATAATATCACTGACAAGTTCAATAGGAATTCTCATTTGTGAAAAAATGTTTTTCGACTTCCTATAACATAATCACTTGTCATTGGATTGATCTTTGCTATTTTTATATATCTTAAGAAATAATCTATTGCAACAATATATTGGTGTCATTGGTGAGTGAAAATATCTGTACCAATTCTTTATCATGGACCTTGATGAAGTGGTGTTACTTTTAATTTTTCCTTTTTATTTATTGGATGATGTATGTTACAAAACATGCATTTTTTTAAGATTCTCCTCAAATTCCCAAGATATTCTGGGCCACCACACTGGTTGTTTGTGTCTCTCTTCATGTTTTTTAGTCCCAAATAAACATTATAAAGTGCCCTTAATATCTTTGGTCTAAGTTTTTTTAGGTATGATAGTTCTGTTCTTAAACCATCATAAATTGTCATGGACTAACATTTCATTCTGACTTGGAATATATGGCCTTATGATTTTTTTTATTCTTTTTTCTTTGTGTTCATGCATTTAATGTGAGGAGAATTATCTCCTGTAATACTGTATCTTATTTAAATGCTATTTTTATTTTGTTTAATTTCTTATCTGATGCTAGTCTGTGTATAGTCCAACACCTTTACTGGTATTACTATCAGTGTCAGATAAAGAACTTCTTGATAGTGTATTTGGTACAACTAGTGCCTTCCTTGGAACATGTTCTGCTACTAGGTTATATCTTCTCAGCCCCATCAGAAGTCTTTGACATCATAACTGGATATCATACAGATCATGTGTGTTTATAGCAGTATAAGTAGTTTGTGGTTTATTAACAGTTTAAAGGGTTTTAATTCTGTGACATATGTATCAAAATTCTCACATGACTATACACAGCTTAAACACTCATTCCCAATTTGTGCATATTTTCTTTAAGTGCTACTGAATATGTATGAGGCTATTATTTTTAAATTGCCATCTATTTCTTGAAATAAAACTGCTAGTATCAGTGCTAATTACTGTAGGTTTGGTTGGATCATAGCATGATAGAATTGGTGCTTGAATTAGTAATTCCTTTGCTCTTTTAAAAGATTTCTGTTGTGAGTAATTCCACACCCATATAATGTTCTTTTTTACTAATTTCATTATTGGTTGTATAATTTCAGGTAAGTTCAGTAAGAATTTACCTAAGTTCTAACCATGTCAATTATACAATATAGTTTGCTTAAATTTGTAGATGCTGAAAGTCTTGAAAGACCTTTAGTTATTCTTTGCTGGGTTGAATTCTGTTTTCAGGAATTATGTGCCCAAACTATTTTAACTGGATTTCCGTTCATGCAACCACTGATGTCTAATGAAGTCACCTGTTGTATTTTGTGTAAGCATTTCACTAAATTCATTTTTAGTTTGCTTAGACAATAAATTCTCTTCCTTTGCACATTAATGACATATATTTCCAAATTATATCTGTCCTTAATTTCTTCTATAATAGAAGTTTCTAATGCAATGAACTATTCCTCTAGGATTTGTGAAGTTGCCATTTACTTGTGTTAAAACAGGTTTTTCCCTCAAATTTGTGTATGTTTGGGTTGAGATAATGTCACCTGTGTCAATTTTAAACCTCACTACTGTTTTACAAATATTTAAATTTTTTTGCCACTGATCATCATGATAAAAATACCTCTATAATTTTTTTTCATTTGTTTCAGCTTTCTCAGGAAATATTTCTTTTCTTCTTTTACTGTCTGTGTAATGTATACAATTGTTTCAGGATAATGGTAGGGTTTGAGTTTGCAGAAACCATTCTTTACAGTTGTCAACAAAGAATCATGCAGGTCTGCTGGCTAGTCTAAATATGTAATTATTACATTGTATTTTCATTTTCATCTATTTAGGAGCTCCATGTGCTCTGGCAACAATGGGTTATTCTGGCAGATAATGCAAGTTGCTTTGGATTGGTTTGAGGAATATTCTGAAGTCTTTTTGAGTATGGTTTGGCTTACATAAGCTTACACCAGTATTTGTGAGATGTAATGGAGATATTTATTCAAGCACAAGATCTTGTGCATACAAATATCTGGGAATAATGGAAAAATATTTAGACAGCATAGCTTAATATCTCTCCAGAGGTCTTTTAATTTTCTTTGTGGATTGATGCCATGTTAAATTGCTGCATTTTGCACATAGGAGGTAATCATAAACATTCCTAAGCCCTTATCCCATGTCAGTATATTTTCAGAATATACATTGACTGTTGGATCAAAAAGCATAAAAATGATAAAAATACCTCTATAATTTTTTTTTATTTTTTAGGAGATCCTGATGTGGGTGAGCCAGTAGTTGGTGGTTCTAAATTGTCACCTGGAGCAATTGTTGGAATTATTCTGGCCATTTTACTGTTGATAGGATTTGGAATAGTGCTCTGCTATATGTACAATACAGGGATTTTTACAAAAAAATCCAGTATTTCAAGTCAGTCAGGCATTGGCTCCAAAGAAAGTCTTAACAAGACACCATCTAGTGTCAGCAGTATATCAAGTAAAAAAGGTTCAACAGAAATTGGATATAAAGATTTTCATTCAGCTTTTCTCAATTCTATATCTATGAAAGTGTCTGGCAACAGCAATCACACATCAGATTCAGGCTCCAATCGAAGGTCAAGTCATTCAAAAATGCCTCCTTCAAGAGCAGAAGTTAAAACAATTTCAGACAAAGATGTTTATGAAGAACCAATAAGTACTCGGCGCATTGGTAAAACAAGTAGTGTTACATTTGACACTCGTCAGCAAGAGGCCCCTTACTTTCAGAGAAGTTATGTAGGTGGTACACAGAATGGACAAAGAAGTCCTAAAAGTTCTTTGGCAAAAAGTAAGTATGCTATACCAGATCGAAGCAGTGGACATAGTAATGCATCATATGCAGAAATCAAGGATTTACCAGATATGATGTCTAATTTAAAGAACCAAGAAACATCACTAAAAGGTTCTTCCCAAATACAAAGAGAACAAAGCTTATCAACTGCTCCTACGTCTGAAACACAAAACCCTTCAAAGAAATTATATCAAAGCCTTTCATCAAGTTTACATTCCTCATCCAGAGATACAGGTAAGAAATTCCCTTATAATTATATCAAATAATCTCATCTGTAGAAGACAATCCAAATCATCATTTAACTTTAAATATAAAAAAATGTATGAACTTAATTTAAACTTCTCTAGCAGTAATTATCTGGTGACTGTTGAGGGTCAAATCATCTAAATATGAGTATCAAGGTTCAGTTTGTTGAGTTCTGACTTGGTGAGCTCTTTTTTACTTGATTTTTGCACTTTTCAATTCATTAAAAAATTACATAGAAGGAGTACTTTTTCTTTCTTTTCTTTTCTTCAGTTTTCATGTAGTTTTTTTATTTATTTATGGCAAAACATCCTTCACAATTACTCTTTAAAACAATATATCCCAAAGTTCAAAATGGACTGCTTATTTCAAATGTTGAAGAGATATTTTTAAGGTTGCACAAATTGTTCACTGTGTATGAGTTGGTGAGCAGCCAAAATTTGTTGAAGCATTCATGATTTTGTTTTCTAGAAATATTTTCTGGAAAACAATAAATTTCTGTTGCACTTGTTGAAAGTGCTTCATTTCTGGTTGGAAATAAAACAATTTTTCTAATGTCAAACAATGAAGAAACATTGGTAAAAAAAGTCATGGTTGTTTTGTGAATTTTCATGAACAGGTACCCATAATTAGTAAATATCAGTCATAGTATTATCAACTCATCATTTAACAGAACTACTCCTCAGAATAGTTGACATCTTGTCCAGTGCTTCTTCTTTGGTAGTGACCTCACACTCTTTCTGAAAGCCTTCAAAAGTTGCAATGTATTTGGAGAGTGAGGTGATGAACTCCAATCTTTTTAAAAGTTATGTTTAAAGTGATTGAGTTTTACAAAATTTAAGTTGAGTTTTTAAGATTTTCTGATTTTTTACTTGATTTTGATCTTTTACTTGCACAGATTCTGCCAAAAAAAGAAATTGTGAATACAGGTGATTAATTTTTGGCGAAAATATTTGGTTTCAGTTTCCTTCCATGTTATTGCTGATCCACTTTTATAATTAGAATATAAAACTAGGAAAATCTTTAAACTGATCTATTTAAAAAATATTTTTCATATAAAATATTCTTATTTGAATTTTTCAAACAGTTTTATTTATATATAAAATTCTTTTATTTTTTCCAATATAGAAATATTGGTTAGAAATAGAGCCAATTTTTATGGGAAATTAGGTATCATAAAAAGGATTTTACATAGTATTAGAAGAGATTATAAAAATTATTAGTCAGAGTGATTGTATTTTCTGTATTTCTTATGATATTTAAGTATATTAAAAAGGGAATAAAAATGGTATATAATTTCAGAAATCATACGCATACCTAAAAAATGTAAACATATTAGCTTGGAAAAACTTAACATTTTTAAGAATGAAATAAACCAAGTGACATGTATTAAACTTTTTAAAAATACTGCAAATTTCTACCAGTTAAATTTATTGAAAAAATTCGTTTAAGGTTTTTGTATAATATTAATTAGAAATATTTAAAAAATAGTTGGACGGGTTACCTCCCCTAATCTATATATTACCCTGTTTTATTCTTTCATGCCACAATTGCTAATAAATTGTTGATTAGCATCGTTTTTGTTTAATTAATTTTTTTTTCTTGTGTTGGTAAAAGTAAATTAGAACAGGAGAAAAAAAAATTAAGTAAAATTGTGAAGGTACTAAAAAATATCAAAAAATATAATTTAATGATCAAAATATCCTTTGGTCTCTTCTCTTAATAACAAATATTTTGACAATAAAACTTTCTTTTTATTAAGTTTGGGGCATTTTTTTTTCATCACGTATGCTCATTTTTTTAGCGAATCTTTGGCGGTATCTGCTTTTCAATGACCTGAAAACTTTGACTTCATGGATCTTAAAGCATGGACAATGTGGAAACACAGTATTGAGTAGATTAAATGAAGATTCCAGAAAATGGCAGTTAAACACACTGTTATATTTGATGAGCAGTGAATCAGAAAAATATAAAGCAGTTTCAAATTTAAGAAGAGAGGAATTTTGACATGGTTATTACAAAATTTGATGTATACTTTACACTCTAATGAAATATAATCCATGAGTTAGGTGGAATTTCATCAAAGAACCAATTATAATGTGCATCAGATCTCTATACAACTTAGTAAAACATTGAGCATTTGGGTATAAGAAGAAATTTGGGTTAAATTTGCAGTTGGTAAAGAACTCAGAAAAGCTTCACTTATTGCCAACCCTTACTCATGAGAGAGTGTTATAAACAGTAAGAACAGTTGAAAAAATTTGAATCCAAATGATGGACAGACAGGCCATGAATATTGAGGCTGTAAAAGAAAAAGAATTACCTGTAATGAAAGATACAAGTTATCAGCAAGTGAATAGAACTCATCACCATGTTCCAGGTGCAACAGTTAGTGTAGTACAAAATTGTAGTTGTGTTATGACAAAAGAGAAACTAATAAATGTAAATAACAAAAAAAAAAAAATTTCACAATTTGTTGTTAAACAAAGTTACATTGGATATCAACTTGGAATGACAAATCGAGGTGCCGAGTTTGAATTCCAGTTGATTTCCTGGTATTCACATATGCACAAATACCCTTGGGAAAGGTATTAATTCGTCTCTTCCTTCTAGTTATGGGTTAAATAACAGGACAGATTGGGTTCTATAGCTGAAAGCAATGGCAACCTACTGCGAGATAATCTTCTGCTCAATCGCCCAAAGTGTGTATCACATATGGCATTTAACTAAACTGTGTCCTTCACCACTATGCTGTCAGTGATTATTCATACGGTTGAGAAGATACAACCCCAAAATAGACCATGAACCTGGAAAGCAGTTAACAGTTTTAGATACACTATAGAAACATTCAATACAAGAAAAATACAGTACTGCAGAAAATGTTATGAAATCATATGGTAGACAGTAACTTAGAAACAAGACCTGCTTTAGATAAGAGAAATAAAAAGATATTGCAGAAGATATGGTGTTAAAAGAAGTCATGCATTTAATATGGAATGGATGGCCAAAAATGAAAAAACATAGTAAGGAATAAAACCTTACTTTAACCACAAAAGTGAAAGTCAATGCTAAAGGAATTACACTTTTATCAAAATTAAATTGTTATACCATAAGTACTGGCTGAATAAAAAAAGAAATGCACAGCAGTCACTTGGCTTTAAACAAATGCAAAGAAAGAACCAACATGTCAATATGGGATCCAGCAATAACATCAGACATACAAGAACATATTGCAACATGTACTTTTTGCAGTAGTCATCCTTTCAAACAGTCTATAACAAATGATTGGAGCAGATATACTAAAACATGAAGGCAAAAATATTAATCAGTATAGACTATTTTTCTTGTTATATATAGATTATTTATTTAAAATCAGTGATCACTACCAGTGGCAAGAGTCCAGCTGAATGAGTCAAGAAAATAAAAACAACACTATCATATCACTGGAAAAAAAATTAGAACTGAAGTGGTTTAATTTAAAACATCTGAGAGAAAGTGAAAACCAAAACCAGAGAACCAGAAAGTGCTATAATAAAAGACGCTGTGATAAAAATTTACCCCTTCAAAATGAGTTAACCACTAAAAATGGATAATCAGCAAACTTGGACAGACACTAGAATCATTACCTCAGCAAGTAAAAACAACAGAACATCCAAGATAACACATCACTCAATAAATCCCAGGCCTAAATAATAAAACAACAACTTTTAGGCAAAATTAAACTTTATTCATTAATATAGTTTCCTTCTAGGGTGATACACTGATTTCAACACCTTTTTTGTAGAACGATATGTCTTTGGCCCCAAAATATACCTCAGTTTCCAATATCACTTCTTCAGTGGAGCCAAATCTCTTTCCCTGGAGCATTCTTTTGAGGTTTACAAACAGCCAGTAGTCACTGGGAGCCAGATCTGGAGAATAGGATGGATGTGGAAGCAATTTGAAGTGCAATTCATGTAGTTTTGCTATTGCTGCGATTGACTTGTGACACGGTGTATTGTCTTGGTGAAAGATCATTTCTTTCTTCTTCACTTGTGGTTGTTTTTTGGCATTTTCTTCCATCAAACACACCGATAATGCTATATAATATTTGCTATTGACGGTTCTTCCTTTCTCAAGATAATCGATGAACAAAATACCTTGTGCATCCCAAAATACTGAGGCCAAAACCTTGCTTGCTGATGTTTGTGTCTTGGTCACTTTGGATGGCTTTTACCTGCTACTGTCCACACAGCTGACTGTCAATTTGACTCCAGAGTAAAGTTGTGGATCCATGTTTCATCCATTGTCTCATATTTATGGAAAAACTCCTTGTTGCATTGAAACAGTTGCAAATAACACTCTGAATCGTTGAGGCCTTGTTGTTTTTGATCAATTGTGAGCAAACACAGCACCCACTTTGAACACAGTTTTTTCATTGATAAATGTTCATGTAAAATGAGGAAGACACTGCCTTCTGATATGTTCGACTCTTCTGTTATCTCACGCAACTTCAATTTACGATCAACCAAAATGAGTTTGTGGATTTTTTGGTGTTTTCCATGATAACTGCCAATTTTGGGTGTCCTGAATGTTCAGCATCATTTGTGTCTGTACGACCACATAAGCCAGCATACCACCTCTTAACTGTTGTTTCTGACAGAGAAGAGTTTGAATAACACTTATCAAGCTATTGCTTTGCTTGAACAATATTTTTTCCAATCAGAAAGCAATGCTTTATCAACACACAAAATTCAGATTTTTCTATTGTTTTGAAAATTTGCAACAGTAACTCCACTTAAATAACTGTAATTTGTAAATTAATATTCCAATTAGGCCTAAATTTTGTCACATGCCATTTGAAGGGTTCATAAAATTCATATGGATTTTTTTATAGTGGCGTCATCCATATGTCAGGCCTGGGACTTATTGAGTAGTGTGCTATAAACCCAGAATAGGTAAATTCAAAGAAATTGTAAAACCTTAAAGAAGAAATCGAGTATCAATGAGCAAAAAAAAAGGTAAATTGAACAGTAAAACAATGTTAGGTTGAAAAAAAAGCAAATAAAACTTAGATATTTGATGGACTAATGAAAAAATATTTTTTTGTTTGTTTTTTTGAAAGAAAAAGATATTTAATATTAATTAAATATTAAAAAGTTAGTTTAATGGGGTTATCTCCCCTCAGCTACATATTGAACGTTTTATTATTTATTGATAGTAGGTAATTAAATCAACATGTTGATAACATGGAGGTGGGGTTCAAAAATTATTTCTACATAAATGCGTAGTATCTCATGTTACTTCATAGCAGACCCACATAACAAAAGAAGCTGAAAGCTTATACTATAAATATGATTTTTGATCAAAAACCTTTTCAAACATTTTCTTAATGCAGCATAATTATTGTTTTATTTTTGGAAGGAATACATAAATTTTTCCCATCAATTTTAATGTTGTCTAGATATTATTTTATCATAAAGGGATCTGATGTCTATAGTAGACAATCTCTTGCAAACATTAAAAATGATGAAATGACAAGACAAAGGAAAGGATCATTAGAGAAAAGAGATAAGATTATGTCAAATTTATGCATGGCAAAATACAAGGAACAAATAATACCAAAAATTTTAATATTTTAAATACCCTGGTTTAGTTTTTGTCCTGATAGGAACAGTATATCAGTATAGGTAGATAAGACTTTAAGGTCTGAGCAAGGAGTAGCAAAGGCTGAAGATGATTATGGTTAGTTAGTGGCATTGTTGAGACTGCTACTGATGGTTGTGTTCCAATGGCTGGAGGGCTGGTTTTGACTGCTGCTGGTCGATCATCCTCTTAAACTAGGGCTAGTCCAGCAGGCAGTTCCTCTTTTCTCTCTGTTTTTGTTTCTATGTGCTGATTTTATGATGAGGGAATGTTGAAAAACATTAATGGGTTTATGGTTACTTCCAGTTGTGAATGAACAGTCATTTTTAAATTATGATATATAATGCAAGTGGAGATTGCAAAACAAGCAAAAAGGAAATAGTATTTACTTTGGGTGACCATTGAAAAAACTCACTGAAATGACTCAGAAAATTATTAATCTCAGTCAATACTGTTTTAGGTCACACAGAATAATGACAGAGTAGCTGAAGCTAAGATAATATTAAAGTATTGTGCAAAGAAAGTTGAAAGATCAGTTTGGCTTTTATTAATTTTAGGCTAGTTTTTATTTCCTGATAATGTTGACCATGAAGCAAACAATATAGATTAGAATTAAAAAGATTTAAATTCACATCCTATATATTTATGAGCCTCTCGGACAGTGTCTTACTCTTTAGGCTACACAATTGAAAGAGTAAATATCATTCAAATTTAGTCATATTACTACAGGAAATAAAAAATTGTCAAAAGTCAATAATAAAAGTGATTAAATGTTATCAATTTCAATAGGAGACTTAGTTAAAAATAATCTGCTGTTATTTTGACTTAGTAACAATTCACTAAATCTAAAATGAATTCTTTAAAAACTTTAAATTTGTTTTTCTCAAGTGTTCGCCTTTTTATTTAAACTGATTTAAATTTTTAAATAATTTTTAAATATACATATTTGTTTATTTGTTAATTTTTTTGTAATTAGTTTTCCTACTTCTGGATGAGACAAACTAACAACTGCTTATATATTTGTTGATGAAAATGAGAAAATACCTCAGTGTTTATATTGTTTTGTTTAATATCTGTATTTTCTATGGACAATGTAACTATTTCATTTTCATTTTGTTTTAGGTAATGACCTAACTTCTGAAGATTCCAGTCATTTATCTATTCAAAAAGAAACTGTCCACAAGAAGCAAAATGCAGCTCTGTTGGAAGAAATAAAATCTCTGAATTCTAATCAGAGGAGAGAACTTTCTAATTCTGATGAAGCAGGAAAAAAGAAAACTTATGGAAGAGTTCAAGAACCAACCTATTGTGCAGTAAACAAGAAACCAAAAACCCAAACAGAGATGTCAGCAAATTATACCTCTCTTGGCATCAAACAAGATGATATCTGCCAAAATGAAAATACAAATTTTAAAACTGTTCCAGAAGCTGTACTAAACATGCCATCAAATTTATCACTGAAAAAACAAAACCACCAGCCTCTTTCTTCAAGTTCAGAGACTTATGAGCAAGAAAAATTTTCAAAGAATCCCAGTTTTAGTGATGAAGATGAAGATGAAAATGATAGAGAAGTAAGGAAAATTCATGCCTATACTGCATCATTACAAGATGAAACTTCCAACAATGGTAATATATCTAAAGACTTAAGCAGCAAACCAGATGTACCTACATTGATGATGAATCCACTGGTAAATAATACTTACATAAAGCATTCAGTGGATGACCCTTCAGTTCTACGAAAGGATACTGACAACCGTAATCCCCCAAATAAGAAACACTCTGGTAGGAGAGTTTCCCAAAATAGCTTTGAAGTTAATAATAGCAACTCTGAAAGTAATGGCATCACCCCAAATCACTCTCATTATGGCATTCCAGAACTTGTTGAGAAAACACCACAAATCCCCATCAATGATGAAGGATTCCCTTCTGCATTTAATGCCATTTTATCAAGGACGGTCAGGCCTGACCCTAACAAAACCATAGAATATGGATACCATACACAAACTAATGACTCAAATGAGTCTGTGAGTGGAAAAGCAGCATGGTACATTGAGTCAGCTCCTACCAAATCAGGTCCTGTAAAAACATCAGCCTTTTTCTTACAAACATCTCATCCCACTCAGAAAAATGAATCAGTTTATCAAAATGCACGCTATCCTAACAATCAATCCATGACAAATGGTAATCAGTTTGGGCCTGAGCATACATCAACACCAGTTAGTACTTTTCAACCTGGAGGTCATGTCGTCAAACCAAAAGCCAAGCCAAGAAATCGTTCAACTACATCTGAAAATTCTAAAGATCGTTTTCCTCTTTCAATTCCACAGACTGAAGAAGGTCTCAGTAAATCTGTTCCAGGGCAAAAGTCAGCTGTGGTCAAATCAGGGTATGACCCAAATACTGGCTGTCAGACAACTCAGGTACTGTGGACAGACAGCATACCTGACCCCACAGATCCTGAACCAGGTGTGGACAACCCATGCATCACAAGAAAAACAATAAACAGAATAACAACTAGAAGTACCTATGGAAATCTTCCTGAAAATCCTTTTCCATGTAAATAATTTTAAAAATCCTTTATTGCTTTCATAATGTGCATCCATATATGGAGAATTTTACAAATAAATGGAATAATAATCTACAATAGAAAAATCAGTTGTACCTATTCATTCTCCTGCATTGCCTTAAACAGATTATTTCATTAATTTGGTTTTAATATATATTTACTTACAACTTGGCAGTTTAATAATTACTATTATGAACAGCTATTTAAAGTAATAAATTAATTCAGTTTAGTTATTTTTTTAATATCATTTTATCATAAATTGATGATCATGATTGGTTCTTGTCAAAAATTTCTATGTAACGACAAGGCTTAGTCTAAAAATACTAAAGATAATATTTTTTTAATATAAAAGAAGAGTATATTTATGATTATGCTATATATCAGTTTAAGAGTTACATTATTCAGTGCCAACAAGACAATCCTAATTGCTGTCTACAATTTGTTTCAAGCAAACATTCCTCAAAAAGACAGACACAAAATAAATATGGTTACTTGTAAAGATACAAGTAACCATATTTATTTTGAGTGTTTATAAAATCTGCAAATCGTGGTAGAAAGTATATTACCAACTTTTTTTAAAGAGTTGTTTGCTTTTAGCAGAAAAAAAAACTTTGGAAAATTACAACCTTAAATGCCTTTGAAGCAAGACTACTGAACTTTGAGTTTGCATGCATTTCTTAGAAATTCCAATGTGAATCTCAGTAATACTTTATTTATAACTTATTGCCTCACAAACATTGGATAAATTTTAATGTAACAACAGCATTTTATAGCCTCATCTTTCAAAACTTGTTTTCATAAAAGTCATAACATCTCGAAAATACTTCTTTAGAAAATGTGGGTAATATATAGACAATATCAATTAAAAGCAATTCAAGCATCTTGAAGATTCTTATATATCTATATAGATTAATTTTTATCTAAATTAATTAATTTAAATAATTACTTTGATCATGTCTACCTACATATATTGCAGTGTTTATCTGCTCTTCACTATAATTTATTAATCAGAGTGATTAGGTTAGGTGAGATCGACCTAGTTCTTCTGAAATGGATTGGTTTACTTGTATATGTAATTACATTTACTGTAACCATTTGCCCTTGTTTCTTGAAGAAAGTATGTTTTTGTTGAAAAATTTCAATTTATAATTGCTTTTTTATAATGCATTTACTGTTGTTCTTGTTAGGACTTAGTAATAAGAATAATGAAGAGAAAGTATTTCTTATACCATATCACTTTCCAATATTAAAATGCTAACAATATTTTTTTTTTGATTGACAGTGTTGAATCAGATCCAGATGGAATCAAATGAACCCTCATTCTTGTCACCCTCTGTTGTCAGTCGACACAACATGCTTCCTTCATCCGAGTGGGTATCTGAAATCCCCCATTCAGATGAAATTTCTTTCTACACTCAGCCTGCAAGCAGTAGAACTGAAGTGCCAGTCATCCATGAGGCTAATCAAAAACACCATGGCATAAAAGATAGAATAACCATTACTTGAAATAATTTAGAAAAAATAATTTTTATATAAAAATTCTGTGTCTATCAAGAACTTTGAAAAAACATTTTTCCAATCCACAGAGCCATCTTCTATTAAAAAAACAAAAAACAATTAACCATAAAATCATTTGCTCTCTCTCTTCACTTTTTTATTTTCCTACTCTCAGCCTCACTGGCTTAAAGACTGTTTTCCCTCTCCAAACTCAAAATATTCTGCAAATATAAGATTTTTTACCTGTTCAGTTCCAATTTAGCATTTCTAACCTTTTTAATATCCTTGTATTTCCTAAAAGACTAAACTATCGCCCGGTTTACACTCCACCCACTTCTATTGAAAAGGTGAAGAGGCTCATCTCTTGTTCCCTGTTTTGGATGTGGTTTCCAGCTTTCTCTTTTCCAATCTTTTCACTCTTACATAGCCCCCTGCGCATCAGTGGTGTTACCACCTCGCTTGGGGTGATATGTTTAAAAAAAAAAAGTCTCCTTCATAGCAACATTTTCAAAAATTTATGCAAAAATAAGTGATTTATTTGAAATGTCTGACATCTTTTTATTTGCTCATATAATTTGAAACACTAAAGTTGATAATGAGTAAGAACACATTGCAGTCAGATATATAAATATTTTGTTTTGAGTTACTTTATTAAAAAAATATTTGGTTTAACCTTTATATCCCTCCCCACAAAAAAATGGTGTATCAAAAGGACTTGATGCCACTAATTACTTTATACTCCATCAGTAATGTTTTTTGTTTTAAAAAGCTAATGTTTAGAACTTTAATAAAACCTAAACATATGAAAGGGAATTTATACATTTTATTTATTCTTGAGAAGTGACAACAAAAATATTAAACATTATTTATTAGATTATTTACATTGTTTTGACTGTTGCCCTCATCTTTATTACCATGTTTCTGCCTTCTTCAGGTGCTAGGAATTTTAAATCAAATACTTTATTTGGATCACTGGGGTATATCATTCTCATTCCATGTGTGATGCCAAAGGGTTCTGCTTGAAATTCCTAGCTCCTGAAGAAGGCCAGAGCATACAATGGCCGAAACGTTGTAAACATGGTAATAAAGATGAGGACAATGTAAATAATGTTACTGCTATCTCGTCTCAGAAGTATAGTTAAATTAGATTAGATTTGTTTTTTTGTATAAGAATAATTTGATATTTACAAGAAAAAAAATATGTGAACCAACTACAATATTCATCATTTGCTATTTTATGAAATAAATATGAAAACAAAGTTGTCTGTCTATAAAGTCTGTCTTGTCCATCACACCCTCTAAAATAGCCATACATTGACTGAACAAAATCAAATTTGGGGGAGAAGTGCAAAGAAGTAAGGGGGTACAAAGTACAGTTGGTTTTACTAGGGTGCATAGCTTAACAATACATTTTCATTAATTAAAAAAACTTTATGAAAATTCAAAAAATGATTGATTTGTGAAATTGAATGAAATGTAGAGTTTATAAATCTCAAGAAAAATGTTGGTGATAACTTCAACAATACTAAATACTGTGATGATTTCTACATGCAGATTTATGTAGAAAAAATTTATTGTTTATAAAAGTTTGCAAAATTATAAAATATATGAACCAACTATAATTAATTTGTTATTATTTACCATTTTATAAAGAAATGATTATGCAAAGAAATTTTTTATTCATGAATTTATAAAAATGAGACCAAGAAAATTTAACTAAAGACAACATTTAACTAATAAATCTTGAAAAAATGCATTTTCTGGGCATTTTTTTTCATTTGCTCTGGATAATTTTTATAAATCTTTGAAATAAAAAGATTTGTTTTCATATTATTTCTTTATAAAATTACCATTTTATAAAGAAATAAATATTATAATAAAATAAAATGGTAATATTAAATTACCATTTTATAAATTAATAAATATTGCAGTGTAGTTTGTAGTTGGTTCACATATTTTTATGATATTGTTAAATATAAAATTAATCTTGTAAATAAATAATCTAACAACCACCTTATATACCTAAGTATTGTGTGAGTTTTTATGATCAGATCTTTTTACACAAAAGAATTGGGTGGGGTCACACTACACAGGTAGTCAAGAGGTCAAAAGTCATGCATTTCAGTAACTGATTTCACTATAAATTTTGTCTGGAAGGGTTCAAATTCATGCAAAAAAATTCAGGGTTGGGGTGGGGGTCACAAAATTCATGAAGTTGGCTTGTAAGCAAATATATACAATAAATAGTATGTAATTTATGTTATTAAAATATAACAAATTACACAGCTCATTATTTACTGCTAATTTGTTTAAATAATGCACTATTCACATAAATGGTAATAATTGTAAGTAAAATGGTGCACTAAAATAAGCAACTAAGTAATCGTTTTAAGTTCTCAGAATTTCAGTGCTTTATTAAAATTATAAATACAGCTTTTTAAAACTACACATTGCTGAGGAAGTTGAAGAATTATATTAGTAATAGTGGTGTGAAAAGAAAAACTGTCCTTTTGGCATGCAGGGATTTTTTAGTGTGTATGCAGGTTAAACTTTGCCAAAAATTCCATAATTTCAATTCACTGTATAATACCCATGTGATCAAAACTTTTTAATCTATTTTCTACATTTACACTTAGAAATTCACTCAAGTGAAATCATAGTTTCACAGTCTATCTTGTTTTTCCTATCAAAAATGCTAAGTGTTTAAAGTGGTAAAAGCTCATGGAAAGTTACTTTGAGGTAAAAGTACTATTTTTCAATAAAATGCTTCTTTCAAAGTAATAAAATTCAAATTAGAACAAATATATATGAATATTGCACCATTTTCACTAAAAGTATTAATGATATATAGTACCTTCACAGTTAGTGGTAGGTCTAATACTTGTATTGATTTACCAACTGACCAAAGAAATATTAACCCTCTTAACATTTTGAGCAGAAAGTTTTGAAAGAAGCAGAAGATAATAAAATACTTCAAAATTCTTATGATAAAAAATGTTTTTATTTTAGTAGCTATTAGAATTTTTGATAAATTCTAAGATTTTTGCTCAATTATTTTTGTCAACATTTTATGAGTAGTTTTGTATTTTGTAAATATTTCTTCCAAAGTTCTCTAAATTCATTTAAATATCACAGTTCATTTCAATCATTTCAAACACTGTTCACTGTTCATGAACAGTATTCAAATTGTTTTCTAATTTTATCTCACAACACTTACATTATTTTAAAATACCAAGTAAGATTTTTGATATCTTAATTTTAGGCATTTCATTTTTCATTGTTCTATCAAATGTAAATCATTTTCAGGATACTATATATTTTTACAAATTTATTTTATACATTTATAATTATCATTTTAATACATATCAATCCATGTTTTCTTTAAATTTTTCTTTGCTATCAAATTCATATCAGCAGATGTGAGTAACTTTGTTAATAGAACATGTTTTCTGATTGTGAAGAGGGATGCATGTTTGTATAACTGGTAGCACTTGCCAGCTGATTAGAGAAGTTAACTGATAGTCATAATATATTTTCAAAGTTATAAATTTTCATATAAAATATGCTATGAGTGTTGTAAATTTCTTAACACATTTTTTTAAATAATTTTTTATATTTTTAGTGCACCATATATCTATATATATGGAATAAAATTGTTTTGTTAACTCTTAGCTATATATATAGAGAGAGAGAGTTAACAAACCAATTTTATTCCATTTTCTTTTTCAATAACAATTCCTCATCTTAAAAACAAAATAATTATCAGTGTAGTACAAACACACTGTGATAGGAAAATGTCTAAGTGGTCTGATTGGTTAAAAACACTACAGTCCTTTAGTGGCTGTAAATTCAATCTAATTAATGAAATCCATATACTCTGGCTAAGCAGTATAAGCAAAAAACAGGATTATAAAGACAAAATAACCTCAGAATCATTTTTTACAAGAAGATCTCTCTTATCAGCCAAAAATGGACACCTTGAAGGGGATACATACCTACAATGTTGTTTCTGTAAAAAAAAAAATGAACAATAGTTTGAATTAAGTAATGTATGGTACCAATTTTATTGTCTATTCACCCTAACTTTCCAATTAACAATTTCTTTTGAATGTTTATTTTTTATTAAAATTTTATGCAACAAACTCATAGCATTTCTATTTTGGACTGATTTCTTCCACTCACAAGTGTTGCATAATTTCTGTGATTTAGCAAAAAAAAAAAAAAAAGAAAATTAATGTTTTTAAAAGATGGGTCACAATATTTCAATTTTTGCCTTTTAAAGTTTGTTTTTTTTTAAAATTTTTTGCATATCATTTAAACAAACATCTATATCTATAGTGTATAGTACAGACAAAAAGGTCAATGAAACTTTGGTTTATTGAGATAAACTATTAATTAATAGACTAAATAATAAAACCTACTTCAGGATGACTTTTTTTTTTGTACTGGAAATTGTTGCAAATGTTTCCAGTAATGAGTTGAATCTCCAGCACAAGGCTTGCATATGATTTTCAGTAGTAACTTTGTGTAAGTAATATTTTTTAGTTTTAAATAACATTTAAAATGAATACAATGTTCAAATATAAATGCAGATGCATATACAACCTACTTCTTATAACAAATGAACAAAGTTTACTGTTTTTGCAAACAATAATTAATGTTTGTAATTAACTTCAGTGGTGCTAGTTGAGTATTTTTTTTTTTTTTATTGAATAGATTTAAACAAAAAAAAAAATACATTTCTGGCTAATTTCATGATTTGGTCATTAAATGATATTTTTTCATATCAAATAGCCTATGTAGGAAATATTATGCCATTGTAAAGTCATTAAGGTAGACAGAAAATATAGTGGTTATATTCTTAATACATATTATAAGGGGCTATTTTGATATAATTTAATTTTTAAATTATTTTTTCATTATCTCCAGACAATACATAATTACCTAATAGTATATAGTTTATATGATTAAAAAATAAAATGCTATATTTTTCCAATAAAATGAATGATCTCCATTTTTGAAATTCAGTAAATAGTGAAATTGATTTGGGGTATTACTTTCTCTTTTTTAAGTTATATTTACAAGTATTAAAATATTTAATGAAACAGATCCTTTTCATCATAGCTGTTTGTGGTTGTAACATATTTGAATTAATTCATGAATCATAACTATTAATAGTATTGAAATGATAATTTTGTTAAAGAACATTAATGCTAATTAATTTGATTTGAGAGAATTTCATGCTAAATATTCATACACTACTTTTTCTGAATATTGTCTTCTGATTGAAAATATACCTTATATTCATAATTTTGTATATTATTTTTCTCATTTTTTATAAATAAAATTTAACAGTTCTGTCAATTCTATCACTTTTTATATGTGATGTGAAATTTTTAAACCATGGTATGAACTACTCAAATGTATTAATATTTATTTTTTAATGGGTTTAAATTTTGATCATGTAACCAACTGGATTCAATATTTTTCTTAATTCTTCATATGAACTTTTATTATGAGCCATTGACTTTTTTTTTACCCCTAGGACAAGTATTCTAATGTGGGGCTAGTAACTCTATACCTTTAATAAAAAAAAAGAGAAAAGTGGGAGTGAAGGTTCACAATGCATATAGGATATCAGTTTGGAATAAGAAATTAGAGAGCCAAATTTGAATCCCAGTTGAATTTGTTGCATTCACTTACATGCAGATATCCTTGGGAAAGGTATTATTTCGGTTCTTCTCCTTTCAGCTACTGGTTAAATAGCAGGACAGATTGTGTTTTCTAGCCTTGGTTGGCAATCAGTCTACCGCAGAATGTAATAGCAACCTACTGCAGGAAAGTCTTCTTCCCAGTCAGTAATGTCCCTTTTGAGACATGATCGCCCAAGCATGTATCATGTAGAGCACTTGACTGATCAAGCCTTCATTTTTTAATTTTTTTTCTGCTTCTGTTTTAAATGTCATATTTCTTGACATAGGCATCTTGGCTTTCCAGTTTCCTTTTCTTTGCCATGACTACTTGGAAAAAAAAAATTTTTCCATAGTTCTGAATTCAATGTTTTCCTTCTAGACTGAATACCAGACAAGGCTATAAACCCAGTCTACTTTGTTATTTACTTTATAGTTGGCACAAGAGTAGATAGATTCATGCTCCTCCCCCATGTGCATTTGTTTAAAGTGAATAAAATTGTCATTTATTTTGTAATTGTTCATTTTTCAATTTTTTTTGTAAAAATTACAAATGATTTCTGCCTTTAATAATCACATAAATAGGTAAAGTTTCAAATGAATAGCAAAAAAAAGTTTACCTTGAAATTTCATTATTCCACCTAGGGTAAGTAAAAAATTGTTTTGTATGCTTTTCTTAATTATTTTCCCAACTTAAATATTTTTTCCATTCCTTTGTTTCATGAAAAAGTAAAAAGTGAATTAGAACATTAAAGCTTTTATCAATTATAAGTTTTCATTATATTTTTTTATGGCTGAACTTGGCTATCTTCAAAATATATTTTTAACTAATAGCTGAATTGTTATTTTCTTGTATCCTGTAGAAATTTAATCAGATATTTGAAAATAACAATCATAATCTACATTATGGTATAACACATAGGATATCTTCTCTGCAATTTATGAAACTAGTATATATTATTCAAAGTTCTTAGTTAATTCAGTTTATGAATAACTAAACTTGACGCGGGGAGATTCAAGACAATTTTTGCCAAACCACAAAAACAATTTTTCCCATGAAACCACTATATTATTTTGTACTACCAAAGACAAAGCAATATTATCTATAAAGGAAGAAATGTAAAAAAATATTTCTATTTAAACATTTTTAAAAATACCAAAATATATAAACCAATCTATCTACAATACAATATTTATTGTTTTATAAATAACTATGAAAACATGTTTTTTATAATTTCAAAAATATCAATGACTTATAAAACATTTATTTCATAATAGATTGATAAATGATAAACATAGCTCACATTTTTAGATGTAAATAAAATTATTCTTGTAAACAATTCAATAAATTTTATTTAATATTTTTGTTGTAAATTCTCAACAAAGAAAATGTATAAACTCAATTTCATATGTTTGGGGTTTATTAAAAATCTAATCATTGCTTTTTAAAACAATTTGTTGGAGTGAAGGTAGTTAAAGTAATAGTGGTGTCAAGTGAAAAAAAACATCTTTTTGATTCATGATTTGATGTGTGCATGAAAGTTAAAGATTTTCCAATTCTTTTTCTTTCAAATATTCTCTGCAAACATATTTTCAAAATACTTTTTATGTTCGCAGTATGGTCATATAGAATTACTTGTGCAGAATTTTTATAGTTTAAATTATAATGGTTACGTGAGGAGTATGGTCTGTTTTATAATTAACTGATGATAAACGTTTTATTTTTTATGAAATAAATAGATTTGTAAATATTTACAAATAATGCTTGTTAAAGCACCTATTGCAGTTTTGTGGACAAGGTGTCATCTACATCTATGAAAGGAAATTAGTAGAGATCGTCACATAACCATAGGGAAGGATTAAAAGTTTCATAGAATCAATCAGTGTCACAATTTTGTAGAAGAGGAGAATCTATGTGTGTTTATTTTCAAAAGTGCATTTGTCCTTGACATAAAAAAACAGGCCATACCAAATAGTTTTATTAGTCAAACAATGTCAGTGCATAATAAACTATTACTTACTTCAGAACTTCCTTCATGAGCAACCGTCTTTATCAAATTAGTTAACACACTATAACTATCAGTGACTTTCTGTTAAGAACAATGGCAATATATACATTTATTACTTTTAATATAGTTATACCATTTTATTTTTTAAGAACTGAATAGAAATAGTTAAGTCAATAACTTTACTTTTAATAAAAATAGAAAAAAAATTAAATTATACTCTAGACAAAATCACATTTTTATGCAAATTTTTGTCAGCTATACATAGAATTCTGTTCATTTGATGTTTGCAGACAGCATTTAATTGAATCAAATGTTTGAGTAATGGCAACCGAATACTAAGCATCTTTGCCAACCTCTAAAACCACATTCTAAAACTGGACAACCTCTTGTGAAATATAAAGATTACAATTACAGTTATTTATTGTTTTGAATGATGACAAACAAAAAATATTTAAAAACAAAACAAAATGGTAACAAAAAATGCAGTAAAGAACAATCATTTAGGATAAAATGTTATGACATTAAATAATATAAGCAGTATGCAAAAATCCCCTCACAGTAATTATAACCCTCAAAGTTATAGGATACAAATCCTATATCATCCAACAATTGACTGAAAAAAGTAAAATTGCACACCTGCAAAATCGGATCAGAATGACAGAAAACATTTTGGAAAAACCCAGATCAAAGCAAAAATTCACAATCAAGTGTGAAATTTAATTTTGACAAATAGGAAAAATATTGACCCCCATACTGACAAAAAAAAGACAAAGTCAAACTTAGTGATCAGATGTCAAATTTATTTTCTACCCATTGAAGAGAAGTGACTTGCAAAACTGAGAGAAAAGTTAGTGATCTAGTGTGAAAAGGTGAATTGGTATAAAGTAACAGAAAGAAAGTCGAAAAAGTAAGTCAAATGAGAGCACAGAGAGACAACACACAAGATGTGACTAAAGAAATTTTAATTTGTCAACACACATTCGTTCTCATTCTTCATTCATGCTAATTTCTTTTACCTCTTCTTCTTCATCCTCAACATTCTCATGGTCATCAAAGAAGAAGACAACAACAACAACAAGATACTTTAACTGACTCCTAAAACTAAAGTCCAATAAGTACAATTTCCTTTATTGCTTCACCATCCTTTTCACTTTCTTGCCGGCCATAAAAAAAGGAATGAAACACAGACTTTATTAGTAACCTGCCACTAGCTACTATAAGCTCTTGATTCATTTAACTCCTTACTACTATTTCTCTCGAACATTTAACTATGTTCATTTTCTACTTACAAATTTGTTATTCTGTTTAGTTAATAAAATTTTACTTTAATATACAAAACAAAATATTTTATTCTTCCACATTTCAACATTCAATCTTCTGATATTTGAAACTGTGGGGACTTCGGTTGTATTTGGCACAGGCCAATATGACAAACATCATTGAGACCCCTACAAAGTAAATGTTGAGTGTATTACTTAGCCATAACCATTTAGGTTAAAATGGCATAAGTAGAATGGGAAGGAAAAATGTTACACCTGTTTTTGCATATTATTTCTTTATGCTAATTCACTCCAATGGTGTCCATTGTAGGCTGCTCCCTCTTGTTTCTCTCTTCATCCACAATGCATAATGGCTACTTTGAAAAATCAATATATTGGTCAATTTAAATTTAAATTTGTATATAGAATTCCTCATATGTGAGCTGAATAGCTAAAATTAATCTTTTATTAGTTAAATTTCAATGAGAAAAAAATAAACATAACTTAATACCTTGATCAATATTTGATTATATACGAAAATGGTTAATTTCAAAAATACAAATGTTAATTATTTCATGTTTAAAACAGACAAACCAGGTATTACTGATCATTATTAAAAAGTAAACAATGTCATTTTCTCTGTACTAAAATATCTTTTGTAAATTATATTATGAGAATTGCCTTAGAAATGTATCATGTCTTACAGATTTTATAATGTTTAAGTTGTATTTCAAGGTTAAAATGGAAAAGCTATAATCTTATATAATCAATCAGCTATGTTGTCCAGTAGTCATGTACTAAACAAAGCAGGAAATTGTTGTTATTGACACACTTCTACCCTAACCATCTTCACTCCTCATTCTTTGTGTGTTTCTCAACTGGTTGGTCTCATGCTACTCATAACTTTCTAAGAGTCATTTGATAAATACTTAGTTACACTTGGGCCACCTTTACACTGTAATCACAGTGTCTATAATTGGCAGCTGAACAACAAGAAGACCAAGTAATTAGGTGAAAGATTACATTTGAAGATGGTCTAAATAATGACTTGTCAAGACAATGTAGAATTAACAAAGATAAACTATGTATAGCCACTTGGCTTGGACACTGGACATGATATAGGTAGCAAAATTAATATGCTCAAAATGGTATGCACAACAGGTTAGGAGATTTAAAAATAGAAAGGAACATGCAAACTTTTATTAAAGCTGTAATTAATAATGCAACAACACATATGTGGCATGAGAATACAGTTTTATTGGTAATATATAAATCATTAGTATATAAAAAATTATCAACTAAAGTTTAACCATATTAGTTAAAATTAATATTTTGATGGTAAATTTACATGAAGTTGTAACTTACAAAAGTACTGAACAAATAATTTTAATCTTGCATATAAAAATCAATGTATCTATTTTTCTCTTATGTAATAAGCAAAACATTTTTATTTCTGATTACAAAGTTTAGTTTAGCTTAGTTTGACAAGAGAGGCATATAGAATCAGACTCAATCATCAGTCGCTTACTGCACGATTGCACATCAACATGAGATATTATTATTAGGTTATTTTTTTGAACCTACTCATCCATGCTGGCTCAAGACATGTTGGAATAGAGTACTTAGAGATTTTCCCCACAGTTAATTGCCAGTTATTTCTGTGGTAGACTGGTTGCCAACAAATGCTATATACATCAGACTCAATATACTAGTAGTTTTAATACTAGTCTTTACTATCAATTTACCAGCAGAGTTTGAAATCCAGTCAAGTTTATTACATCCAGTTACATGCTAATACTTTTGGGTATAAATCCATTTCTTCTCACCAGCTATGGGTAAATAGCAGAACAAACTGGGTCCTACAACCTTTTGAAACATCTAGGAGAAGGACAACTCTGAATTCAGAACCTGAGGAGAGTTATTTGGAGAGCTTGTGGCACACTGTGCACCAGTTCTCTGTATTTTGTTGTTCCAAAAGGTATGGTCAGTTTTGCATGAGCCTTCACCCCTATGATCAAATCATATGTGTGGGTAGACTGGCTGTTTGGTTCTAAGAACTGAGCTTCTGGACCCTCATATGCCATAAAACGACAGGAGAGTCCTCCACATATATATGTTTGCCTTGATGAAATTTAAAAGAAGATGAAACATGTCAGCTAAGATAAGTTTTCATTCTGTCTTATATATATATATATATATATATATATATAATGGCAGATTAAATAATTAGCAAACATTATATCTGCTAATTTTTAATAAAATTCATTCATATCCATGGATAATCTTTCACGTATTATAATTGAAAGATGTCAGAAATGAGCTGTAATATTGACAGATGTTATTATCATTCATTTCTCAAGGTACCCAAGTACTTTCAATCTCTTTCTGAGATCATCTTCAGGAGTGTGAGTTAACCTTAACTCACACCCCTGAAGATGATCTCGGAAAAAGATTGAAAGTAATTAATACAATTAATACACTATCCAAAGTGTATATATCAAGACATATGGGTGTTTTAAATTCAAATAAGGTGTGTATGGTTGAATTGGGGTATTTCTCTTACAGTTCATACCTACACTTATGAAATTCTTAACAATCACTGAATCCAAGATACTAAGGTGTATAAATACATTTTCTGAGAAATATATGCTAATAGAAATACTTAGATATGCTATCACAAAAAGTAGGTATTCATACATTTTAATCTTGGAAATTAAATTTGCTTAAAATTATGTAGTGCTTTAAAAAATGTATATTAAAAGGGCATTATATTAAAAGATGTTTAATCATTGAAAAAAGGTTCTCAAAATTTATCTGAAAAATATGTTGTATTTTTGTATGTATATGTCTGAAGCAGTAGGGAGATGGTTGAATTTTTATTGAATTGACCTTGTGTCATACATACCCGAACTCCCTACAACTTAGGATTATTTGCTATCATCAGAAGGTTGGAATGTGTGGAAGAATAAAAGTATACTTTTTGCATGTTTAAATAGCAATTTATTAATGGAAAAGAATAACATGAATTGGTAGAAATTAAATGTTCATTAAGAGACAGTATTAAGAAGTTAAGGGTATCAAGAGTTAGTAGTAGTAACTTGTGTGTATGTATGTATGAGCATTTGTTGGGTAGGAGTGTCTTTGAAGTATACGCTCAGGGTAAATGGTAAAAAGGAAGGTGGTGAGAGGTGAGAGAGAAAAATAGAGACAATAATAATAATAATGATCACTTGATGGGTTTATCAAGGGTATGTGTTAATTACACTTGTCATCTTAACTCTCTGACAACGGTCAAACTTGGACAGTCTTTTATTTCCTTTAGGAATTCACTCCCGGATGTGATACTGGCCTTTCCATTGGATGACAAACATTTCACACTGAGGTATGAAATTTTGTGAGTTTTGTGTGTGTTAAGCAAAGTTTGTAATTCAATGAGTCAGTGTTTAGCATTTGAATTTTTAAATCTAGAACTTGTTTTGTTCACTACATTAACTTCAGATCATTTTTATACAACATGAATGGATGAAGAAAGTATCTTCCAATGCTTAGAAAGAAACAATAATATTGTCTTTAAAAGAATCTACACAGAATATGAATTCTTTCATAATTCAAGTTCAGTCTAATAGCCAACTAAATTTTATATTAAAATCTCGAAGCAAGTAAAAAATAGGATTGATGCAATATGAATTTCTATATTTGTCTATATTTCTGAGATGAGGTATTTACATTATTTACATTGTTCAGACTATTGTCCTTACCTTTATTGTCATATTCATGACAGAATCCAATGAATGCTTTTATCCACTGGGCCATGTGGATAAAACGGTTGTTTGAATCTTGTGACTTAATCCAAAGAGTTGGGAGTTCAATATCTGGTGACAGTAGTGGTGAACAAAAACTTCTTAAATTTGGATTTTTTCAAAACTATCACTGGCCAAATTAGACAAAATCTCGTCTATGGAAGACATGTTCTCAAAATATGAAATACAACTCAAAGTTTTCATAGAAACTACTTTATAATTTTTACTTCACATTACTTTATCAGTAGAAATATTCAATATTTGTCTATATTTCTAAGATGAGATATTTACATTATTTGGATTGTTGTCCTCATTTTTACTGTCATATTCACAAAGTTGTATGTTCTGAGTTTCTTCAGATTGGAATTTTGAACCGAACCCTTTTATTTCAATCACTGGGGTAGATTGTTCTTGTTCCGTAAGTCATGCCACATAGAGAGTTGTGTTAAAAATGGAAATAACTAAAACATCCAGAAGTGGTATGACTCATGAGTCTGAATGTAAATATTTTGAAATTTGAATCAAGTTCTTTTTTTAAAGATTTTCTTTGATTTAGTGCATATGGAAAATTATGGAAATATATGTGTAGACAAAAATTCTTTTTCATTATAATAAGTAATGATTTATCATTAAGAATGATTAATAAGTTACAAATGTTTCTTCAAATGAATTCAGTTTCAATATTTAAGATTTTACTTAAACAAGGTGATGATTTCTTTCTCATTTTAAGTTCAGCTGTTTTAAAATTTTCCATAAGGTTAATTACCTTTTCTAAATATATTCAAAATAAATAAATTTTATATTAAAATAAAAAAAGAAAAATTAGTTTCTGTTGAGAATATGTTGTAAACATGCTCAGGAACATACAAAAAAGAAAATTTGAAATAATGAAAGACAACAAAAACAAGCTGTAACTAAATTGACCATGTTTTACTATCACTGACATCTGTACGTGTGTGCGATAAAAGTATGAAAAAAGTAATTCCTACCTGACTGTCTTGCTTTGCCAGGTTTGCTATGTGGTGGTCCAAAGGGATAAGTGTTTTTAAATTCAACGCTTCCACTCTTTTCTTTGCTGTTCACATTGGTAAGTTGCAGTGATAAATAACCATGTTCCTTGTCTTTGGAAGCTTGACTTATTTGTTGAACTGTTTTACCTTTTTTTTTTCATAATTTTTAAGCAGTGTTCATAATGTTTTAATTTTTTAATGATATATTTGCTGTGTTAGATTCTTTGCTGAGGAGAAAAAACATACCTCAATGTAGTTCCTTACTTGTTTATTTAACTTTTCAGCCACAGCCTTTGTAAAAAACAAAATAAAAATACAAAACAAATCTGCACAAAAAATCAGTAGAAACATGAAATATTGAATAGATAATCATGCTAAATATTTAAATCGGTTGAGTCTATATCAATCACAGACAATTCAATGTATTTGTTTTGCCATTCCTAATTAACAACGAATGCTTATTGTAATGTTTAATAAAAAAACGTATCTTTGGAATCTGTATACCTTCAGAAGATGAGAGGGTAGCTTAATGGATATTGGAGAAGAAAGCAAAATTAGTATGTTGGGACTCAAATTATAACCTAGTCTGTTGCATTTACTTTTAGAAACGCATAACCCATTTGTTCCATTCCCAGCTATATGTTAAATAGCAGGTTAGAGCAGATTCTCCAGCCTCAGATGGCAGCTAGTCAAGAAAAATAACTATTGTGGATTCAAATCCATAGCAATGGTATCTGGAAATCACTTCACTATTATTTATATATTAAACAAAAGGATGCTGTGGAAAGCTACAATTGCTTATGTTTTGAAGAGTGATAGCATTAAAAATAGTCTTAATGGGTGATATCAATTACAGAATAAATCTAATCTTATTAATCTAAACATAAACAGTTTTTGTAAATCCCCAAATTTACAGTAAAATATAATTTTTTTTAATGTTTTTGTTTGGGCAATATTTTTTGTTTGGGCAATATTTGTTATTGTAACACAGTTAAAGTGGTAAGATTTTTGTTTGGGCAATATTTTTTGTTTGGGCAATATTTTGTTTGGGCAATATTTGTTATGCCAGTTCTAAATTTCTTTTACTATTCTTATTTTTATTTTGTTTTATTATAGATTATAAAAATTATTTTAACTTATAAATAATAAGTAATTTATATTTCAAGTTGCATCATATTTTATTGATTTTAAATTATTTTGCTGCTGCATTTATTTGATTTGATTGTATTTTAAATTTGTATTCAATTAAAAAAATCATATTTGTTATTTTTGTAATCAAAAAGTCTATAAAAGCAGTAGATTAAAAGAAAAATACTTATCTTTTCCATTTCAGACACAGATTTGCTTAACCACTCTGTTTATCTGTTCTCATTTCACTTAACTTACTATATTTCTTGGTTTAATTGATACATTCATATTAATGCTATAACCATAGCATTTTCCAATAATATATTATCTACTGATTCACAGAAGCATAGTATTTAATCATAAAAACTTTCAAAATTCTGTCTTTTTGCTGTACAAATTTTTCATTTGTTCACATATCCATAAAGTTTAAATATGAGATGCTACTAAATTATATGCTAGAAAAATGATATCTCTTCTTTTAAAAGATGAATTAAAAATATAATCAAGAACTTGTAAGAAGATAATATTTTCACCAGTTGAACTGGTGAAAATATTGCTTTCTTTCTAGCAAAGATAAAAATAAGCCCACCTATTTCTTCATATGAGTAACAAAGTGAAGGAAAAAAATGTGTAGGTCTGCTTTCCTTGTAGACTTAATAAGACAGCCAGGTTGAGACTTTCTCTAATTGCTATTAGCTATATACTTACTCATAACCAATGCACTGTCATTATTTTCAAATTAAAGGTAACTCTATTATTAGTAATTATTTGTAATTAAGGATTTCTTGTTTGTAGCATTTTGAGGCAACTACTGCAGAGGAGTTGATCGCAAGTACTTAACTGTTACATATATTATATTACTAAATTTACATATACTAGTTTCTTCTTATTTTAAGGAAAAATTATGAATTTATTTACATATTCATGTTCCTGATAAAATATACAAAAAGTGGAATATTCCAAAGCAAATTAGATAGATAGATAGATAGATAGATAGATAGATAGATAGATAGATAGGAAGGAAGGAAGGAAGGAAGGAAGGAAGGAAGGAAGGAAGGAAGGAAGGAAGGAAGGAAGGAATAGATTTAAATAGTGTATTTACTGCAGGTACAATTAATAAATATTAGGTTTAGAGGTTTTTGCAAATGATCTTCCAGTCCATTCAGTGATGTTATCATCCAATTTTGTCCTCTTCTTCTTTGGCATAAGGTGGTAGTGTGTAGGATGGTAGTAGATGGATTGTTGGCACATGATGTGTTGATACCAATTCAACATTCTTTTTGCCATGAGATGTTGAGACTTTAAAAATACAGAAAAATAAATAAATACATGTGCAAATTCTCAAAGACTACTAGATTTTGATAAAGTCTAAAAATAACATGGAAAAGCAGACATTGGTGTCTCCCCAACATGGATGTCATAGTAAGTACACCACATGACTCTTCTCAACCACATGAACACAGGAAAAAATAATTAAATTTTGGCTTTCATTTGGAGTTGATCTTTGGCCTGTATAAAGATGAAGCAAAAGATACTCAAGATGACTTAAAACAAGAACACAAAAAAGCACACAAGGAACAGACTCATGGAGAGCATAAAAGAGAATTCAAAGCAAGTACACAAAGGAGGGGACACTAGAAAACTCACAGGAAGCAGACAAACAGCTTGATCATGTTTATTAAATTGGCCTTGTGCCAAACATAACTGAACTCTTCACAATTTAAAATTATCAGAGGGTTGGAAAAAAGAAATCTGTTTGTATAAATAAATGAACATTTATTTATCAAACAGAATAACATCAAATTGTATCTATGAAATTATTAAATTCTGAAAATGTTCTAAGAGAAAGAATAGTAAAGAGTTTAAAAATTAAGAGTTGGTTTTAGCAAAATGTGATTTGTGAAGAAAAAATAAGTTTATGTTTTGCTGTGTGTATCAACAAAGTAGTAGTAATGACTTTGTTCCTCTCTTTTTGTGTAGACAGTGAGTAGGTGACAAGAAAAAGGAGAGATAAAGAAAGCAGTACGAGAGAGAGTGGTGAGAGGGTGCATATACAAGTTGTCAGGACAGGTGTCCAGGTGGTCAACAATTTCTGTTACCTCGTGGCTGTTCACTGCTTGCTCATCTCCCTGTTTGATTCAACTTTCTTTCTCCATTCATATCAAAGGACAATTTGACATTGGCTTGTTAGTTTTTTTTAATTTTGTAAATAGCTCCCTTTGCAAACCAATCTTTTTTCTATTAGTCAAAAAGAATTTTCACACTGGCTCACAAATTTGAAAACAGTGAAGAAAAGAGAGTTATTTTTATTTCATATTCATCCCAAGGGCACACAAGATAAATCAAAATAAACACACAAGTGTGGGCACACAAAAGAGGGGGACACAAGATGTTTCAGAGCAAGCATACAGAGGGAATCATACAAGACAACTCACAGCAAACCCACAAAGGAGTACAAACATGGTGACACATAACAAGTATACAAAGGAGAACACACAAATAAGGACACACAACAGGACTCACAACAACAAGTACACAAAAGAGACCATGCAAAATTACTTAAAGAAAACATGCAAAAGTGGTCACCAGAAATGACTCCCAACAAACACATGAAAGACTCCTGGCATTCACACAAAGGAGTGCAAATAAGCACATGAAGGAGAACATGAAAAATGATTCACAGTGAGCTTAGAAAAAACAACACACAAGAGGACTCATGGCAAGCACACAAAAAAGAGCACAGAAAATGACTCAAAGAAACATATAAAAGAGTACTCATAACAAGCACAGAAAGAAGGGCAGTCAAGATGATGCACAAGGAATTCAGAAGCACAGGTAAACTTACAAGAAATAGTCAAAGGAGCAAGTATACAAAAGAGGCTATACAAGATGGCTCATATATGAAAAGAAGAAGGTAGGTTGAACCAGTGTATTGGAATAACAGAACATATATACAAAATAAGTGTATTATTACAGCAGATAGAAGTGTTCATCTGAACTGTCAAGTTACACTGTGTCTTGACTGCCTTCTTTAGGAAATCTCACAGGTTAGTATTTATGAAGGAGGAATTCATTCAAATGTAGATAGAGCACCATAGTACTACTCTTTTTTTTTTGCATCTGACTTTTATACTCTCTCACACATGAACGTTTTTCCTTTTGTTAAATTTTCTAGACCTGTAATTCTTTTTGTTAATACATGCATTGTCATTTGTTTTATATTTACTGTTTTGTATTTCTTTTTTTTACCTGAACTCACATTTAGCCCAGCAATATTGTTTGCAGAATAAATGTTCTAGGAGCTTATAAATGTTTACTGTCCAAAATGTTTATTCTTGCAACATAATGGCAACTAATATTTACCCAAACATACTAGTATCCTGCAACAAGGTGCACACAAGGTAACTCACAGTGAGCACGAAAAGGAGTGCACACAAAGGAGGGTACATAATTAAACTCATAGTAAACACACAAAAGAGACCATATCAATGACTTTCAGTAAACACACAAAGGGGGTCACAAAATGACTCACAGCAAGTACACTAATGACACACTGGAAGTACACAAATGAGGGCACACAGCAGGAACAGTAAAGTGGGCACAAAAGTAGACTCATGACAAGCACAAAGGCACACCCATAAGATAACCTGCATTTAGCACACATAGGAGAACAAAAAGGAGTACCCACAGTACCCACATTTACTTACTCTCATTTGGTCACTCACAACATATTCACAGATCAACCCAAATGAGATAAAATATTTGAATACCCAACTACATTGACTATTGAGAAAGATATATTTCCTAAAGGAGTTACTTCTATCCACACACACACACACACACACACACACATACGTCTGGGCCCATACCATAAAAAATGATGACAAAATGTATTGATATGGTGTCTAAAATCACAGCAACATTTATATTGATGTACCTATCATTAAGTATCTTACATTAAGACACAAGAAACCCCCCCATGAGCATGACAGGAAGAATATATATATATATAATTATAATATATATATATATATATATATATATATATATATATATATATATATTCTTCACTACTCAATGACATAATTATTGCAAAAAAATAAAACAATAAGGCACTGTTAAAGACCAAACATGCAGTAAGAGCTTCCATAACTGGTAATAAAGCCACTATTGTCTCTCTAATGGACTGAGCTGACTCATTATTCTCTCTTTCCATGAATGTGACAAGAGAGAAATAAATATATATATATATACAAAACAGTCTTTATTGGAGAGGATATATATGTTCGTGTCTACATATATTATATATATTATGCACACATTGATTAATCCCTACATATGTGTACATTTGTTTTTAACTTTATTTTTCTAGATTCTTTATGAACTCTCTCTACCTTCTAAAAACACTTTTTCTCTTTTGTTTAATTGTTACCATTGTTGTTATGAAATTCTATTCAGGTTTGCTTCTCAATGCTGTTTTATTCTTCATTTTGGATATGAAGAAATTGTTCACTCTCTCTCTCTCTCTCTCTCTCTCTCTCTCTCTCTCTCTCTCTCTTTCATCTGTCATTAGCTGAAAGATTACCTTCCATTTCTTTTAAAGTGGATTAACAGTAAATGTCTTCATTCAACTATCAAAACAAGGCCAGTAATAATCAGCAGTTTCTCATGCAACAAAGGTCTTCGATTGAACCAGTTTCTTGCTTGATAGTGTCTCACACTGTGTCATTTGTGATGTGGTCTATGTAGAATATTTAAGAAAAATTAAGAAGACCACTGTCTAAAAAAGTCTGATCTTTGATTTCAGACATATGTTATAGTCTTTCCAGATGTTTCTTAGTTTTGCAACAGTTTGTGCTGTTCTTGAAATTATTTCTATTCTAGAGCCTACTTGGCTGAAAACTAAGCAAAGATATTTGAATTGTCTCATTACTCTAATTTTTGTCTTGGTCGCTTCACACTTTCTAAATAATCCTTCCCAATAATCTTTAAATTATTAATATAACAGAAAGAAAACTGAAACAACTGCAACCTATTCCATGAAATATTAAACAATTAAAATAAAATGTTCAGTTAATATTATCTTTTGAAAGATAAAGAAGAAAAACCTTAAAAAAACAAGTTAAAAACAATGCATTTGAACTTGACAAACAACATATTCTAATTATCATTTTTTGCATGAATGAGATGTTATGGCTATTACTGCTGGGTTGATTCTTTTGCCTAAACATCCAAAACTTGTTAAATAGCTTTTGCTGCTGAAATAAAGAGGCAAAGAGAAAAGGAAAGATACAGAGACACTAGAGGGAGTTTGGACACTGATTTTATTTTTGGTTCCAACGAACTCTTGTTGGAGAAATTCCTTCCTGAACAGTTTGGCACGTCTTTACCATCCAAAGTCCATCAGAGAAAGAGGTCGAGTTTATTTTTGGTGCCAGGAAGCCTCTCTTTTTGCACATGCATGAGTTGTTTCTCCTGTCAGAGGACTCCTGGGAGATTTTTATGTTTATTTTATTTCATACTTTTATTTTATTTTGTATTTTTATTTTATTTCGTAGTTTTTATTTTATTTTGTATTTTTATTTTGTTTAGTGTTTTTTATTTTATTTCATATTTTTATTTAATCCCTACACATGAAAGCTGTCATTAAAATTTCATTGACATGATTTTTATCTGAATATATATTGACATATGAAAATTTTTACTTAAAGCTTAATCAACTTTTCAAAAAAACTTCAAATTGAAATTTAATGAAACTGTGATAATTGAAACAATTAAAGAATATCATGAGTAGAATAAAACAACAAAAACAAAAAAAATAATGCAAGATAGCAAAGTTTCTTTTATGTTCTGTGTCTGTTTCAGATGTAGGCAATCATGGTTCTCCACAACTTCTTACCCTTTGTAATTTTAAGCAATGTTTGTTCCTTTATTATGCTTTCCAGTCCCTGTTCTACTAGCCATTTACACAAGTTACTTATGTTATTTTCTTTTTGTCCTTCTCAACTTCTACTTTATCCTATGAGTGTCAAATTCTCAAAGCTCCTTTTCCTCATTATGTCTCAGAAATTTCAACTCTTTCTAATTTTAACTACAAGTGTTTTTTAATACCCACTTTTTAAAAGAATTTCTCATCACTCACATGTTCTTTTTTGCATGTATGAGATGTTATGGCTATTACTGCTGGGTTGATTCTTTTGCCTAAACATGCAAAACTTGTTAAATAGTTTTTGCTGCTGAAATAAAGAGGCAAAGAGAAAAGGAAAGATACAGAGACACTAGAGGGACAGTTTGGACACTGATTTTATTTTTGGTTCCAACGAACTCTTGTTGGAGAAATTCCTTCCTGAACAGTTTGGCACGTTTTTACCATCCAAAGTCAAACAGAGAAAGAGGTCGAGTTTATTTTTGGCCTCTCTTTTTGCACATACGTGGATTGTCTTTCCTGTCAGAGGACTCCTGGGAGATTTTTATGTTTATTTTATTTCGTACTTTTATTTTATTTCGTATTTTTATTTAATCCCTACGACACATCCCTACTCAATGTAACAGAGCTACAGTAAGGATGCATTGAAAGCAAAGTTAGTCTTTTATAAGGTGCATGTGTGTATGTTACTCTTTTCAATGTACATATAATTTTGTTTGTGTATTTTTATGTGTAGTAAAAAAGTTCATTGTTTCTTGCAAACCGCACACGTCTACCCGAGTGGATGAGGATTGGTTCCTTTGGTGAGTCTTGCTGCGTTTCAGGTGTTGGTGATGATGTGTTTTCTGTTAGGCTGTGTTTTTGTTTTCATTCTTTTTCTGGGCATGGACGAGTGTTGCTGGTTTTAATTGCTCAATTGAAACCATTTGCTCATCACCAGCCAATGTCTCTATGATAAAACATTTCTCTTCTTGTTTTATTACTTTGTATGGCCCTGAATATGTAGCTTCCAGAGGTTTCCTAATCCTGTCAGTTCACAGCCATACATGTGTTGCTGATTTTACTTCTTTAGGTATAAAGGATTTTTGAGTTGTATATAGCTGTCCTTCTGAAAGGAGGGTTATATCCAACTCTTGCATCTCTTTGGCAATTTTTTTAAGTCATGTATTGTCAGGTCGGGATATTCCTGCTCGATTATTGATATTGGAAGTAATAACTGGGTTCCTGTGACAGCAGTGGCCAGGGAGAACCCTTGCTCATTAGGCATATTCTTAATACCAAGCAATATAATTGGTAATGCATCCAACCAGCTCTGCTTTCTTATCATGATTGCTGTTTTAAGAGTACGGTGCAACCTTTCGGTTATTCCATTGGTTGTAAGCCGTTGTACGGAGCCTGTGAAAACCTATTATAGCAGACAGGTCCCTAAACAGTTCACTTCAAATTGACTTCCCCTATCTGTAACGCATGTAATGGGACTCCAAAGCAAGAGATCCATGTACGCAGGAATGCCAATGCTATGGTGGTAGCAGAGGTGTCTTGTAGAGGTGTAGCTTCTACCCATCTCGTTGCTCTATCAATGCACGTAAGATGGAGATGTGTATACCCCATCATAGGTGGTGGTGGATAACAAGGGACCAATGATGTCTATATGCACGGTTTCAAACCTTCCTTATGGTAGAGAGAAAAGTGTGGTTTCTGTTCTAGTGTGTCTAGAAATCTTATACTGTTGGCATAGTAGACAGCTTTTGACCCAAGATCGTGTAGTACCCCCTTACTAGAGGTCAGAAATAATACTACCTCATACAAGTACCAATGATGCAGGATTAGTGATAGTCAACCTATATTACATTAAATAAAGTACTTTTTATTTGTTTTGTAGATTTGTATATTTAATCCATGTTAAAAATAAAAATAATTGAAATAAAATGTCATTTGATATTTATGAAAAGACTTTTGACATCATATATACTGCCGCTGGATCCGGACAAACAACAAGGTACATGTATATATAAAAATATAATCTTAGTTTTATTTTCCCGTCGGTGATGCTTGTGTAAAGCAAGAGAGCAGCCGGAAAGAGTTGCACACATGAAGAGTTGTGGGGAGTCAGCGGGAGTTCTGTTTTCAGCCAAACATTCTAGACTTTATATAGCCTTAAAACTCACATTTTCGTTTTTTTGTGTTGATGCTTTGTTGACTTATCTATGACCCGATGTATCTTTCAATCACAACCAGCAGTCAATTTAATTGGAGTAGATAGATCTATCGCCCGGTTCACACTCCACCCATGTCTATTGAACAGGTTAAGAGGCTCATCCATTGTTCCCTGTTTAGGATATGGTTTCCGGCTTTCTCTTTTCTGATCTTTTCACTATTACGTAGCCCCCTGCACATCAGTGGCGTTACCGCCTTGCTCGGGGTGATACGATTAAAAAAAAAAAAAAAAAAAAAAAAATTAACTTTGTCTTCTTCTCCCTCCTTTTCTCCAGGTGCTTCCACCTAGGTCACGAACTACTTTCCCAGAAATCCCTTCATCTCTCACTCCCTCTCTTTTTCTCTCTCTGGCCCAGCAACTAATAGCAGTTCAGCTTTTTTTTAGTTCCTCAAAAGATTTCACACCATCCACACGTGCTACTCTCGCCAGCGGACATTTTAGCCAGCCACGAGTGACTCACACAAGAATACAGACGAAGTTAAATAAAGTTTGTTTTAACAGGTTAATATTTGTATCTCTTAATTATTATCCAAAACATACTAGGTACAAATATTACAATGGTGACCCCGACTTCAAGGATATAAACGCAACCTTCTCGAAACTCCAGGATAAATGCAACATTTCAACTTCACGTCGCAAACGTTTTAAGAGAGAACCTTCGACGTAAGTAGAAAAAGAAAATTCCTCTTTTCTTCGTCTACAAGAACACACACACACACACACACACACACACACACACACACACACACACACACACACATACACACACACTATATATATATATATATATATATATATAGATATATATATATATATATATATACAAAAAAATGGAAGAAGTCTATCTACAGCAAATTATAAAAACACCAGAGTTCATGGAAACGGCAGTGAATGGCTGGTTTTCTGTTCTGGAAGCGCAGTTCCACCTGCGCAATATAACGGCCTACACAACAAAATTTTACACGGTCATATCATCTCTGCCTGCAGAAGTGGTAGCAAAAAATACCTATAGCAACTTTAGAATCAAGAAACTACAAGAAAATAAAATGTTCAGTTGTTGAGGCCCACGAAAGGACGAAGCCGGAATTGCTCGACAAATTAATGTCAACAACTACCATTATCGGCCGTCCGTCAACATACTTACAGGAAATGCTATCGATAGCAAAACGTATAGGTATCGGTGAAGAAATTGTAATACACAAATTCCTTCAGGCCCTACCAGCGACAATTTTCCCCGTCGTTGTCTCACAAAAGGCGTTAAGTCCAACTCAACTTGGAAAGCTAGTGGATGAGCTCATGCCTTTGCTTAACAACATCAACGCGACAGCGTTCACCGCTCAGCATAATACACAAAAAACTGATAAAAACAAAAACAATGTTTCATGCCGATAGGAATTAAACCTTATTTTCCTGAACAGAAAACCAAAATATGTAGAGAGCACACCTCTACTTTGCCGAGCAAGCGAGAACTTGCAAACCTTGGTGTAAATGACCGAAGAAACAAAATATAAAAACACTACCAAGCTCGCGTCCACCCACACCAACACCAACAGACTCGGGAAACTAGTAGCGCGAACCATGTTTATCCCCTTGAATTCGCCGCTATTACAAATCGATGCACGATTAGGGACAACAATATTAAAATTCATAGTAAATACTGGCGCAAGTATCTCAGTAATACCAGCGTCTATGTTAAGCGGTGTCTCATTACATCCAACACTAGTATCACTCACCACTGCTAATGGAGAGAAGATAAAATGCCATGGACAAGCAAACCTAGAGATTGGGATACCTAGTTTGGAAGGTCATTTTCCTGGATATTTGTGGTTGCAGATTTCACCAATCCTCTCCTTGGATTTGACTTCTTAAATAAATTTGGTTTCATAATCGACTGCAAAAATAAAACAATTTACGACCCATTAACAGCCACCAAAAAGAAATTAATATGAAACTCGATATCACCAATAAACGTGGTCATTAACAAAGTGGAACTACCCACACTAATTCAAACCAGTCTGGATAAATACCCAGAAATCATCTCTCCACATATAAACAAAAATAACTACTGCGGTGTTTATCACAGAATTGATACAGGTAGCCACTTATCGGTTTTTGCATCCAGACAGCTATCTGCCGAAAAACTAACGGAAGAATTTAAAAGACTCATACACGAAGGCGTGATAGCTCCTTCAGACAGCGAATGGTCAAGCCCACTACATCTAGTAAATAAGCAGAGTGGATGTTACCGCTGTTGTGAAGACTACCGTGCACTAAACAGCATCACTAAAAGTGATAGATACCCCATTCCCAATATAAATTCATTGACAAAAAAACTCGCTAATAAACAGCGATTTACAAAAATTAATTTAATTTCGGCTTACCATCAAATTAAAATGCACCCAGACGATATTCCTAAAACAGCTGTTATTTCGCCGATGGGTCTTTTACACTATGAATTTATGCTGTTTGGACTGAAAAATTCTTCAGTAACTTTTCAAAGATACATGGACAGAATTTTTCGAGATATAGACTGTCTTTATATAGATGACATCCTAATCTTCAGTGACGACGAGCAGTTCTACAAGAAAGATATAGACACAGTTTTTAGAATTTTACAAGAAAATAACCTAAAATATCATTATCGAAATCTATTTTCAATGTAACATCACTCGATTTCCTAGGTTTCAGAATTAATTAAAAGGGAATCACACCAACTGCTAATAAAGTAAAAGAAATAGAATCTTTTCCGTGTCCAAAAGATGCTAAAAGCTTACGCAGATTTCTTAGTATGGTAGGATTTTACAGGAAGTTAATACCAGGATTTGCAAAGTTAGTTTTACCTTTATCTGAAAGAATGAGATTAACCCTCTAGGGCCATTCGTATCATATTTGATACAGTATTTCCCTATAAGGAAACATTTGGTATTTCCCTATAAGGAAACATTTGGTATTCATTGACTGAGCAGTCAGTACTGCTTTCATTTGAAATTTATAAAATATTTCTCTTAAAAAAATTTTCAGGAAAATATTTCTTTCAAGGCTTGTTTTCATACTGTATCAAATATGATACGAATGGCCCTAGAGGGTTAACACCTAGAGGATTAATTACGTTGAATAATGTGGAAAAACAATCCTTTTCTAACATTATAAAAATACTTGGTGACATAATTATAACTAACCTAATTATCCCATCCTCAACCAACTTGTACACAATATCATTTGGTCACGGACAGCAGCAAATATGCAGTAGGTGCTGCCTTACATCAGATCATAAATGGAAATCCAATACTAATAGGATTCTTCTCAAAGAAACAGACGTCAACACAGACAAGATATTCCACTTTCGACCGTGAACTTTTAGCTGCATATTTGTCAGTGTTACACTTTCGCCACCTCATAGAAGGCCGTGAAATATTACTTTTGACAGATCATAAACCAATATGCGGTGCATTCCACAGTCTAAAACCTGCCAAATCAGATAGACAACAAAGACAGCTAGCAATTATAACAGAATTAATTTCAGATATAGCCCATGGGTAACCAAAGAGTAACCAAAAGGGTAACCAAAATATAGTTGCAGATTGTCTGTCTCGCCCAACCTTTTCTGTACAAATAGATATGTACGATCTCCCAGCACTTGCAGATGCACAAAAATCAGACACTGAAATACAGTCCTTCCCAGATTTAAAGAAATTCACATTATCTGGAAAAGATCAATTTGTGTTATGTGATACATCAACGTCATACCTGAGACCTTTTGTACCGTGCACACTACGAAAATCTATCTTCGACAGCTTGCATTCAGTATCACACCCTGAAACAAAATCATCTATGAAAATGATTAAGGCTAGATTTTACTGGCCACACATGGATAAAACCATCAAAGAAATATGTAAATCATGCACATCTTGCCAACAAGCAAAAATATACAGACATACCAAATCACCTGTACAAATGTTGGAAATACTATCATCAAGATTTCTTACTATACACATAGATATAATTGGACCACTACCAGCAGCAAAATGCTCCAAAAATCCTTACATCAATCCACGTCGGTATATTTTAACATGTATAGATCAAACCAGTCGATGGATAGAAGCACAACCTATATCGGACATTACAGCACAAACCGTAGCCGAAGCTTTTGTAAACATGTGGATTACTCGCTTTGGTGTTTCTCTCCATGTCATAACAGACAGAGGTGTTACATGAGGAACTAAACAAGGGCTTTCACCGTTTAGAGTTAAGGCCCTTGGGGCTACTTATTTAGTTAGTTGATAATAAAGACGCTGTCATGTAGAAGCATAGTTGTCGTTGTGTTGTGTTTAATCCGTGGGCATCCGAAGAAATGACACATGGTGGCAGCGGTGGGATTTAAGGATGTCCATTAAAAAGAGGAAAAAACAAAACAGTGGAAAGGTAGCAGCTAAAGAAGGAAAACAGGACAGATAAGTAACGTCTAATTGCTTGTTTAAATTCGTAAGTACCTCACGTGGAAAAAAAAATGTCGGAAGTGGGCATGGATGAAGTAAACAGACCAGTAGCTTGCATAAGACCACCACCACCACCCCTATGTATGGAGTTATTTAAGTTATTTAAACTGAAATGGCATAACTATGCAATTATTACGTATTTGACGAGGCAGTCAGTACAATATCAAACGGCACTTTTGCTTCACACGTTGGGAGACGAAGCATTAAAAGTGTATTACGGTTTTCAGTTTTCAACGCCCGAAGATGAAAGAACGCCCACCGAAATTATTCAGGCGTTTGATAAATATGCTATAGGGGAAACAAATGAAACCTACGAGCGGTACGTTTTTCACACGAGGAAGCAAGGAATCAGAGACCGTGGAATCATTTATTACGGCGCTTCGGACATTGGTAAAAACGTTCAATTTTTGTGACAATTGCGTTTCCTCAGTAGTGCTGGGAATAAATAACCCCCAGACACAAGCCGACTTATTAAAAATAAGACAGATTTGCAACAATGCATTGACATTTGTAAGCTGTCTGAAAATGCTACTCTACAATCTAGAATCCTAAGGCCCGAGTGGGTGAACAGAGTGGATCTCAAACTCAAGAAAAAGACATTGGCAAAAACTGAGAGAGAGTTCAGGGGATGCGCACTACAACATGGACCAAGTAAAGAGTTATGTCCGGCACTTGGCAAGACATGCTATAACTGTAACAGGAAAAATCACTTTGCTGCGAAATGCAGATTATCATGGAAAAAGAAGATTCAGACTGTCAAAACACAACAATATGACCATGAAAACGACAGTAGTAGTTGTTCAGACTATGGACAGGTAGACAGCGTGACAATTAAAGAAAGGGTGAATTCTGTGAGTCAGGCGGGAGTGATAAAAGCGGAAATGATGGTGAAAGGAAAGCCAATTATTTTTCAACTCGACAGTGGAGCGTCAGTAAACATACTGAACGAGAAGCACGTGAAGGGGAAAACACTTGAGCATTCAAATAAGACTCTGGTCATGTGGAATGGAGCAGAAGTGAAGCCACTGGGAGAGTGTCGAGTTAGAATGATAAACCCCAAAACTGGAGGAAAATATGCGGTCAAGTTTGTCATAGTGAAAGAGGATTTCCATCCCTTACAAATGCGATTTCCATCCCTTGCAAATGCGATTCAAAAAATGGCACTCATCACAATCAACAATGACCAGTTCAAAATGGTTGCCAAAGTTTCCCAAGGGGATAAATGCAACAGCCAGAACTCGGACAGCATCATAAACGAGTTCGCAGATGTATTTAAGGAGGAACTGGGTAAACTACCGGGAAAGGTACATCTGGAGGTGGATCCAGGAGTAACACCAAATGTAGAAGCAGCACGAAGAGTACCAGTGGCACTTAAAGACCAATTAAAAGTCGAGTTGGAAAAACTGGTTAGAAAGAAGGTTATTGAACCAGTAAGTGAGCCGACACCCTGGGTAAGTGCATTGGCACTAGTAGTGAAGAAAAATGGAAAGCTAAGGATTTGCATAGACCCGAGACCACTGAATAAAGCTCTGAAAAGGGAACATTTCCAGCTTCCTACACTGGACGATTTACTGCCAGAACTGGCTGACAGCAAGGTATTTTCCACTCTGGATCTAAGAGATGGATTTTGGCATGTACGATTGGATGAAGCTAGTAGTCGCTTGACGACATTTACTACGCCGTTTGGTCGGTTTCGGTGGAAAGTTTTACCATTTGGGATTGCTCCAGCTCCGGAAATATTTCAAAAGGCCCTCCATAACAATGTATCTGATTTAGAGGGGGGGTGATTAATAGGGCGGATGATCTTCTGGTGATCGGGAAGGGTGATCGGGAAGGGTGATCGGGAAGGGTAAAACAATGGAAGAAGAAGCAACAGTTGATCATGACATAAAACTCAGGAAACTGTTACAGAGATGTCGTGATCGTGGGATGCGACTAAATGCCGAAAAATTAAACCTACGACAAACATCTATATCTTTCCTGGGTCACCTGATAACCAGTGATGGTTTACTTCCTGATCCTGGGAAGGTAAAAGCCATAAAAGAGATCCCATGCCCAACAGATGTTAAAGGAGTGCAACGATTGGTGGGATTTGTGAATTATCTGGCAAAATTTCTGCCACACATATCTGACGTGATGGCCCCAATTCGGAATTTAGTGAAGGCAGATGTGCCATGGACGTGGTCCCAAATTCACGAAGAGGCTTTTGGCAAAATTAAAAAGTTAGTAAGTGAGGCACCGGTATTGAGGTATTATGACTCCAACAAATCTTTGGTCATTCAATGTGATGCAAGTGAGAAGGGCATGGGGGCTGTACGACTGCAAGAAGGTCAACTCCTAGCCTATATCAGCCGTGCGCTGACCGACACAGAAACTCGGTATGCACAAATTGAAAAAGAACTGCTAGCAGTAGTCTATGCTAGTGAAAGGTTTCATCAATATACTTTTGGTCGACGGATAACAGTACTGACCGATCATAGGCCATTGGAAGCTATCATGAAAAAAGAATTGGGGAAATGCCCAAAACGCCCGCCAAACATGCTGATGAGACTACAGGCTTATGATGCTACCGTTCTGTACCATCCGGGTAAGAAGATGTTCCTTGCAGACACACTATCAAGAGCATACATCCATAGTGTGAACAGCGAATATATGGACGAGGAAGATGATGTCAAAGAAACTGAATATATTCCTGTAACAGAGAGAAGGCTGGGTGAACTGCGCTCAGCCACGAAGGAAGACAGAAGCATGCAGCAGTTGCAGCAAGTAATTGTGGAAGGATGGCCAGAAGAAAAAATACATCTTGACCCAGAGGTGAGACCATACTTTAGTATGCGAAATGAACTGGCGGTACAAGATGGGTTAATTTTCAGAGGTAACCGGGTAGTGGTTCCAATGACCCAACGGGCTGTGTTGAAAGAAAAGCTGCATTCCACACACCTAGGAATAGAAGGATGTTGCAGGAGGGCAAGAGAATGTTTATACTGGCCAAACATGAACAGTGATATCAGGGACTAGGTGTCAAAATGCCCCACATGCAGAAAATACGTAGTAGCCAGTCCAGCAGAACCATTAATGGTCCATGAAGTTCCGGACAGACCCTGGGCAAAAGTGGGAGTAGATCTCTTTAGGTTTGGAGATCGAGACTATCTCTGCACTGTTGATTATATGAGCAACTTCTGGGAAATTGATCATCTGCAGAATACAGAAGCAAAGACATTAATAACCAAACTAAAACACCATGTTGCACGACAAGGAATACCAGATCAGGTGGTAACTGATAATGGGCCGCAGTTTAGCAGTCAGGAATTCTCTACGTTTTCAAAAAAGTGGTGTTTTACACATACACCTGTCAGTCCATACAATAGCAAGGCAAATGGCAAAGTGGAATCTGCGGTAAAGATGGCAAAGAACCTTTTCCGGAAAGCGATGGAAGATAAGGCTGATCCATACCTAGCAATGTTGGATCACAGGAATACGCCAGCTAAAGGTCTCTTATCACCAGCTCAGAAGCTGATGTCAAGAAGAACAAAAACACTTCTCCCAACTAGAGAGGAGTTACTCAAGCCAGAATTGCCCAAAAATCTAAAAAAGTTTGTTAAGCGAGATAGCAGGAGACAAGAACAGTCTTTTAACCACAAAGTAAAACCACTTCAACCGTTACAGCCTGGAGATGTTGTACGGATGAAACCACACATAAAGGGTCAGAAAGAGTGGAAGAAGGCAATCGTATGGTGGAGACTGGATGAACAGTCATACCATGCAGAATTGGATGGGAAATTATATCGACGGAATAGGGTGGACTTGAAAACAATTGCAGAAGCACCCCCACCTACATCATTGATTCACCAGCCATATGAAGTGCAGAGCGAGTTACCCAGGAATGAAGGTCGGGGTACAGAAGAAACAGGTGACACAGATCGACCTCAATATGAAGGTGAAATAAGAGAAAGACTAAACCCAGCACCAACCCCAACAACACCAAGTCCAGAAAGAACAAAACCAAGCCCGAAAAGAGTGCGGACAACACGGCCCGGAAGAGTAGTAAGAGATCCTGTGAGATTCAAGGACTTCACAAAATAAAGTGAAAAGGGTAGAATAATCCCTGTTAGGCAAGAGGGTAGTCAGCCCAATGAATGCCTAGGTCACTTTACTTTATATATTTTATTTTAATTCTTATCAGACTTTTTTTTGTTTGTCTTTGAGAAAAGGGGAAGATGTTGCATAAGGAACTAAACAAGGGCTTTCACCGTTTAGAGTTAAGGCCCTTGGCGCTACTTATTTAGTTAGTTGATAATAAAGACGCTGTCATGTAGAAGCATAGTTGTCGTTGTGTTGTGTTTAATCCGTGGGCATCCAAAGAAATGACACAAGAGGCACACAGTTTGAAAGCGAACTATTCCTCGAACTGTCACAAATTATTGGATTCTATAGACTTACGTACAACATCCTATCATCCACAATGTAATGGACTTATAGAAACAGCACAAACCGTAGCCGAAGCTTTTGTAAACATGTGGATTACTCGCTTTGGTGTTTCTCTCCATGTCATAACAGACAGAGGCACACAGTTTGAAAGCGAACTATTCCTCGATCTGTCAAAAATTATTGGATTCTATAGGCTACGTACAACATCCTATCATCCACAATGTAATGGACTTATAGAAAGAGCCCACGGAACTTTAAAAGCAGCTATTATGGCCCGAAAAGAATCTTGGATTTCAGCCCTACCAATAGTTCTCTTGGGAATTCGAAGTATGCCCAACTGCTCCAATTTTTCTCCTTTTATGCGGTAACAGGTGCACAAATGTTATTGCCACAACTAATGATAAATACAGAAAATACAGAAATGGTTACACAAGATTTTACAAGAGAACTGCACAAAACTATGGCAAAATTTGATCTGACAAAACTATGGCAAAATTTGATCTGACAGACTTTTCAAACAGAGAAAAATCAACAACAACAAAAAAAAATCATACGTGCCAGATCAACTTCTAACCTGTGATAAAGTTTGGATTAAGATAGATCGCGTTCGGAAACCGCTAGAAGTACCCTATTCAGGTCCTTACATGGTACTCGAACGAACACCAAAATATTTCCTAATAGAAACTAACCCAAACACGCATACACAAGTTTCAATAGACGGTTTGAAAATAAACAACAATCAAAATGTACGCAAAATGCAACCAACAATACAAATAAAAAACCTGATAGTTTACCACCTGAAAAAGTACAAGAACATAAAACGAAAACAAGAACTTCAGGTAGAACAGTTACATGGAAAAAGGATAACAAATACATTTATTATTAAGCCACGGAGTCAATAAATAAATAAATAAATAAATAAATAAATAAATAAGATTAAACTAAAACGAGAACTCCGTTAACTGGTAGAGGAGTATTTGTAGTACCCCCTTACTAGAGGTCAGAAATAATACTACCTAAACATATTAACTTTGCCTTCTTCTCCCTCCTCTTCCCCAGGTGCTTCCACCTAGGTCACGAACTACTATCCTAGAAATCCCTTCATCTCTCACTCCCTCTCTTATATTTTCGTTAAAGTAAAAATTTCTATTGCACGTGATTTTGCACATGTTCCTTTTCCTTTTAAAAGGCTGAGTTCTTTTCTTTCTTCTGCATTTTGTTTACCTGCTCTTGCGTTTACTACTACCCGCTCTTGCGTTTACTGCATGCTCTTGTGTTTTACTACTTACTGTTGCGTTTACTACTTGCCTTTACTTTTGCTATTGGCTGTGAAATTAGTTCGGTAAAGCCTAGTAAAGAGGTTTTGTTCTGTCTTCAGTTTTACGCTAAAACACCACCACAATTTACCGAACTAATTTTCTATTTTCCTCATGGAGAAAATAATTCGCCTGGACAAATTTGATGTTTCCTCGGCAGACCCACAGGCCAGCAAGCTTTGGAGATTATGGTATCGTAACTTTAATTACTACCTCTCAACTATTGCTTCGTTAAACCCTGATAAACTCGAAGTTCTCTATTTAAACATCGGTCCCACTGTTGCTGACGTTATCGAGGGTTGTTCTGGCTTTGAACATGCTGTTGACTTACTGAAAGGTGTCTACGACAAGTCTTCAAGTGTTATTCATGCTAGACATCTGCTTTCTACGCGTTTGCAACAAGAAAGCGAGTCTGTCGACCAATACCTTCAGGCCTTGAATCGACTTGCCGCTGACTGTTGCTTTAAAGACGTAATGGCCACCACTTACAGGGATGAATCTGTCCGTGATGCATTTATTCGTGGTCTTCGGTCCTCATTGATACGTGCTAGGCTCCTTGAAACTGACACACTAACTCTTGCAGAAGCTACTCAATGTGCTAGGGCTTTAGAACAAGCTCACTTTCGCGCGGAATCGTATGCCACCCAGATTGGAGCAGCCGCCGTTACTTCTATTACTGGAACTAAAAATGTGTTGACCGATTCTGCCGAGGAGGCCACTGGTATTTCTAAAAATTCTGCTCTAACTGATTCTCCAATGAAGTGTGACTCTGTACTGTTCTCTGCTACCCTTCCTGTTCGTTGCAAGTGTTACAACTGTGGAGGGAGACGTCACTTTAAGGACGACTGCCGCCTCTGCCCTGCCCGCGATAAGGTATGTCGAAGCTGTGGTAAACTCGGGCATTTTTCTAAAGTTTGCCGTTCTACTCTACCGACACATTCACGTTCTTCTTCTGCTATCATAGGGGCCCGTTCTAAAGGTGGTGATAGTTGCCCTCCTATCACCGAAACTGTGGAGTTAAAAGGGAAAAAGTTAACTGCCCTCATAGACACCGGCAGTTCTGATAATTTTATCAGTGCCCGTATTGTCAAAACAATGAGACTGCCCACTTTAAAACGGAACTCCGTAATTTCTATGACATCATCCGCCGTTTCCCTTAAACTGTCTGAATATTGCACCGAGAACATTTTCTTCTATGGTTGCGAATATAAAGAGATTGACCTTACTGTGCTTCCTGACTCCTGTATGGACATTATACTCGGAGTGCCGTTTTTGAAACTACACCGGGGTATTACTATTTCTTTTGGTGGATCTCAGGAAGTTTTAAAAATCTGCGCGCTAACCAGGATCAGTTGTGCCCCTGTAAAATTGTTCCGAAACCTGCCCCCTGATTGCAGACCCATTGCTACTAAATCCCGAAACTACTGTGCAGAGGATGCCCGATTTATTGAAAAAGAAATGCTTCAACTGCTTGAAGACGATGTTATCGAAACCAGCTATTCACCGTGGCGTGCTCAAATTGTTGTGACTTCGTCGCCTAATAGAAAGAAACGATTGGTGGTTGATTTTTCCCAAACCATTAACCGTTTCACACTACTTGACGCGTACCCTTTGCCTCGGATTGAGGATCTCGTAAACCGAATTGCCCAGTATCATATTTTTAGTACGATTGATTTGTCTAAAGCTTACTACCAGATCGAAATTTGTCCCGAAGATCGGCCTTACACGGCTTTTCAAGCTGGAAATCGTTTGTATCAATTCAAACGAATACCCATAGGTGTCACTAATGGGGTTTCTGCCTTTCAACGATTTATGAATTCCTTTATTTCTGAAAATAAGTTATCCGGAACTTTTTCTTACATTGATGACATTACTATTTGTGGTAAAACTCAAGAGGAGCATGACACTAACTTGGAACGTTTCTTAAAGGCTGCCTCAACATACAACCTCGAAATAAACCGAGAAAAATCAAAGTTTTCGCTTCGTTCTATCAATTTGCTTGGATACCAAATCTGTGACGGAACTATTCAACCTGACCCTGAGCGTTTGAAACCTCTTTTGCAAATGCCTCCTCCTTCGGATTCAAATTCGTTAAAGAGGTGCCTTGGTATGTTTTCTTACTACGCGAAATGGATACCTAAGTATTCACACAAAATTCGTCCCCTGGTTGAAAATAAACAATTTCCCATGCCTCCTATAGTTGTGAATTCTTTCGAAAAACTTAAGAAAGACGTTGCCGAATCATCTGTAAAGGTTATCGACGACGAACTACCATTTACTATTGAAACCGATGCCTCAGAGAAAGCTATAGGAGGCACTCTCTTACAGGCTGATAGGCCTGTAGCATTCTTTTCCCGATCATTAAACCCATCTGAAATACGACTACACATAGTTGAAAAAGAGGCTTACGCGATAGTTGAATGTGTCCGAAAATGGAGGGACCTCCTTGTTGGGAAGCACTTTACTATCATAACAGACCAGCAAGCCGTATCTTTTATGTATAAGCCAGCTAACCGAGGAAAAATTAAAAATGATAAAATCATTCGGTGGAAAATGGAGCTTCTCCCGTTCTCGTACGATATAAAACACCGTTCCGGAAGTGAAAACACCGTTGCCGATGCTTTGTCGAGAGTGTGTGGTGCTGCTGCTTCCTCCTTGGAGGAGCTAAGGACCATACACAGTTCATTAATACACCCTGGTGTTCAACGTTTTTGGCACTTTATACGATCACAAAATATGCCATACTCAATTGATGAAGTTCGGCGCGTGACATCCGAGTGTACAACTTGTGCAAAAATAAAACCTCAATTTTCCAGCCCTACTAATAATACACTAATCCGCTCTACTGCTCCCTTTCAGCGCCTCTCCGTAGACTTCAAAGGGCCTGTCCCGGCATCATCGAAAGGATGTCGTTACCTATTTACTATCGTCGATGAGTACAGTCGATTTCCCTTTGCATTCCCGTGCCGTGATTGTTCTTCGCAAACCGCAATCAAGTGCCTGACGAATATTTTTTCTATTTTTGGACTCCCCACTTTCATCCATTCTGATAGAGGAACGTCGTTCGTGTCCGAGGAGTTCAGAAATTTCCTGACGAGATTTGGGGTTGGGTGCAGTAACACCACTGCATACAACCTAAGAGGCAAACGTTCAGTGCGAGCGTTAAAACGGCGTTATTTGGCACTCAATATTATTGGCCTTGGAATTTAAACGGTTACCCCTTAGTGCTTGGCAGGACGTTCTGCTCGATGTTTTAAATTCTATTCGTTTCCTACTATGCACTAGTACAAATGTGACTCCCCACGAACGCTTGTTCAAATTTGAAAGGCGCTCTTCTACCGGTACTTCCTTACCTGTTTGGCTCTGCGAAACTGGAAGGGTACTGCTGAAACGGTTTGGCAACGGGAGCAAGTATGACCCGATCGTAGAGGTGGTGGAACTCCTCGAGGCCAACCCTACTCATGCAAGAATACGGCATGATGACGGCCGGGAGGATTCAGTGGCGCTAAGACATTTGGCTCGCTTTCCACGCTCTGATGAACATCAGGGTCCTGCTGAGAATACTCGACCCGACCTTGCAAATGCAGACCCGGCCCATTTGATTGAAACAAGTTCAGTTGACACTACACTTAATGCGGAGGAAATAGAGAATCAGCCTTCCCAGAGACCTGCCAGTCCTTCGAATAGTGAACTGCCCCCACGGCGGTCTAGCAGGATTCGTAGACCAGTCCAGCGACTGGACTTATAAATAAATAAATAAAAATAAATAAAATAATATATACACCTTGCAATCTCTCTTACTAGTGGGGGGAGATTGTTATATTTTCGTTAAAGTAAAAATTTCTATTGCACGTGATTTTGCACATGTTCCTTTTCCTTTTAAAAGGCTGGGTTCATTTCTTTCTTCTGCATTTTGTTTACCTGCTCTTGCGTTTACTACTACCCGCTCTTGCGTTTACTGCATGCTCTTGTGTTTTACTACTTACTGTTGCGTTTACTACTTGCCTTTACTTTTGCTATTGGCTGTGAAATTAGTTCGGTAAAGCCTAGTAAAGAGGTTTTGTTCTGTCTTCAGTTTTACGCTAAAACACCACCACACCCTCTCTTTCTGGCCCATCTCTACTGACCAACAACTAATAGCAGTTCAGCTTTTTTTAGTTCCTCAAAAGATTTCACACCAGCCACACGTGCTACTCTCGCCAGCGGACATTTTAGCCAGCCACGAGGGACTCACACAAGAATGTAGACGAAGTTAAATAAAATTTGTTTTAACAGGTTAATATTTATATCTCTTAATTATTATTCAAAACATACTAGGTACAAATATTACAATCGTATGTTTTTCTCCATTTCTGGCCAGAAGTACCTCGCTTTAATTAGCTTCGTTGTTGGTGTAGGTCCTGGATGGAAGATGTCATGGAACATATCGAAGATTCTCCTACGAAGTGGTTCAGGTATGTATGGTTTGGGAGTAGATGTTGATAGGTCGCACCAGACGGATGACCCTTGCATCTCAAAGGCTTTAAGTTGGTTCCTGTATGTGTCAATTTCCTCATCCTCCCTTTGTAATTCACTGATAGCTGGTAAGTTACAGGGGTCTACAGTCACCGAAAATGTGAGTCGAGATAGACAATCAGCAACAATATTTTCATCTCCTCTTATATACTGTACATCTGTGACATACTATGTGATAATTGATAAATATATTTGTTGCTTGTCTGATTTCATCGGTGTTTTCTTTTTGAAAGCCAGGGAAAGTGGTTTGTCGTCTGAAAACAAGGTGACATTTCTGCCTTCAATTTGTGGTTTGAAGTGCAAGACCGCCTGATATGCTGCCAAAAGTTCCCTGTCGAAGGTGGAATATTTCCTCTGGTTTTCAGACAGTTCTTGAATAAAACCCAATGGGGACTGGATCACCATTTATTATTTGATGTAACGCTGCACCTACTGCATGGTTGGAGCTATCCGCGACTAGATGGTATAGCGTGGCATTCGGATCAGGGTGCGTCAAAGCAGATACTTTGATAAGAATGTCTTTTATTGCTACAAATGTTTCACTTTCAGTCGGGTCTAGTTTTAATTTTTTTTTCGCTGGATTGTATTTGATGGCTTCAGTTAGTGGCAGTAACACATCTGAGGCATGAGAGATTAATTTCCTGTAAAAATTTACCATTTCCAGGAATCGACGCAAAGATTTGGAGTCTGTGGGTTCTGGAAAATTTTTGATGTCTTCGACTTTCTGGGTCGTTGGCTTTAATCCTTTCATGCTTACATTATAGCCCAAGAAGTCAATAGAGTCTTTGTAGAACTGACATTTTCCAACAGAGATTTGAAGGTTGTTTCCTTCGAGAATCGAAAGGACTTTCTTAAGATCTTTGTGGTGTTGTTCCTTAGATTCGGAGAAAACGAGTATATCGTCGATATATGTAAAAACACAGTCTACATCCATAAATATGTTGTCCATAAATCTCTGGAATGTAGAGCTGCTGTTTCGTAGACCAAATGGCATGAATAGGTATTCAAAGAGACCAAATGGTGTTATCACAGCAGATTTTTCTATGTCTGCCTTATTCATGGGAATCTGGTGATAGGCCTGTAGGAGATTAATTTTTGAAAATACAGTCTTCTTGAAGTGTTTAGATCCGAGGCCGTTAATATTTGGTATAATATCTGTTTGGTTTTGTCAACTGGTTCAAATGTCTAAAATCACCACATACTCGCCATTTTCCTGAGGTTGACTTGGGAACTAGATGTAATGGCGATGACCAGGGGGACTTTGACGGTTGAATAATTCCAGCTTGTAAGAGTGCTGCAAACTCCTGTTTAGCTGATTGACACTTTTCTTCTGACAGTTGTCGGACTTTGGCATAAGTAGGGGCGCTATCTCCAGTGTCTATGACGTATGTTACTTTCGTATGAGACACTGAAGGCTGTTCTGTACGTGGACTGGTTAGTTTTGGAATTTCTCTTTCCCTGCTTTTTTTGTCTCAGAAAACTTGAGTGTAGGTATCACGTCGGGGTCACCATTATGAAATGTTATGGCTATTACTGCTGGGTTGATTCTTTCGCCTAAACATCCAAAACTTGTTAAATAGTTTTTGCTGCTGAAATAAAGAAGCCAAGAGAAAAGGAAAGATACAGAGACACTAGAGGGACAGTTTGGACACTGATTTTATTTTTGGTTCCAACGAACTCTTGTTGGGGAAATTCCTTCCCGAACAGTTTGGCACGTCTTTACCATCCAAAGTCCAACAGAGAAAGAGGTCGAGTTTATTTTTGGCGCCAGGAAGCCTCTCTTTTTGCACATGCATGAATTGTCTTTCCTGTCAGAGGACTCCTGGGAGATTTTTATGTTTATTTTATTTCGTACTTTTATTTTATTTTGTATTTTTATTTTATTTCGTAGTTTTTATTTTATTTTGTATTTTTATTTTGTTTAGTGTTTTTTATTTTATTTCATATTTTTATTTAATCCCTACACATGAAAGCTGTCATTAAAATTTCATTGACATGATTTTTATCTGAATATATATTGACATATGAAAATTTTTACTTAAAGCTTAATCAACTTTTCAAAAAAAACTTCAAATTGAAATTTAATGAAACTGTGATAATTGAAACAATTAAAGAATATCATGAGTAGAATAAAACAACAAAAACAAAAAAAATAATGCAAGATAGCAAAGTTTCTTTTATGTTCTGTGTCTGTTTCAGATGTAGGCAATCATGGTTCTCCACAACTTCTTACCCTTTGTAATTTTAAGAAATGTTTGTTCCTTTATTATGCTTTCCAGTCCCTGTTCTACTAGCCATTTACACAAGCTACAAGAAAATCGGTTCAGCCGTTTCGGAGTCTATAGGTAATGGACACACACACACACGCGCGCGCGCACACACACACACACACACACACACAGAGACAAAATTCTATTTATAAATAAGTTTAGGTATATTCAACAATATTTCAATGTCAGAGGTAAATTCAACTTAATTTCTGCTACCCTCTAAATCACTAAATTTCAATCACTTTTTGTTTGTTATATTTTTTTCCTTTTGGAATATTTTTCTATATTAAAATTTGACACAAGGTGACTGTTGTCCCATCTTTTTTTATTAAAAATTAAGAAAAGATTGAATAAAAAGATAAGTATGCCTTTTATATTCAATATTTGTTCCGATGTTTATAGAAGTCATGTTCAAAAATAATTTCAGTTTTTTTCTTTGATAACAAGATTTACTGTAGTTCTTCAGTGAAGCAAGAAAGGAAGAACTAAGAAAATCTAAAAGAAAGAAAGATAGAAAGGAAAACTATACTAGAAGCAAGAAAGGAAGAATTTTTTTAATAATCATTTTACCCCAAGAAAATTATTTTACTGCCACTGTTGGTGCAGGGGGTTACATTTGAAGAAAATTATGAGAAAGAGTGACAGGTTAGAGGGGGTGTGAGGAAGTGGGTAAGAGAAGGATGAAAATACTGATGGGAGTGGAGTGGACAGAGATAGGAGCATCAGAGAAAGGATGCAGGTTAGTGAGATAGGAGATGACTATTGACTTTACATTTAAATTCTTGGAGATTGTAGCTGTTGGGAAAGCAAGTAAATAGAAGGGAATTTCACAGGCAGGAAATGCGAGAAAAGAAGCTGCTGGAGTAGAATTTGCATTTACATTTTATTGGTTTCACAGTAGTTGCTAATATTGTGACTCAAGTAAATTCATATATAGGGGGCATCAGTGAGCTAAGTTCATTGAAGCAGTAGCCATGAAAGTATTTGTAGAAGAGATACAGGGAAGCCACATTGTGCTGGTGAGAAAGTGACTATCTGAGCTGCCAAATCAGGATTGATCACATTACAGATTCTTTGTTGGATTTTGTCAAGGACCCCTAGGTGGATAGCAGGAGCACCCGACTAGATATGGCATCAGTATTCAATGCACGGGCTGATAGTAGATTTATATCAGTGCAGGATTGTTTCAGACAGGAAAAACTTCCTGGCCCTACATAGAGAACCGACCTTCTTAGCAGCAAATTTAGCTATGGATTCTATATAGTCATTCCACTTGAGGTCTGTTGTGAGAGTAAGATCTAAGGAAATGTAAAAGAAAGAAAGAAAGAAAGAAAGAAAGAAAGAAAGAAAGAAAAACTATACTAGAAACAAGGAAAAAAGATCTAAGGAAATCTAAAAGAAAGAAAGAAAACTATACTAGAAGCAAGAAAGGAAGATCTAAGGAACTCTAAAAGAAAAAATAGACAGTAAAGAATTAAAGGACCAATAAAAGTCAGGAATTAAAGGACAAAAGTGAAAAAAAGAACATCTTTGAGGAAATAAAAGTCAAAATAATTCAGACATGAAAAATAATTATTTCATTGATCATTAATGATACCACTAACTTTGTAGAGGGAATTTTACACAATTGTGCAATTAAAAAATGTAATTTTTTCAATAATAAATTTATTTTCAAATCATCTAAAACAACAGTTTCAGTTTCAAGCACAATTCTAAATTTAATATATCAGCAATTAACAATTTCTTCTTGTGGATAGAAACTAAAAGTAACTATAGAAGTGTGATTCCTGAGGAGCCCATCTTCCAGTTAGCACCTCCTCATTGTACTTAATGGTGGAGGGTCAAAAGCACATCCTAATACCTGAAGCAGGCTTTTCTAAAACAACATCCACTATCTCTTAACCAGTAATAATTTATCACCTTTACAAAAATAGTGTTTATTGATGTCAAATTAATCAAATGCACTCCCAACCTCTGCAGATATTACATATATATAAAAATGGAAAACAATATTCAAGTAAATAACATCTCAGGGAAACAATTATAACTGTCATGAGTAATAATGAAGTTTCATGAAGTTTATAGATTATCAAGGATACTATATTAATATATAAAATAATAACTGATTTGAGCAAATATATGTTTTTCTGGATTTATTTCTTTTGAATTTATTCATAAACAAATAATTATATTGTACTTAGTCTGTTTGCATAACACCCATACCATTATTTGAAATAAGTATTATTAAGTAAAATTACATGGTACATTTAGACTTAGATTCTAATAATTTTACTGCCATCTTTTGGTCAATATTTTTGTGTAGTATTGAGCATTCGAATTGTAAATATTAGTAATTATTCTTGGAAACCTCAATGTGGTATAATGGTTAGCAAGCTTGTCTCGCTAGAATCTGTTACAACTGAGTAGTGAGTTTGATTCTCACTAGGCACTCCATACTTTCAGCCTTGTTTGACATCTAATCTAATAAAAAATCAATATTAGTAATTATTCTGTAACTATGTTAAATACAGTGTTAAAGATTTTAGCAAACTTGTTGTGGAGCTGAGGTAAGATAAGTGTCTCGACCCTGCAAACTTCTGTATGTGCAAAAACAGCAAAAACAATGAGGAGATGGAGGCAAAGATGTAAAGTTTCAATGTCAATTTTATTGTAATAAGATTGATGAGTGAACAGTAGAAAGTCAGAAAGGCTGGAACGTTGGAAGCAATTAGTAGGATCAACTTAGGCTGGAATGTTGTAGTTAGTCAGCAGGAACATTGTCAGCATCTGGTATAAAAGGCACAGGCTGGCAAGTTGTCAGCATCTAGCAGGATTGACACAGGCTGGAAGGTTGTTGTCGGTCAGCAGAAACATCATCAGTGTCTGGTGTGAATGGCTCAGGCTGGAATATAAATGAGAAGGGCTGTCATCGGTGTGCGACATGAATGGCACAGGCTGGAAAGTCATTGTTGGTCGGCAGAAATGGCAAAAGATAAGAAAGTTGTCAGCGTCTGGCAGGAATGGCACAGGCTGGAACATTGAGATTAAGTTCTGGCAGCAATTGAACATAGCCTGAAGAGGATGGGTTTGGCTGCAGCCTAGCACATATTCACTCCCAGGCAGATGGGCAAGCTAGCATGTGGGCACTGCGGCTGTGGACTAGCTCATGTTTTGCTTCTTTTGCAAAATTCAGACATGATTAAACGGGATCGTTGTGAGCTTTGCACATGTGAAAACCATGGCAATTGGACTTGAACAGTCATCGTCTCCTTTGACAGAATGACCGTGGTTAACAGAATCTCAAGCAGACTAGACTGTTACACCTCTGAAGCAGAGTCAAACCTAAAGTATCAATCCTACACTATGATCCTGCCATCAGGGCCAAGGAGAGCCAATTTTGGCAAAAGTGACATTGATAATAAGGGTTCAGTTGTTAGCAAAACCTCCTGGCTGCTGATTTTTGTGTGTGAGGTCAAGGTTGCTCTTTTGTTAAAAATCATAACAAGTGAGAGCTGTGACAAACTAATTACGAGATGATTTGGGTTATAACTGTGAACAGGCATATTGTGAAAAGCAATTCAGTTCTAGATATCCTGCATTTGGTATGCATAGTTATGATTAAATTGCACTAATCAATTTAGATTATTCCAGGGCCTTTGATAGAACTGATTGTCATTCCTTAGAGGTTGTCTTGTTTACAGCTTGATTTAGCCTGCACTTTCGCTCCTGGATTCTCCACTTGTTGCAACATCTGGAGCTATAATAGAAGTGAACAGTGTAAAATAAAAGCTATTTATGTTGTCAAGATCTGTTCACAAAGACTGATCCTGCATGAAATCACTTTACCTGGTGCTACTATCTTCGCCAAGTACTTTAGCTGTATTGTCCATGTCTCCAGAAAATGAAAATTTCAGTGAATAAGTCTGGTTGGATGAGATGGTAGCAGTGGCAAAAATTAACTGTAATGATCATTCAGTTGTGTTCATGGAGATGTTTCCCTCTTTCCAGTCCCTTCAGTTAGATGGACAGGTGGTGTAAGAGACTCAATGTCTGGTTTTGGTTCAGAAATAATTATCTGCCCTCACATATAAAATGCCATGTGATAAACCTGCATGAGCAAAAATATAAAACCAATTCCAATTCTTGACTAGCAACATACATTTCTGAGCATTTCTCACAGATCAAGAGATATGGCTATCTCTAGTGAAACACTTTGACATTCAAGAATCTTTTTCATTCCTTCATCAGCATTCCTCCTTATTCCCAGTGTGTTATCCTACTTGGAAGATATTAAAACTAAGTTTTCCATGTTGTATACATGGAAAACTTAGTTTTAATATCTTCCAGTAAGAATTTCACTTATGTTTGTATATTTGTCTATAAATATTGTATTGTACTTTTAATATGGAGTCGTCATGTCTTTTTATACCATTCTATTTCAGTGTTAGTCCAGTTAACCAGCTCTATTAAAAATGGCTGAGTTTTGTTGAGTGAAATATTTCTTTACCTGCAACTAATCCTTATACCCTCTCCTTATTGAAATACTTCAATAACAAAGAGGCTGGCTACATGGTTTGCATTTTTCATGGACAGTTATTTGGCCATTGGAAATCCATTTCTGTTTCCAGCAATGGGGGCCCATCATTCAAACACAGTTCTTGTTTCTCTGTTTATTAGCCTTGATGTAAATAATAAATTAAGCGACATAAATGAAGGAAATCTACATCAGTTTCTAGCTTTTCTTTATAATCTTGTTGCTTACTTTTAACTTATGGATAAGATCAAAGTAGAAAAGAAAAGGCTGTCATTTTTGGACAAATGCTGGGGAATGTAACCTAAGTTAGAGGGTTACTAAATGAGGTGAGTGGTATATAAATAAGTGGAGGAAATAGGAAGTGAAAATCATGAAAATAAAAAGGATAGATAATGCTTGACCTTTGGCTTGAAGAGATTAAGTTTGTAGTATTTGGGGAAGCATCTCAAAAGAAGCCTATACTACAAAATAGTGCTTCTTGTGAAGAAGCTTTCTGAGTGGAACATTCTTCTTAGAAATGGAATATGAAAAGAATATGGGTGTGACTTGATCCTATGGACGTAGCATGGCAGGTCTTAGCTGTAAAGTCTGAAATAATATGACAAAAGAATGAAGCTCATTAGACCATTTGCCATGGAAATAGCAATAGAATAGTAATAGGTTTGCAAGGTTATGCCTATGGAAAAGGAGCTTTAAAGTGGAAAATTAGTCATCCTCCACATGTCCATATCAATGATTTTGAACTCTGTTAAAGCTGGAAAATGAAGATTGGATAACTCCAGTCCTGTAGTAGAGGTAATTCTCCATCTCTGGTCTGATCAGAATCTTGTAATGATAAAGCATAGTATGAAAAATCAGGTAGTTCCTGGAGTAGTACAAAGAAATTTCCATTTTCTCAACATCTTTAGTGATTGTCTACAACAAAGATGAGGACAATAGTCCAAATAATGTATATACTGTATCTTTAGTGATGGTTTCTATATATGAGAGTCATTTAGTGTCTAAGGTGAACTTGAATCCCAATAGACACTGAAAGCAAAGTACAAAGTTAGTTGAGAGTACAACATTAGAAAAATTCAATGACTACAAAAAATTTAATGCCTGCTCAGTGATAATGAAATGTTACTAGTTTGATTTTTGCACATGTAAGGTTGGGGCAACACATTCTGTCTGCCTTAATCTGGTTTTCTGTAAGATTAAACTTAACCAAACTTAGTAAATAATTTAATAAGCTCTCTATTTAAAAATATCAGAAAGTTTTTGATTCAAATTAAAAAAAATACTGAATTCATTATTTTTATTTTAGTATATTGTAAAATACTCATAAGATATAATTTTTAATTCTATAAAAGAATTAAAATTAACCCTTATACTCTAACTTTGTCAAAATAGAAAACTGATATTTTGGAATATGAAGCATTCATTCACTAGTTGATAAATATGAACATCCATAACTGGATGGATGTTGTTCATTTATCTTTATTTTTGAGTTGCCTTTGTGGGGATAGAATATCCTATCCAGTCTTATGGAATCTTCCAATTCTGTGTATTTAGCCAATCAGGGCTTGAGATTGTTACCCAAGCAATTTCATTGGCTAAGGCCTGGTTTGGTGCGTAAAAAGGGACACTCAAATTCTGAATCACCTGGCCCTTTCTAACAACTATATAAAGAGCATATTTTGCCCTTTTTCTTCAGTGAATTTTTTTTTGTTGGTCTCCTTTTATCTTGGCTGGTTCAGCCTTTTATTATCCCATTCCATTAATTTTTTTACCCCCCTCCCACTCCCGTAGCGAGTGTGCTTCTTGATTTCGCCGTTTGGCGGAATACAGCGGCCACTTTCTTTTTCTGGGATAGACGGTTCTTACTAACATTGATTATTATTTTAGTTAAAAAATTTGTTGTATTTTTAGTTTATTTTTGGGTTCATTCCCCTCCCATCATTTCATTTTTCATTAAATGTTTTATATTATTGTACATATTTTATTATATAAATACATTTTTATTGTCATGAGTTATTTCCCACTTTTTTAGATGCCCCTTGAAAGTTTGTGGCATTGTGGTGTATGAAGGATTGGGAGTTGATGGATGGGTTCTTGTGGTGATTGTGCAAATTGTAATGAGTGAAATGGGTCGTGATAGTGTTTAGCTAGGTATAGGATAGTTCAGTGAGTACCAACCACTTCTCCTCCCCTTTTCGGTCTTGTGCCACAATTTTGTATATTATACAAAATAAATAGTGTGATTTTTCTGCCACCAGAATCCACGTCACTCAAACCCTTGATTCTTTCAAGCCGCACCATTACTTTCGCGCGCTTTCTCTCACCCACTTTTCACTATAAAACTCTATCAGGCTTTTGGATTCTGGAATCACTCATTCACTCACTTCACACACAATTTTACTTGTTGCATACACTCTAACAACCCATACCTTTCCAAATAACTCACACAGTTTTCTTTCAGCGAGAGACTCAATTTTCTAAACCTATGAACATTTTATTGAACACAACTTTGTTCTATTTTTCCTAACACAAAAGTTACGAGACATTGTGGTTTTCACGTACAAAGATCCACTGTTCGGACTTTTTTTTCATACAAACACAAGTTTTTATTCCAAACGAATTACATGAATCCCGAACAATGTGTAATTAATGTGTATATTCCATTTCATGTTTCTATCTTCGTATAACTAGGTATGCATGTTTTGTTCTTTGCACACAACTGTTTAATTTGCAAATACTGCTGAACTTTAAATTTGATGCAACACACATATTGATTTACGTATCAACACAGTTCTGATACAGTTATCTCTTTCGAACTTTGTTTTGTGAAGTATTTTACTGAATAGCTTTTTAACTACATGTTTGATCACATATCAAACACTGTCTTCTAACTTCTGATCGTCGAGTTAATACTTTCCATAATTCTAATATTTGCTATCACTTCAGTTTGCTGACTACTGAAATGCTTGTTATCGAATTGTTGATTTCTGTTATTGATCAACTCAACAAGTCTTACATATTTGTGTTCATTTTTGTGTCTGAAAATTAATCTAAAATTTTATGATTGTGGAAGATTGCTTTGAAGAAACACGCACAGCCGTAATCACTTATATTTAACGAAATTCAAATTGCACACAATCATCCACAACACCTTCAAATCAATTTAACAAGTTTACATTAAGTATTTTTAACATTGTCTCAAAACAAACAAAAAAATCATTATGTTGAAACTGAAAGTTTATTTTTATTTTTATTTTTTTTTTAGCCCTAGAAAACATTAGGGATTCGGAATTTATCTATTAAATTTCCTTGCGTGAAACGACATAAAAAATAAACGAAAGGTTAATTTCCCATATGTGAAATATTGAACTTCAAAATCAAATTGAACTTTTGTCTATCCTGTCGGAAATTTACGAAGAAAATAAAGCACTAAAACAGTGAATGATAACTCAAACTTTTTTCTTTAGGTTTGAAATTTGTACGCGATACAGACTTTTTCAAATAATTACTTAAAGAGTAAATTCAAATTGGTTAATTAATAATTAGATTAATTAATATTCTTTCTTTTAATTTTCAATTTAAAAAACAAAAAGTATCCGCCATAAACTGTTGGAGTAAAAAGAAATTATCAGTGGAATTAATTTTAAGTCTAGTACTGATTGTTGACGGATACACCTGAAACTCGACTAGTCATTGTGCCTTTTTTTAGTTTTTTAGCATACCTGTGGAAAAGTGTCATTCGACCAGTTGTGTCTGATCACAATCACATAGGTGAGAAATTACTTCAACATGGCGAAGAAAGAATACCACCGATAAATTTAGGTAAGAAGAAATGAAGCATAATTCATTAATATTAATAAGAAAAATAAAAAAGATATTCCTCATGGAAATTTTCATGCAGAATGTCTTTTTCTTTATCAATGATCTGCTTTTTTGATCGTGTTTACTGTAAGTGTTTTTATAGTTTTTTATTCGCCTGAAACTACAAGTATTTTTTTAAGTTTGTAAATAAGCAGTATTTTTTATGTTAATGAAATGCATTAATTCCTTTTTGTGTTGCCGGAAAAGCTTTCACCTGTCAAGATTACAGTCCACTTTTGCTTTTATAAAAATGCTCTACCTGCAGTTAAAATTGTTACTTTCTTTTGAAGACTTCCTACTTTCTTTTCAAATTTATTAATCAATTTTTACTTAATATTCAATTCAATGTATTGTAATATCTCATTTCACTGAATTTTTCTCTGCCGAATCATTACTTTTGTTGAGTTTTTTGACAATGGTCATTGTATTTTTTGTATTTGGAAGTTGTTGCATTCTTTCCCGAACATAACAAACTTAAAAATAAAAATAATCTTTGAAAATTTCTTTAAAATCATTTTAATAATTTTACTAAGATGGCATAACCGATTTTTCAAAGCAACCATTTTTTTAATCAGCAATCCTTTGTTTTTATCGCCAAATAAATGATTTAAACAAAATTAATCTTTTTTTCCCCCTCATTCTCATTCCTTTTCCATACTAAAGGCTCTCCTACCAAGACTCACCACCACCTCCGGAAAACAAAACTAAACAAAACAAAAGGAATTTTGTTTGGGGAGATTTTGGAAAGTGGGTTGGGCCGAGAACTTTTTTTTTTGTCCTCCTCGCTCGAACAGGTTTGAAGGCGATACTATCTTTATGTGCAGTAAATAATTCATTATTAAAATTGAATAGCAAAGCTAAAAAACCATGCTTACAAATTTTTTTAACAAAACTTAACAGCTGCGTGAGTCCACTTGGAATTTTTATCAGTTTTTTGTGCCATTTCTTTTTAAACTGTTTCCGAAAATGATCCAGCCAAGATAATTCGTGAGAATTTCAGAACCTTTAAGAAAAAATGTAAAATTACATTATTACACTGATAGTTTTAAAAGCATTAAATTTTTAGTTAAAGTACTTTTAACTTTTACAATAATTTTTTTAAAATGTATTTATTTATGAAGACGACAATCAAATGCTTCATTAAAAATAATTTTCGTCACTTTCTGGTTCAAAACTCGTTCTACATTTTTTTCTGTATACTGTTTTGCGTTTGAACAACATGATCATCGGAATTAAATATAATGTTGCTTCTCTCTCTTTTTTTTTTTTTTTTTTTTTTTTTTTTTTTTTAGGGTTTCTCGAAAGAGTTTAATTTATTTAAAATTTGAAATTAAAAAAATAAACTTTTTTTATAGGAATTTTCTTTAAAAAATTTTTTAAAACATAATCCGACTTTTTGTGGCCAGAAATAAAAAAGGAGGCTTCGAATTCAAATATTTTTATAATTTTATTTAATTTCACATAAATCTCACACCTCACCGTACCTTGTGAGAACCACAAATTGTCATAATGTAGAAAAGTTTTTTTTTTTTTTAATGTAGTGCAACTTAAAAGCATCAAAAAATTGACTTGAAGTTGAATGGAAATGGATGAAAATGCTGAACGTTTAAGTTTTTGTCAAAAAAGATTTAATTTGCATGACTTTTAATTTTTTGTTTAAATCTTTCCTGTAAAAAAAAAAAAAATTAATCAACTGCCATAAAATTTGATTTGTCTTGTTCTTATTTGAAAGTTCTTGGCTATAAATAAAATTAAAACTGTGACTAAAAAAGTTTTTGGATAAGGATTTGTGGCATGAGAAACATATCTTACTTCATTTGTATCATTTACCAGTTACAATTCAATGAGATTCCTTCCTGTTGTGGGGGAGTTATATTTCTGAATAAATAGTCCCCTAATATTTTCATTTGTAAAAATACTTGTGGAAATGTGAAACAACAAAACAAGTATTAATCTGCTGGTCTGGTCGTTATGCGATATTGGAGACACGATCGATAGTAATTCTGAAAATTGTGAGTTTAGAATCAAATGTAAGATCAAATACGCATCGGAATTTGACAAAAGGATAAAAATAAAGAAGCAGCAAAATGTACGCTACATGCAGTTTTTCTTGTATATATATATATATATATATATATATATATATATATATATGCCTCGGTTATCAGATTGGCCTTTGCTAAACACAACCGAAGTCCCCACTTATACTGAAAGTATCTGGTTCAGAATCATTACAAATTACTGATGCGGCATCTCATCATGAAGTACCCTTAAAATGGACAGAAACTTTTCTGGGTAGCTAATATGTCTAAGAATCTGCGAAAGAGCTTTCCAGTTCAGTGAATTAAAGGCTTTGGTCAGGTCATGAAAGCAATATGGACATCTTTGTGCTGTTCAGTACTTTTCTCTTGAATTTGGTGGGCTGCAAAGATCATATCTGTTGTACCCCTGTTGGGGAGGAAACTGTGGAGGCTTACTATGTAAGGTTAATTTAGATTTGGATTTTTACATGGCACAAGGCCACTTCCCAAAGGAACTTCCTAACTAAATCCTTACTTCCCACCATTATTTTTATAGGCTTTGAAATCATTCATTAAACAAACAAATGGAAAGTGTAATGAAATTGATAATGCATCAATTGTAACTATAAAGCGTATTAACAATAACAAGAAATACATACATTACATAGATGTTGAAAGTGTTAGTTTGAGAGTGTCTTCCATGGACTGTATGAAAATTGTGTTAGAGCTTTTGAAGTAAGTTGAAATGTTCATTTTTGCCATAAGATTTATCAGTGTGATAAGAAATTTGTGTAATGAATATTATTGCTGAAAGAATTGTTCATTTCTTAGTGTTCATGAATAACGTTCATTTTTGTAGTGTACAGAAGAATGAATTTATAAGAGAGAGTGAGTTGGACTTAAAATTTTACATGATGTGTGTGAAGGAAATTCTAGTGCCAACAGGCAAAAAATGCATGGCAAATTGTTTATATAGGTGTTCAAACATCCTTATGATTTGGCGGTAAAAATGTAATTCACTTACCTTGATTCTGATTGGCTAGCTCAAACCAATCAGTAAACAGCTTACATTTATTCAAATATAAAATAGTTACATAACAAAATTTAATACATACAATTATGTGAATGTGTAAGTAAGTGTGCGTGTTTCCATAGGTATGTGCATGTGTCATAAAACCACCCTGAAATTCAAGAAAAATTTCTGAGAGGAAAGCTAGGTGGTTTAGTAATATTCTAGCAATGATTTTTCCAGCAATTCATAGAAGAGAGATACCACAGTAATTGTTGCATTCAGATTTATCACATTTTTTAAATATGGGGACTATCAATGCATTCTTTAGTTCATCAGGAAAAGTTTCTTCATTTCAGATTCGCTGGATAAGTTCCAGCATTCTGAGTTTCAGTGGAGCACCTCCAGACTTGTATATATTCTCGGGGATATTTTCAGGGCCTGTTGCTTTGTTATTTTTCAGATGGTTTATAGCAATTTCAAATTCAGTCATATTTGGAGGCTCAGTCATAGTCACATTTTCACCTTTTTTGGTATCTCAAGTATTGTTTCCTCTGTTACAGTAGACTCCCTGTTGAGCAGATTTTCAAAGTGTTCTTTTCCAATTCCTTTGCTGGTTTGTATCAGATAACTACCATCTGCTGATCTAAGAGGTGCAACACCAGTTTTAGTGGGTCTAAAGGTAATTTTGGTGACTTGAAAGAATGAATAAGAATTGTGGTGTCTCATATGACTTCTTAGTCCCACCAATCATTCTTAAGTTGTCTAGTGTACTTTTGGTCATGTGCTTTCAGGTTCAAGAACTCTTCATGTTTGCTCCTTCCCCACAAAAATAGATAACATTGAAAGTTTGTTGCTTACCCCAAAAGAAAGATCTCCTAGGAAGAGGGAATATAGCAAACATAGAACAAGAACCTCACTAATAGAAACAAAAAACAGATTTGAACTAATAGAAATGGAGATTGAGGAAAATCCTTCAAAACAGAAAAACTAAATATCTAAAAAGCCCCAACAAAACTAGATCTAAAAGTGTAGAAAACATGGAAATAAATTAATTCAACCAAACAAAAACACTAAAATTACACCAAAATAATAAACAAATACTAAAAAAACATGACTCATGAAATCATCCAATGGAACTGCTATGGCTATAATGCAAATTACAGTGTGCTACTTCTATTAATAGCTCTCACCATATGCCTCCAAGAAACCTTAAAAAAAGTAACAGTGACAAAACATACATGAAAGACTTTGAGCAATATGATTATATATGTGATACTGAACTGAGAGCTTCAGGGAGAGTATCAATCCTACTTAGGAAACATATCCCTCAAAGAAAAATCAACATCAGCACTAGCTTACAAGCAATTTCAATTTCAGTAACATTACACAAAACTTTCTCCATTTGCTCACTATACATTCCACCTCATGATCCCATAAATGAAAAAGAGCTAAACAATTTAATAAAACAACTCCCTAAACCATTTATCTTAATGGGAGACTTTAATAGTCATAATATAATACAAAGAAGTAAAACAACAAACAAAAGAGGCCAAACTCTCAAAAAAAATCATCAATAACAACAATCTGTGCCTCTACAATCAGAAATCTCCAACTCACCTTGACCCATCTTCAGGTACATTCTCTGCCATAGATCTAACTCTCAGTGATCCATCAATCTTTCTAGAATATAACTGGCAGTGATCACTACTCAGTAATAATGGGAAGCCCAATAATAGAAAATTTGGGAACACAAACAATTGCATTACCCCCACGATGGAATTTTATAAAAGCAAATTGGCAATCTTATAAAGAACTATAACTTACTACACTAATCCCAGAAACAAATACAAGTCAGGAAGAACCCGCAATACATTTTACCAACACCCTCATTACTATATACAACAAAACTATCCCCCAAACCACAATATCTCAATAACACAACAAATCATGGTTCACAGAAGAGTGCAAAGACATGATAAAAGAATGTCAAGCAGCCCTCAGGAAATTCAAAACAAACCCTTCATCAGAAAATCTAATCATATATAAACAACAAAGAGCTAATACTCGACATACCATTAAAGAAGCCAAAAGATCCTCTTGGAAAAACTTTGTCTCAAAAATAAATTGCAATACTAACCCCAAAATAATTTGAAACTTTATAAAGAAAATGTCAAATAAAAACTTCAACATTTCAATAAATCACCTCTCTCAAGGAAACACAATTGCCACAAGCGACATACATATAGCCAATCTAATTGTAGAAAATTTTGTTCAAGCATCATTAATCAAAAACTACTCCAATAAATTTAACCAAATTAGATCCAAAGAAGAAAAGAACATAATAAAATTCACCTCTGACGATACTGAAAGCTGTTATAGCTTTCACCTGAACTCCAAAACTTGATATCCAATTCCAATAACTCAACCACTGGCCCAGATGAAATTCACTACACCTTTTTCAAAGAATTTATAACAATATCCCTGGAATATCTCCTAAATATATACAACAATATCTGGGTCTCTGGCAACATCCCTACTTTATGGAAGCAAGCCACAACCATCCCTATCCTCAAAAACAAATCGAATCAAACAATCTCCTCTCAGATCTACAAACAAGCTTTAGAGCCAAAAGAAGTACCATAGACTAACTAGTCCATATAGAAACCCTAATTTGAGAAGTATTTATCAGAAAGAAACATCTGGTTGCAGTCTTTTTTGATCTTGAAAAAGCCTATGACACAGTATGGCCATATGGCATACTCAAAGATCTCGGCCTACGAGGCAAACTTCCAATCTTACAAGACCGAACTTTCCAAAACTGAGTAAACGGTAGATTCTTTGATCCAAGACCACAAGAAATAAGTGTTCCTCAGGGTAGTATCCTATCAGTGATGCTATTTATAATTAAAATCAGTAAAATAACAACCTGTCTTCCCCTAGAAATCAATGGATCACTATATGTCGATGACTTTCTAATTTGCTACAGCTCCAAAAATATGACTTCCATAGAAAGAAAAATGCAACAATGTATCAACAAGATATCAAGATGGACAATGGAAAATGGATTCAGAATCTCAAATAACAAAACCAAATGCATGCATTTCTGCCAAATTCACAAAATGCACAACCACCCTACCTTAATATTAAATGATACTGAAATACCCATAACCCATCAACACTAATTCCTAGGCATTATTCTTGATTCAAAACTCTTTTATCCCTCACATTAAAAATCTGAGAACCAAATGCAACCAAGCCATCTAACTCCTGAGAGCCATAGCCCACACCAACTCTCAGAAAACAGCCTCGCTCTGTTTACCCTATTTAAGGGGTCATCTGAGAAAATACAAAGGATCTGTGGTCCATATGACATCAGGATGATCTTCAGAAGTGCTTCTACACTTTGCAGGTACCTCTCCTGAGTAAGACCTCCAACAGAGGAGAACATGACTAAAGACTGTGTGTACACTATTTCATGTAGCTATAAACAAGAAACAGGGCGCCCACTTAAGGTAAGGCTACAAGAATATTGCAAAGCCGTAACACGAGGAGAGATAGAAAAATCGGCATAGCTGACCACATATGAAGGGAAAAGAGGATCACCGCCCCCTATGGGATGAAGTTGAAATAATAGATTCAGAATGCCACTGGAAACTGTAAACTGAAGGAATCAGCACATATGCTAGTCTACAAAAATCTCCTAAGCCGACCTAGCATATAGGATGAATACAATTTGGGAACCAGTAATATGGAGTGCTAGAGAAAATCATTAGTGTCAATATGATAAAAAAAAATATACCACAGAAAACCATTAACATTAAAAATTGCAATATGAACTCTGGTAAAAAATGGTTACTGAACATTAAGTTTATAAGTCCCAAACATTCAGTTGTTCTTAAGGACACATGGCCCAGTGGATATAAACGTTGGTTAGTTCCAGTGACTTGACCTAAAGAGTTGTAAGTTCAATACCATACTGCATCAGTGGTGAACAAGTAACTTAGAGAGTCCAGTTAGAGGGAGATAAATCATGACTACCAAAAGAGCCTTCACGCTGAGAATGATATACCCCAGTGATTGTAATAAAGGATTCGGTTTGAAATTCTTAGCATACAACGGCTGAAACATCATACAAGTGGCAACAAAGATAATAGTTTGAATAATGTAAATAGTGTAAATACTACCTCATCTTGGATATATAGATGAGGTAGTATTTACATTATTCGAATATATATATAGACAAATACTGAAGCTCCACCATCTCCAAGACACCATGGCTGGCAGGTTACATAAGAAACAGAAAGGAAGAAGCGATACTTTCCAGACTTCGCATTGGTCACACTCATATCTATAAAGGAAAGACATTCCAATATGCCCAATGTGCATAAAGTTAAGCACATTCTCTTAAACTGTAACAGTTTCAGACCAACTCAGCCAAAACACTACCAGACAAGCAATTTGAAGGAACTTTTCAAAAATACAAAACCAGAGGACATTTTGGGTTTTCTAAAAAAAAAAAAAATTAACTTTTTCACTACATATAAAAAGAAATTAAAATTCTTTTTGGCTTTAAACTGTTTAGTCTCAGAGTTTCACTTTCCTAACACCTTTTTTCCAATAATTCTATTATATACTGAAGCATCCCTTCCCTCACGGGCACTAAAATTTTCTAGGAGGATCAGCTTCTTGTCTTGAGGACAGATTTCAGAACTGCTTCTAAGTCTGAGTAAAAGTTTTCTTTGGCTTCATCATAAGTTAGCATTCTTGGTGCATATGAACTTACCAAGTTGGCATGGCTCTTTCATGTCAGTTCAACTTGGAGGGTCATAAGTTGTTCATTGATTTCCACAGGAAGGTTATTCAGTTTAGGAACCAGATTATTCTTTATTGCAAATCCAACACCATGTATTCTGTGATCTGTTTCTTGTAGGGCTCTCAAGTAAAAGATGTAGCCTCCTACTTCTTGCAGCATGCCATCTCCAGGTAGTTGAGTTTTGTATGCTGATATCGGTTGAATTGGTATCTTAACAGTAGAAATACTTGGTTATTTTTTTACTTTTCGTTTGCCTTGGTTCTAGCAGAGCAATGATATTATATAGATGTTGAATAGTATACAGATAGATGTACCTATATTCGATTGCTTACCTGAACTTACACATCTTAAGAATATTAAATTAGATGGAAGTAAATGTTTTCACAATTTGCTCCTTCAGAAATACATTATTTAAAACTTCTTTGGATATATTTAATGTCACTTAATTTGAAGTTTGTTATAAGTTTATGACTAAGTTTAATTTTAAAAATTTAAAATGATTTGTCCCCCTCTCCCATATTGGATTACAAGCAGTTTTACATGAGTGTTTGGAGAGGAAAGAAAAATTGTATTTTTAAAGATCAAATTTTCTTGTTGAAAATTGAAGCAAGTTGTCTTGGAAATAAATGTATATCTTGGTGAAACTTGTGAAGTTATAAATAAAAACTAAAGGGCTGACAGTCATTCTCTTGAATGCTGAGTTTGAGCTGCAATAGATAATGAAATACATACAAGGCTTTAAGAAAATTGCTATTTTAAACTATTTTCTCTGCTTTCATTGGTTTAAAATACCTCCTTAATTTTTAGTCTTGGAAATGTATGTATACATTCATGTATACACAGGATGTGCATTGTGGTGCAGTGAATTTCAGCTCAGAACAAGAAATCTGAGAGCCGTGTTCGAATTTCAGTTGAATTTATTGCATTTATTGATGCACGAGGTGCTTAGTAATCAACATGTCTTCAGAATATAATCATTTAGCTGCCGCTGTTGTGGAGAGCCTTCACATTAGCAACAAAGCCTGGAAATCATTAAATGGTTTAAATATCTTTAAATTATGGTCTATGATCTTGAAAAGGTGTAATAGGGCCTCAGATGGCAAAAACATTTCAGACTAGAATGCAAGACTCATAAGAAGCACTCTGGCACCACTAGGATGCCCAAGTTTGTTGCTGATGTTGTTGAGCTTGTCAAGGAGAACCCTAGAAAAAGTATGAGGAAAATCCTCAAGGAAATGGATGCCAGCAGGCAAATGATCAGGGGTAAGTGTCAAGGACGACTTTAATTAAAAATCTTATGTAACTAAGAGGCACTATTTGCTCACTGTACTGCTGGTTGCCTGACTTATGACCTGTCTCATGGCTAGACTGCAACCTGCTTGACTATTTTGTGGAGGGGATCTTGGAAAGGAAGGTAAACAGCAAGTCCTAGAAGTACAAGGAGGCTCTTAAAGCAGTAATCATAGATGACACCACCAACGCCTGCTCTAGCTTCTGGTCCTGCCTGGAGAAAATGGTGGTCACTGATGGTAGCCACTTCACAATATTTTTCTACTTCATATATGAATCAAGCTGAGTGACGTTTCATTGAAATATATTAATTTGCAATGCAAGCACGTGCACATATTTAATTTTATCATTTATTAGACATCGTTTCTAAATTAGACTTCCATAAGACAAATGGAGGTGATGGAATCCCAGTCATCATCTTAAAAAAATGTCCCTCTGAGCTGGCTCCAGTGCTCTCCAAACTTTACAACTATTGCCTTTCTGTTTCCTACTTTTCAGCTTGTTGGAAGTCCTCATTCATAATTCCTGTTTTTTAGGATTCTGGTGAACCCTCTGACCCCTCTGTAGATCTATTAGCCTTTTTAGTGTTTTTTGGTAAAGTATTTGAGGTTCTAATCAAAGCTGAAGTAGTTAAGCATCTCATCTCTCCTGATCTAATCTACTGGTAAAGCTCAAGCTGTTGCTCTAGTTATCTCAAAATTGTTTACAGGGTTTGGTATGCTGGCCTTCTGTGCAAGCTCCAGGGGTATAATATTTTTGAATGATTTAATTTAATTGTTCCTATCAAATCATGAAATGAATGACATTTTGAACGGATAAGCTTCCAGATCCTTTCACATGAATGTGGATGTCTCTCAAGGCTCTGTCCTTGGTCTTGTGCTATTTCTGATCTTCATCAATGATCTTCCTGATATCATCAGTTCCCAAATAGGCATCTATGCAGATGACAGTATCATTTACTCTCATCTCAGTAGAAAATCTGCCAAGGCTGACAAAGTAAATTTGGCTGCTGCTTTGAAACAGACTTCTAATCAGTGGTTAACTGGAACAGGAAATGGCTTGTAAATTTTAATACATCTAAAACAAAACTGCTCCCCTTTAACCACCTGAGAGAAACTTTTCTACTTATTTATCAGCATAGCTGATGCAAGTGTCTGTGAGAGTAATACACTGCACCTCTTTGGCCTCACTTTTCAACTGATCTGGAGTGGAATGAATACATCGAATCTATAGCTGCATCTGCTGCTAAGAAAGTTTGGTTCTTCTGTGTCTGGCCATAAATTTTTTCTTGTCAGAATCCATCTTTCACATTTATAAATCTACCATTCATCAGTGCATTGAATACTGTTGCCATGTCTGGTCAGGTGCTCTTGCTATTCATCTTGAGGTTCTTGACAAAATCCAAAGAAAGATTTGCAATGTAATCGGTCCTGACTTAATATCTCAACTTAGTCACTTTCTCACTAATGTGACATGACTTCCCTCTGTCTTTTCTACAAATATACTTATATCAACTGCTCTGACATGAATTTTCCCTGGTGCCCTAACCACATGAATTTAAGTGTGCTACTATATTGGCGTCTGGCGTCTTTTTATCATTGAAATAGTTGAATGTAACTATCACTTCTAATGTTGTATATCAATAAACAACAAACACGCATATATATAAAAATATGAGTTATATTTTTATTAGTGATGATGGACCGTGTAGAATAGAGGCAGGAGTGAGAGAGAGAGCGCTTCTAATGGGTTGACGAATGCGTACCCTGCAATAGCAGCATGCTGTTGGGGGCAGCTGTGAACTGCCTTCCTTCGTGTTCTGTGGTTCTGCTCTCACTTCTTCTGACTGGCGAATCCGTGTTTTTGCGGTCTTTATATATCTTCCAAAACCGGGACTTGTTTCTTCCGGCTTTGCCTTGATCACGCGACGCCCACGCGACGCCTACGTAATTCTCAGAGTCACCTGTCTGTTTGCCTCTGAGTTATTTCCGCATCTGCCGGAAATAGGGTCAAAGTGACATCCGTTACTTTTCACCGACCGGAAACAACACGGCTTGTATCAGCCTTTCTTGGGTGGGCCAGACCGTTATATTACATTCCTCGCCCTCCCATTTTCCAAAATGTTCACCTAAGAACATTTTAAGCGCAACACCCTCACACTCCTCCCCATGCCACACAAGCCCGACAATTGTATAAAACATGTGCATGCCAAAACAACAAAACATGTGCATGCCGAAACAAAAAAAACAACAAAAAAAAATATAGGGGAGCCTACATCGGCAACCCAACAATGTTCGTGTCCATCGTGAAATTTTCCTGTACAAAAACAAAAACAGAATCTCTTGCGTATGCTTCATGATGCAGTGTTGGAAGCCAAAATGAATGAGACTGTCACACAAGTGATGATAGAATTACTTGGGACCTATACAGAGGATAATGTTCTCGCAGCTCAATGTTTCATTGTTCTTTTTTTTTTTTTTTTTTTTTCTTACTTTTTTAAGTTTCTGTAACTTCAATGTTCGTTTTTTTTTTTTTTTTTTTTTTATATATCCATTTTCACAGAATTGGGTAAAGTTCTTAAAAATGTTCATTTTCTTTCTCGACTCTGTCCAAGCGTAGACGCCTCGATGCATGACGATATGCCCATGGGCGGTAACCGCGCCCCAGTTTTTTTTTAAAACTAACATTGAGTAAATGACCTTTGACCAACACCATGCGTGCTTCCGCTCGAGTTTATTGTTACACATGTAACTTCATCTAATTTAATTTAATTTCAAACATACTATGTTTGAACACAGAAAAAACTGCCATTACCTGCAGTAAATCATTCATAGTCTGACCGACAAATGTTCAACAGAGAACGAAGAAAATTACCCTGATTCCAACGTTAATCCGCATGCAATTTACTTGTGGAGGATTACTTGTTTCATTTATCTTAATTTAGTCTAACAAAATGGACCCGTGACTCGTAGTTCCTTAGTTTGTACAATATTTTCTATTCCTTCAACTACTTCCTCTGGATTCGAATCCAAGCATATCTGATTTGTTGACATCTCTCTGTTTAACGCAAAGACATTTGAGTGTTGAACACCCGTTGACCCCGGAGTATTATTCACAACGGATAACTCCATTTCCTTTCCCGAAGCACTGTTGCTTCTTTTACACTTATAATCATTACATATAATGCATGTGTGTATATTTATATATAAATATATTTATGCGTAAGTCAATTTAATGTATAGTCTGATCTTGGATTTGAACCCCTCTGTCCAAAATCATTTCTTTCTGAGACATCTTCTAAAGGTATGTTAATCCTAATATTTTTGAAGCAAAACAAATTACAATAACAAAACACATTTAATGCCATTTTTGCATACTACCAATTTCCAGTCTGCTCCCTTATATAGGGACACTTGTTTTGCAAAAACTTCCATGCTTAGAATAGATAAATTTTGAATTTAAAATAATTATAACAGGATGCATTCATGAACATTTTTTTTTAAAAATCATGTTCTACGTACGAGAATGGAAACACGAAAAGTTGTAGTCGAATGTTAAACACTCGACACGCACTAAATAATCACAAAAAAAAAAAGAGAGAATGTATGAAATAGGTTAAAAAATTCTGTTAACAAATGTAATTTGTACACATTTAAAAGCGAATGATATTTTTAACCAATAAAACGAAAAATCTCAAAAGGACGATTGTTTTTTTTTGTTTTTTTTTTTTGTGTTTTTACCTCTTGGGCGAAACGAATGACGCTGTTAACTCCACTATCGCCTTTCATTACACAAACGGCTTTAACAGACATATTTTTGGCCTTTTTGTTGGAAATATCGTAAAAATGCTACTGTTTCCATAAAGTATGTGTTTTTCCCGAAAGACTCGAAATTACTTGTTTTATTTATCTTAACTTATCCTCCCATCAAAACCCACATATGCGCTCTCTTTTGAACAGAATCGGCAAGAGTATGCTGTGCCATTTCTCTTCCTTATAAACCTACTATAAACAAGAGCAGGACACACGCACTATCAAATCAAAGAGTCACTTACCTTTCGTTGATGGCTATGGTCTATATTCGTCCGCTGCCTCTATTTTCGTCTTCTTTCTATCTGGTGGCAGTAATTCTGTTGCCGTGGTAACCAGCTCGTATCAATCTGTTTCGTCTGTCGTCGTTCGAAACAGCAAGTCACTGAGCACCAAATTACAAGTCTGTTGTATATCAATAAACAACAAACACGCATATATATAAAAATATGAGTTATATTTTTATTAGTGATGATGGACCGTGTAGAATAGAGGCAGGAGTGAGAGAGAGAGCGCTTCTAATGGGTTGACGAATGCGTACCCTGCAATAGCAGCATGCTGTGGGGGCAGCTGTGAACTGCCTTCCTTCGTGTTCTGTGGTTCTGCTCTCACTTCTTCTGACTGGCGAATCCGTGTTTTTGCGGTCTTTATATATCTTCCAAAACCGGGACATGTTTCTTCCGGCTTTGCCTTGATCACGCGACGCCCACGCGACGCCTACGTAATTCTCAGAGTCACCTGTCTGTTTGCCTCTGAGTTATTTCCGCATCTGCCGGAAATAGGGTCAAAGTGACATCCGTTACTTTTCACCGACCGGAAACAACACGGCTTGTATCAGCCTTTCTTGGGTGGGCCAGACCGTTATATTACACTAATCTGACAGATTTTCTTGCACTTCCCACAGGTGGAACTTCCTTCTGTTTACTTGCTTCCTTGATAGTTACAATCTCTAAAAATTTATATGCAATGTCAATTGTCATCTTTTATAATTTCCTCAATACCCCCTGTACCCAGTCTTTTCTCATGCTGTAAGCCCCTGTGCACAAGTCACAGTTCTGCTTTGCTTGAGGTGAAATGATTTAAAAAACATAATATATATATATTTTTTCTATATATTATACATTTTTTTAAAAAAAAAATATATATATATATATATATATATATATATCTGTGTATTTAGGCAGCAAATTTTCTTTTAGACATGTCAGATTAAACTAATCTCTAATCTTAACATTATTTTTGTTAAATATATTTTTTAGTGTTGGTGAATGGTTAAAGTGCATTAAATTTATGAAAATTCTTCTGATATTTGTTAGATCATTATGATTGAAAAGTGGATTAAACCATATATAATAATGTTATGCTTACTGTGTTTCTGTTTTTTTTTTTTTTTTTTTTGTCAATACTCTAAACTAAATTTACTTTATGGTTGCTAAGACCAAAACTTTTTATATATTTAATTTTATTATTATCCAATATTTCCTTATTGTTGAAGTTGGTAGATAAATCAGTCCAAGTTATATAATGTAACTTATCTCGAATTTTATGATGGTGTTTGATTCTTTACTGATATATAATCTATAAATAGATCTTTTGTATATGGTTTGGTAACCATGTAGTAATCTCCCTTTAATTTAACTCTTTGTAGCCTAGTATTGAACTCACAACTCTTTGGGTCAAGTCACTGGAACTAACCAATGTCTATATCCACTGGGACATATGTCCTTTATGACAACAGCATGTGAATTTCTGAGACTGATAAACCTAATGTCTCAGTAATCAGTTTTTACGAGAGTTCATATTGCAATCTTTGAAGTTAATGATTTTCTCTAGTACACTGTATTACTGGTTCCCATATTGCTTTCATTTCTATGCTTGGTCAGCTTAGGAGATTTTTGTAGCCTAACATATGTTCTGATTCCTTCAGTTTTTGTAGTTTCCAGTGGGGTTTTCTATTATTTCAACTTCATTCATTGGGCATGGTGGTCCTATTTCTCCCTCCATATGTGGTCAGCTATTTTTCTATTTCTCCTTGTGTTATGGCTTTGTGATGTTTTCGTAGCCTTACTTTAAGGAGTGGCCTGTTTCTCCTTTATATTTTTTTTTACAGCTACATAGAATGGTGTACACACAGTCCTTACTCATGTTCTTCTCTATTAGGGGTCTCTCTCTTGAGAGGTACCTGTGAAGTGTAGAATCACTTCTGAAGGTTGTCCTGATATTATGGACCACAGATCCTTTGTATTTTCTCCAATAACCCCTTCACATAGGGTAGACAGACTGAGGCAATTTTCTGAGTGTTGTTATCCCCATGCACCCTCCTTTCCACGTTTATTGGAACTGATGTCTTATACCCTAGATAATTCTCACGTTGTAGGCTACTGCTTTTATTGACCATATACAGATGTCTTGAACCCCTTCACTGTTCGAGATATTAGTACATCCAGGAATGCTAGATTGTTGTTTTCTTTTTCCATTGTTAACTGTATCAATGAGCTTCACATGGTTCAGTAGCATCTAGACCTCTTCCTGGTGTGGCCAGAGTATGAAGATGTCATTAATGTATCTCAGCCATAAATGCCATCTCTTTAAAGTGTTCCATGTATATGTTAGCCATATGATAATGGCAAGCCCATTGCTAAACCTTCATCCTGTCAATATATATCTGATCCCATTCCAAAGTGTGTTGTTTGTGTGCAGAAAGTCAGCATCACCATCAGGTCATCTAGTGAAGCACTGGTATGTTTTCCCAGGGATTAGTTTGAGTGATTGTAATGAAGAGTTTGGTTCAAAATTCCTTGCACCTGAAGAAGGCTGAAGCATCGTAAATATGGCAACAAAGATGTGGACAATAATCCGAACAGTGTAAATAGTGTAAAACTTATTTAATTCTTTATTGATGGCTTTGTGGAACACACATCTGCATCGATTTTGTTATAGTTGCCTGTCTTTATCTGATTTTTTAATCATAGACACCTCTTTTATCATCTTTTTGCTGTAGTGGTAGTTTTGGTAAATTTACTTTTATTTACTTCAGAGAACAGATCTTTCTCAAAGTCTAGTAATTGCTTATTGTATGGTGGTGTTTCTTTTCAGACTTAAATCCATAATGTTTGGCATCTTTTAGGTTGTTATACTTGTTTTTTAATTCAAAGAAGACTTTTCACCTCATTCCCTTCATGATGCTCTTGATCTTGTATAAAAGAGTCAGCTTGTAAGATCTTTTTGTCATGTTCTTAGTGGACTAGTTCAAGTTAATAAGTTCTATATTCTGGTAATGGTTAGGATACTAAGTATATTTTATTACACCTATAATAGTGCTCACTTGGAGGGAGCAAAATATAATTATAACATATCACATTAGTGTTAATAAAACAGTGCTTGAGCTATTAAGTAGGTACCTCCACTAATTTGCTAAAAAAAAACAGCATAGCATGATGTTAAAAGGCCCCAAACTTAATAAAAACAAAGTTTTATTGTCAAATATTTGTTATTATTAAGAGGAATGATCAAAATATTTTTAATTATTTTCTTAAATTTTTTAATCCAAACGTTTTCGAAATTTTGGTTAAAAATAATTTTTTATATTTTTTGGTTAAAAATAATTTTTTATCAGATTTTTACCATTGTTTACTATGATAAATGTAATATTTCAAAACATTTTAAGACATTCTTGCAAAAATCAAATAATAGTCTGATTTTAATTAAGTATTCAGGGCCTATTCATAAATGAATTAAATTATTTTTGAAATTATTATTTTTATTAAATCTTGGTAAAAATCTTCTTTTTTTTTTTACATCTATTACTCTCCCTTTAATTATTTTCTTGAAAATTTCTAAAAATTGACTACAGTTCACAAACTTTGATATAAAGTAGGACTCTTTGTGGAATGTAAATCACCTATTTTTTTTTTTTTCAAATAGTTGGCACTTTTCAAAAAATTTTCACTGAATAGTGAAATAAAAAAAATGAAATAAAATTATGCCTATTTTTATTTAGATAAGCTTTTAATTTTTGTTATAAATAATATATATTAAGGATATCAAAGTCTGAAGAAAATGTTTGTTTTGAGGAATAATGAATTATTTTCATTTTTATTTTTAATATAGTAATTTATAACGTTTCAAAAATCTTTAAAAATTTTTTTCCAATCACTGTATATATTAGACGATTAAGTTAATAAATAAAGACTATATTTACTAATCGAAAACTGAAATGCTTAATACAAATCTTCACTCACCAAAATTTTTAAAATAATTAATTTTTTCCTTTTTTTGTATGGAAATCTTTTTTTTTTGTTTTTAGGATGTGATGTCATAACTGACATATCATTAAAAGGTCATAGGTTTTTAAGGGTTGTTCCTGTTGCAAAATTGTCACCTAGATCTCAGAAATTTGTCAATTCTGGTCAACTATACTTAGCTTGTCAACACATGTAGCTGTCATCAATCACTTCAAACATCAGAAAGACCTCCATTTTTAAGAAATACTTTATTCTAAATTTCATGCTATAAACAGTACTTGTTTCAAATCAGATTAATTTAACTATAAATTTGCTAATTTAAAAAAAATAAAGTGTCACAGATGTATATTGTAATTTTGGAAGATTTTTAAAACTTAGAATTAACATTTGTTTACAAACCTGTCGATGTATCAAAAATGAATGAAAAAAAATAACTTTTGAAAACTCTGAAAATGTTGAGATTACAATCAATATAATTTAGTTACCACCATGCAGTTGCCAAAAAAACAGCATATTGTGGTGTTAAAAGGGCTCAAACTTAATAAAAACAATTTTTTTTCATCAAAATGTTTTTATTATTAAAAGGAAAGATCAAATTTTGTTATTATTTTAAAAATTATTTTTAATACATCAAAAATTTTGGCTAAAGTTTTTTTTCGTCAGTGAATCATCCACCCAGTGTTTACTAGAACTTACTACTATAGCAAATTGTTAGGCAAGTCGCTTTTGGCATTGAAGGAGACGTTATTTTGGAAATTCTAGTAAAAATTAACTTTCTGATTTTAATGGAACCTTCAGGACTTCTTCACGAATGAATGAAGTTATTTATGCAATTATTATTTTTAGAAAATCTTGGTAAAAATATTTTTTTTACATCTGGTTCCCCACTTCAGTTATTGCATGAAACTTCTAGAAACTCATTATCTATACCACTTTCTTTTTATTAACTAAATGCAGAACTCCTTGTAGAATGTAAATCATATATTTTTTTTTAACGAGACCATTTTTCCAAAAATCTGCTCTGAATAGGAAAATAAAAGATGCATTAAAACTATGCCATTTTTAATTTATAAAAACTTTTGATTTTATAAATAATTATATATTAAGGATATCATATTCTGAAGAAGAAAAAAACAATTGGATCAATAATTAATTTTTATAAGAATTGTTTTCATTTTTTCTTTGCTAATTATGATGTTTTATAAAGTTTCAAACATCTTTTAACTTTCTTCTAGTCACTTAATGTCTTTGTTCACGAATTTATTAAGTAAAGACTTTATTTACAGATCAAAAATTGAAAAGCTTAATACAAATTGTTTAGAATTAAGATTGTAAAATAATATATATATTTTTTTTATGTTAAACTGTACATTTTCTTTTACTCTGGAAACTTGGAAGAGACTTATCATTAAAAGGTCAAATGTTTCAAGGGTCATTATCCTTATGAAATGTTAAATTGGGTTATGTCAAATTTTGGTCACCATACTTCCATATGTGTAAACTGATTTATGACAGGAGCCATTATTGTCTACTTGAAAGGTCAATGAGTCAAACTTTTCTGATCAAGAAATACTTTTATCCTAAATTTCATGCTATAAACAAGTAATATTTGTTTCAAATCAAATTAATTTAACTTTAAATTTACTAATTTTCCAAAAGTGTGTAAGAGAAGTGTATTTTTTTTGTATAAGTACCTCCACTAAATTACTGAAAAAACAGCATAGTATGAAGAAAAAAGGTCCCAAATTTAATAAAAACAAACTTTTCCCATCAAAATGTTTGTTATTATTAAGAGGAAAGATCAAAGAATTTAAAAAAATTCTTTGATTTTTAAATATTTTAATCCTTTTTGACATGTTCAAAATTTTGGTAAAAATCTTGTTTTTATTTTTGTTAGAGAGGAGCTAAATCTTTACGAGAGTTTACAATGGAAAACATAATATTACATAACTCAGTTTTTTTATGACAAATACATTCATTTCAAAATTCTTGCAAAAATCTAATATTGTCAGATCTAAATGAAACTTTCAGAACTTATTCATAAATGAATGAAACTATTTTTGAAAGCATTATTTAAAAAAATTTTGGTAAAAATATTTTTTTACATCTGTTACCTCTAGCATTCATGTAAATTCAGGAAATTTCAAGAAATTAAAGTCTGTAGGCAGAATTGGTTTTATTAGTTAAATACAGGACTCATTGGGGAATGTAAATCATGTATTATATTTTTCAACCATTTAGCTCCTTTTACTGAAAATCTTCTCTGAATAGTAAAATAAAAAAGCAATAAAACTATGACATTATTTAATTAATAAGATTACAGTTCAAGAATGAAATAGAAGAAAAACAAGAAAATACTGAAGATAAAATAATACACTGGGTGGAAATGAATGTTCTTCCTCTAAATAGACTTAAAATAGAAACAAAGCAACACCCAGTATTAGGCAGAATAGTAGAAAGAAGAAAAAATAATATAAAGCAATTGTCCAATAACGGAGTGACCTTTCAGAGAAATGACGCACAAACTAACCACAGAAAATCACATTATATGCAATGGAGATATAATAGTAGCTCTACAAATACTGAGAAGGGACATATTAAAAGGAGTACATGATGACATACATTATGGCATAACAGCAATGCAAAGAAAACTAAAATTAAAAGCTTGGTGGCCAGGGTATTCAGACATAGAGGAATGTGTTAAGAGATGTCCAAAATGTACGGAAATAAGAAACTTCAAACAAGCAAAAATTTTTTCGTGTTCCAAGGAAGAAGAGCCATAGGTTAGTGTCCACATGGATCATGCACATATCAGAGATAGGGGATTATTCTTAGTATTACTGGACTCATATTCAGGATGGCCAGAGGTTGTCAGAGTAATGGACAGAAAGCTACTACAGTAAAGCAAATACTAAGAATTATATTCACAAGGAATGAAGCGCCCCAGACAATAGTCACCAACAATACACCCAAATTTTGTGATGAGAACTTAAATTGGATGCATCCCATACAAGACACCACCATATCACCCATAATCTAATGGTATTGTGGAAAGAGTGGTACCAATGGTGAAAATGAGATTGAAAGCATTCTCACCACTTAATGAAGGCATAGAAAAATGCTCCCCAGTTACAGATACATTCCACATGTGGGAAGGAAACTGAGTCCTTAGGCATTAATGGGAATACAAATCAGAGTCCCCATAACTATGTCCTTTGCAACAAAAGAAAAGGTATAGTACAGAAAGTGTACTGGCACATGCAGATCATTTCAGAAGCAGAAATGAGTGGAAATGGAAGATCAGATACAAGAGGCAGTTATAAAAGTGGAACAGAGCAGGAAATGGAAGAAAGTGAGAATAAAAAGACAGACGAATATGAAGAAGAGAAACCAAGATAGAAAAGAGGAAGGACAACACAATATGAAAATAATCAGGAATAGTTAAAGAAAAAAGACGAGGGAAGTGTAGTATTGTATGCAAATTAGTAGACCAGCATAAATAAAGAATAAATGGAGAAGTGTGGGACAAAAAACCCTGTTGTCTCAAAGGACGTGTAGAGCTATGCTACAACTACTACTACACACAAAGAAATGCAAAACATAACAATTTCTTTCAAATTAAATTAATTTAACTTTAAATTGGCTAATTTTCCAAAAATAATATATCATAGATGTATATTTGATTTTTGCAAGATTTTCTAAAACCAAGACTTAACTTTTGTTTAAAATGTGTTAATTGTCCAAAATGGCTGAAAATTTGAAAAAATGTTAAAATCTCAAAATTTTAGATTCCAATCTATATATTTTCTGTTTGAAATCCACCAGAGTATTTTGTTAACTGGAAATAGTAAATTTAATCAATTAGCTTTCAGTTAAAACTAAAACAAAAATTTTAAGAAAACTTTTTTATTGTTAAAAATTTAATTTAAAAGTTAATTATTGAAAATGAGTGGAGGTACCTACACACCATTAATAAAGTTTTTTGATTTTTATCCTTCTGTTGGCAATATTGAATTTTTAACTTTTTTTTTTTTTATAAGATTTTAAAGCAGTGCACTTGTCAGGCCAGAACAACAAACCATGGAATGAAATTGGACAGCAACTATAAGTAACAACTTCTGTCTGATGGCTGGCTCAACAAAGATGCCTGAAATTAGCATGGTGACAAGAAGGAATATATACTGGTTTTGTTTCCCATTCGTTGGATCAAGACACCAAACATTTGTCATTGTATCTGCACTTTTACTATTTGGTACTCGTACTTTAGGTACCTCAACACATTGTAAGTATCTTTTGTATGTGTTTCTGTAAAAAGTTATAGGAAGAATACATTATTTACTTGAATAAAAGTATGTTATAAGTCTGTCCATAACCAATATTCATGGATTTGCTTAATATCAAGCTTACTAGTGTTGATTATATTTTACTTTTGCAAGCTATTGAGATTTAATTTTTGTGAATTCTGAAACCTCTTGCTAGACTAGCTGATAACAATAAATTAATATTGAGTACTTTGAGTACCTAATACAAAGGTGTTTGTGAGGTTGTTTTTAACTAGACGAGTCACAATATTCTTCAATATTGTACCATCCCAACGGTCCGTCCTAACAATTTCTCCGGCGGCCATTCTCCACGCTGTGATGTTGCCGGGAGTTTGTAGAAAATGTCGGCCGGACAGCTGGGGGTACAAGATTGACTATAAGGAACGAACTTCCACAATTTGGATGAGTTGAAAAGGATGCTTTATTCGTTTAGAGTTAGCCTTGTCGGTTGGGGCAGGCGAATGTGACACACAGCTCTAACTCTAATTAATGGAGATCAACAAACCCAAACTGAACGAAACAAGACGAACGGAGATCCTTACTTCAAGCTCGCACCCGGCTGACTCCCTTCCACTTAACTCGTCTTCACTTAACTTACTCGGAAAAAATTTATCTAAAATTGACCGGAAACCCGGAAATCCGGAAATGCTTTAGACCACCGGTGACAAACACCGGTGACTGTAAGTCTGAAATTTCAGTTATCTTTTTTTTTATCTTAATAAGGCTTCCGCCGGAAAAGGCTTAATGTGTGGTCAAGATACAGTAAAGGACAGCCTTTGACCGGGTCATCGAAAACCTACCCGCTGACCTTTATCACTGAGTCAAACATTTACCGAAGGACAATTTTCCTCATAAAAGAAAAAGCGTTTATTTATTTATTTTTTTCCTCTTCTTTTTCACTTTTGTTAGATGTTTTTAAACTATTTTCTATTCTAATCTATTTTCTATTTTAATCTATTATAATAAAATACATATATGCCTAGTTATCGTGTCACAATATGCAATAAACAGAAGCTTTAATAAAGGGATGGTCAGAATTTAATGGGTCAAAAAATTTGAAATTAATAAACAGGGTGGTTTTAATAAGTTATGAGTAGGAGTAAAAAATTTCCCCCAAAACAATGTTTCCCATCCCTCTGTCTAAAGTAATATATTGAAGAAATATGCTCTAATCATGAACTTTATATTTTTAGGTTTATATATAACTGTTAATTTTTTTTTTCTTAGGTTAACTTGACACATTTGGTTAATCCATAAACCGGTACACAGTTTTGTTGCTGTAATGTAGTTTATCCTTCTCAAAATTCAGCAACATGACTAACAGGACTTTTCACATTGAGCTGATAACTGAATTTGATGGCTCAGTGACTGGACAATCAGTTACTGAATGGATAGTAAAAGCAGAACTTGTTTCTGATCTTGGTGGAATCAAGAAGGTTGAGCATATTCTTCTCTAGTGAACATGTGGTTACTTATGGGATTAATAAATTGCTATTCACTTATTACAAGTTAATAGCATGTTAAAAAAATCCAATCCACAACTATTGTGCAATGATGAAAAACAAAAAAATACAAGAAAACTCTGTTAGGCAGCAAAATGATTCAATATTTATATAATAAAATACAATAATTGTAGTGGTGATAGGCATACAAAAAGAAGTTGCAATTGCAAGATTTAATGTTTAAATATTTAAATTGTTTACCTTTGACAATCACGTATGGCACTTAACTGACTGACCTTTGACAATAAATCTTGGTTGAGTGATGTACTTGGTTTTAGAAATAGTTCAAAGGATGCAAAGGTATTTAAAATGTTCTTTTAATTATTATGTTGGTGAATGTCAATTGAAGTGGGTGAGTGAAAGTTGAACAAATAATATATGTTAAGTATATTAACTTGATAAGGATTCAATATTGAGTGACGTTCTTTGATGACTATTGGCCTTCCCTTGAGATTGATTGGCAGAGTGTTTGCTGTCTATCAGTAGCTAAGTATAAAGCAAAAAGCAGATATTGAACAAATAAAACAATCGCTGCAGATTGCATTTGTGCTGGATCATTTCCTAGCCTATGAGCAGTTCATATAGTGGTGACTGCACTTGGATAAGTCTGTTGACGTATTTCTAGCTGAAATAGCTTGTAGAATTTATGGAGGATGCTTGCCTAAAGAGATTCTCCTTTATGCTGGGTAACAACTCAGAGCCATCCGTCGCACTTACTTTTATCTAGGTTGAGAAGTCAGTGGTTGGTTGAGGCACAATCAAAAATTTGTATGATGTTCTCTTATGTAAACAAGAATCAGGTGCAAGCTTTCTTTTTTGATGTAGGATACATGTGACACACTGTCGCTTAGTTTGATGAGGTAAGCCACCATTTTCTTTGCTACAAGTTTACACTAAATTTCATAATTTGTGTGTTATGTATTGGAGTAATTGAAGGACAAAAGTGTATTGTTAATCCTTCAATTTTACTCACAAATTTATTTTTATATACTTTGGTAAAAAAAAATAATGTGTAATTTTTTTTTCCTAGTGGCTTTATCATTTTATCTTTTTACAAAGGATATTTTTTTTCTATTTTTTCTGTCTTAGACTACATGGACAATAAACTTGACTGCAGTATGCAAGGCTTCATTGATATTCCATCTAATGTGCATATAGTTGTCACTCTCAGGGGTAGTGCACAAAATGGATTTGATGCACAGCGTTGTGAACTGCGATTCCAGGCCCAAAACAAAAGAGAATTCATTAAAGTTGAGTTTAAGAATTTCTATATTGGCAGCTGCACAGTAACATTTAGTGTCAATCATGTAAGTATTATTTTGTAATTAAGGAGAAGGATGAGATGAGAAACAAAATACTAATAATTGGTTTGGGAGATGGTTTACCATTTTGAGTGTTATATCTACATAGAAGATAATTGCATTTAAATCAGCAGTAGGAGTCTTGGCAGCTCTGCTAGTTAAAAGTTGTTTAATCTTGGAGTTGTATTTAAGATCTGTCAATTTCTCCTTTGTCAATTTTTGTATAAGGTACCTGGTGAAGATACCAGATTATGAGGTCTGAAAAAAGGATTTGGAATTGCGGAGTTTCTCTAAAGACTTGCTAAAAGGTAAATGCACTTGAATTTAGCAGAGACAGATTGGTCACATCTGAGTTAACTGTGCAGGAGATAAGCTCAGATAACAAAATTGAACTACTAGTCAATAAATTAGATTGTGTATTTCTACAGGATAACAATTAGTGCTGTTTTAATCCATATTCAAAAATTTTAAATATGAACCTAATGGAAGTATTGATGAATACTTCAGTTTCTTTGATAGCAAATTACATGAACTTCCATAACTGCAGATTGTTAAAAAGCTGAAATTCATGATAAATTCACATCCAATTAGCTCTATCCATCACACAAGAAATGACCTTTAACAATATGAGACACTCTTTGAAAAAATTATTTACTGAAAAGTGAGTTTTTCCTGATTTATGTTTATACTGTAAATTCACAAATCAGCCCCCAAAGTTAGTCTCTTATCATGTTTTTGTTAGTGGTGTTCAAAGTCCACTATATCATGGTGGAAGCACTCACTTTACTCCTCTGAGTATATCTCCATCTTCTTGAATTTATCAAGATGAGCATCAATGGTATGAACTTTAAGGGACACCTTGCAACCCCTTTTTTCATAGTCCTTCATCAGGGTATCAACAAGCTTCATATTGTTTTCAGTGTTGTAATTCCCAGGAAGCCCTGAATCCCTGCAATCACTGCAAGTTGTTTCATGTGCATTTTTATCCTATTGAGCTTCTTGGGGAATTTTGTACACACTATGATCTTCTTTATTTGTGGTCAAGACACCAATTTTAACTTTTAACATGTACAGTCTATGGAAGAAGTTTTGAAGGTACTTAACTGTAGACTGTGGCAGTCATCATGCAAATCTACAAAGAAAGAGAGTAACGGTAGTGGCGTGTCATCTATCAGGGAGAGACTCAAGATTGAAACCTGAGCAAACTACTGACAAGAGTAAATCTTGTTTTTCTTTTTTCTATAATTTTATGTGTTGGCCAACAATGAGTATTTGCTTTTGCACATGATCACTGTTTTGCATAAGCAAATTCTTGGTGTTATAAAACAAGGAAGCAACGAGATTGGACCATAGAGAGAGATGTTCCAGATACAAAGGAGAAATTCTTACAAGCTATTTCTGTATTTTAACATGCAGCAGATTTTTAATTACTTTGACGACATTTATATTAATGAAGATACCAAACCAGCAACACACATCCAAGCAAAGTTGACAGATTTAGCCTAAAATGCAAAGAGCCAGAGTGTCTTGGAGACAGAGCGCATGTGTTGAGCCTGGATGTTAGCAGGGAGGATGGCACCCTGCGATGGAGATGGGAAAATGTGATTCTGGGCATTCCTAAAATCCCCACAAGGCAGACCATCTTTTCCCTGTGCGGAAAAATTGTGGGGCACCTGTTAGTGTGTGGCTGGCTTTGCATATCTGTGGGTATAAAAAAAATGCAGGGCGAATGTGGTAACCACAGGGATCAAACAAGTAAGACCCTCCTCACCTAAATGATTGCAGAAAGTGTGGAGAGAGCAACATGCAAGGACCCAGCCCGAGGAGAGTGGTGCATCAATGGAGAAGAAATAAACATATGGGTTGATGCAGATTAGCATTGAGAGTGTTGCTGGAGGAAAATGGAGCTGTTTCAGAGGATGCATGTTGTTTGCGGCCCATGAACGACACCCAGCACATCAACCTGGCTGAATTAGATGCTGTGGTGAAGAGCGTTAAGCTGATTACAGTGGCAAGCAAAGAACTTGTACCTGCATACTGACTCCCTTTGCATCTATCACTGTCTGACACGCTGACTGAGAAAGCAAGAATACACACCAAGGCAGCAAGCCGAGATGCTTATAAGGTACCTTAAAGAGTCCAGTCTTTAATATTATTCGCATCATGCTACAACTTTGTTGACCTGCTGACACGTGTGCCCCGAAAGTGGTACAATGCTATAAAGGTGGGTGCCAAGCTCATTAGACAAACATGCACTGCTACAGTGAATAGGACAAGCCAGCAGCAGATAAAGAAACATTCATACATAGTGCAACATCCAGCCATCAAAAGGATACTGCATTTCGTGAGATGCCCTGACTCAACAGTGGCTAAACCAGTGGTTGAACAAGTCATCAAGCACTGTGAAGTGTGCCAGTCTATTGACACAGCACCAGCCTTGTGGCAAAAGGGACAAGTGGAAGCAAGTGACATGTGGCAAAGGGTGGGAATAGATATCACCCATTATAAAAGCAATGTACTGTTACAATGTTATGCTGAAGGCTGGCATGTCACTGGCAACTGCACTTATGAACGCCATATGCACCTACCAGGCTCAGGTAACAGGAATTGATGTTGTTCAGTCACCTGTCAAAGAGATGGTGGGTGGGTCATATGCTGTAGGAGATCTCGCATTGGTGAAATCACCAGGCAATTGGTGTACCACTAGATTCAAGCGGGGGCTAGTGACTAGTGTGGTCAGTCAGCAATCTGTCCTGGTTGACGGAACCTCACGTCACGTGCGTGATCTCAGCCCTGTTTTGGAGGTGGACCATTCAACAACCAAGGAAATTGATGAGGACAGTGATGAGTCATCCGGCGGTGAACCATTAATAGATGTTGCCAGTGGTCCCCTTGAAAATATAACCGCGAACTTATTGGATGATTCAGAGATGGAAACTGAGGTGCATGTCCCACTACAAAGAAGCACTCGAACCAAAAGGCCACCCCAGCCCTGCATCATGTGTGATCAGGAGATTGGGGGGATTGTGGCAGCCATCATGCAAATCTATGAAGAAAGAGAGTCAGGGTTATGGTGTGTATTGTTCATTGGGGAGAGACCCGGGATTGAAACCAGAGTGAACTACTTACAAGAGAAAATCTTGTTTTTCTTTTTCTTATAATTTTATGTGCTGGCTGATGATGAGAATTTGCTTTTGCACATGATCACTCTTTTGCATAAGTGAATTCTCAGTTTTACAAAACGAGGAAGAATTTTCCTCCCAGGAGAGAGAAAAATTTTGATGTAGCGAGATTGTACCACATGTGGAGAGAGAGAGATCGAGACGTCCCAGACACAAAAAAAGAAAAATTCTTACCTAGAGCTATGACCAGTTATTTCATAAGGCCCAATTTTAAGTGCAGTAGAGAAAACCATACTTTCTGGGGACATGACAAAGGCTCCCATTTGTTTCTCCCCACATTGAACTCTATCTGCTGTGGTAGTGTGCTGCAGCATTCCTGTTATCCCAAAGGCAAAGATAATGCAGAAACTCAGTAAAGCTGGCTGCCTTGAAGATTTATCTGAAAGACCACCATTTTGAAGTCTGTAATAACTTCACAACTGTACTCTCCATATTTCAAGGCATCTAGCAAGATCTTGACACTGTTGTATTCCACTTTGAACTGCACAGAGTGAACTGGGAGGGAGAGATGGATACATGTTTCTATTATAAAGCAGCACGGCTTTGAGGCCGGGGTTATTTTGTGGATTTGTTACTTGGCTTTTGTAGAATTTCGCCATGAAGTGTATTTACACTGAGCGATACAGATGTTGTAAGATTTGAAAAAATGGGGACTGTTTAAAATGTCAAATAAGTGCAAAAACAATACACATTTGGATTTAGAATTTTGTTATGTCTATCAAGGCTTAGCTCTTAGAACAAAATTTGAACCAGAAGACAGCCAACATTTGGGAAGAGTTGAATTTTAGTAGTAATTGTCAGATTTGGATTTCAACTGTCAAGGAGCAAGACAGACCTTTAGCTGGTCCGCCTTGTATGTGATTGGTTTCTCTAATATGGAGGTGCTGACAACTCTGACCAAAAGAAAACCTTCTCTTACACTAAGGCAAGTCAACACTGTTTAAAAAAAAAAAAAAAAAAGAGGAAACATGACAGTTATATTTTATTTAGATTTTTGGTCCAGTGTATTGTTTTCAACAAAGTCATTTGATTCAGATTATTATCATTGCTGATGAGGAAGAAGAAGAAAAGAAGTGATTTGTTTCTCTGTTGAAGTGTTGCAGATTATATGTTCATTAACATTTTATGAAGAAGATTGTGAAATTTGTCTCCACTGAAAGTTGGGTTGAGTGTTAATCCCCAACGATATGAAATATGAGTTGTGAGGTTTAATACTTGTCGCAGTTATTGTGAAAGACCCCAAATTAGCAGCAGTTTAAGCTTTATTGTTATTTGTCCCAACATTGTTTTTCCAAGTGTTTTGTTCTTTTACAGAAGAAATATATACCCGACGAAATGGGTATATAACAATTACAAATTTTACAGTTCTCAAACAGACATGTTACATTGTGGCAGAAGCAAAACACATCATGGCAGGTGAAAAATCTTGAAAAACACTTGTGATGTTTTCTGACCTGTGACTTGCATACTTTTATGTAACAAATTGAGTTTTAGCATCAAAAGCTCAACATTGGACTTTGTAAGACCATGATCAGGTTGTTTAGGTCTTTTTTGGTTGGGGTAGTATAGGGTTCTCTCCTCAGCTCTGCTTGAGTAATCTGGATCAATGACTTCATCTTTTGGACAGCTGCTCTCTCTTTGGAGGAGTGGGTATAGGGAGCTCAGGGAAGTGTGGCACTGGAGCAATGGATGGTAGAGTGTCTGGATATATGATAGCAAGACATTCTTGCCAGCTCAATGTTTGGAAAGGTTTACGATGCAGAAACAGCAATTACTTGTGTGGTCAGTTGGTTGCCTTGAAATTCATGGGATTGTGAATTTCATGGTTCTATTTTCCTCTCTTTACCTTCCTGCAAAAGTGCAAAATAAAAATATGAAAATAAAAATACAAATATAAAAATACACCCACTGTTATTGAAAAATTCTAAAAAAATTACATTTTTGATTTTTGAAATTTATAAAAATCCTGCACTAGATATGTAAAATTTTGACTTTGGACCTAAATTAGTATAGCAAATTCCACAAATATAGGGAATCTTGAATATTGAACATCCCTAAATATTTTTCTGGCTCATGCTAGTGATCTATTATAGAAAACATACATGATACTGTGGACATAATTGTTGAAATATATTAATACATATTTTTCAATAACATTGATTTAAAAAATAATAGTAAAATATTTAAATAAAAAAAAACAACAAACTTTCCATCTTACATTTTACAGTTCTTTTGTAGAAATTGCAGTTGAAATGAAGTGCTCAGGGTTTGTTTTAATCCCTCAACAGTCATGTTGAAAATACCTTGTAGACCACACACATTTTAGCAGATGTTGCCATTAGACATAATGTTTGCTTGATGCTTACATTTTTTTTATGCCATTTGTGATGAATGCATCTATCAACAACGATTTGTCTTCACTTGGACAACTAGAAGTAAAATGAAATATTGAATTTGTGTTCTCTGTATTTATACTTCCATCTATGTTGCCAGAATGTTCTAGAAATTTCTGAAATTTTTAGAAAGTTCTTGAAATTTCCCCTTTACAAACAACACCCAGGGTTGAATCTGTCTTGAATATAACTTTGCTAGTGTAGAAGCGTTCCTGCATGAAAAGTCCCCTGACATCCTCGCGCTCTGCGAAACTAACCTCAACTCAGCTATTCCCTCCTCTGACCTCTTCATCCCTGGTTATCTTCCCCTTTTAAGGAAGGATTCTACTGTCCACATGCATGGGCTGGGTGTTTATGTCAGCGAACACCTCCCCATAACTAGGGTGACTTCACTCGAATCTACTGACCACCAATACATATGTCTCCACTTGTCTCTCCTCAGTTCGGTTAGCTACCTATTCTTCCTTTACCGTTCTCCATCCTCTCCTGACTGCTCCCTACTAGATAGCATTGCCGACGACATAGATAAGGCTATTTCCTATCACCCATTTGCCCACATATTTGTATTTGGAGACCTCAATGCCCATCACTCTGAGTGGCTTGAAAACGCTGTTACTGATTCGGCGGGCATTCACGCCATGAACTTTGCTTTTTCCCAATCCCTTACGCAAGTGGTGGACTTCCCCACTCGCTTCCCAAGCACACCCTCGGGTCATTCCTCACTGCTAGATATATGTTTCACCTCTGCGCCCGACGCCTGTCAAGTCTCGCTGCTTTGCTCTCTCGGCAACTCCGACCACGCTGTAGTCTCCCTCAGTATTTCTTTCCAATCTCACTCCCCCCAGGATCCCCCTACTTATAGAACCTCCTACCTCTACCAAAAAGCTGACTGGGATGCCTTTCGCGATTTCCTCTGCGACGTCCCTTGGGGAAAAGTGTTTGACCTATCAGTTGATGACTGTGCCTCTGAGGTCTTGTCATGGGTGAAAGCTGGCATTGATGCCTTCATACCCACCAGGAAGTATTGCTTAAAACCTCATTCGTCTCCGTGGTTCTCTCAGGCCTGCTCAGCCGCCATTGCCCACAGGAACCATTACTTCCGTCTATTCCGGAGACAGCCAACTGATCACAATAGGCGCCTATTCACATCCGCTCGCAGTGAGTGCAAGAGAACCCTAAATGACGCCAAACAGTTGTTTGCTGAGAGAATGCGACAGCACATAGCTGACCGCAAGTTTGGCTCCAAGGACTATTGGAGGATTTGTAAACGAGTGCTCAACAATAGGAAATCCTCAATACCTCCTTTAATCCATGGATTTGATGTTCTCACGTCATCTGCTGAGAAAGCTGAGTGCTTTGCCCGCAGATTCTCATCCAAATCCACACTCGACTCGTCCGGAGTGCACCCACCCGACTTCCGTATTAGAACTGAGGCCAAACTGCACGACGTATATATTACCCCGACAATAGTATCCAGAGTAATTTCAAAACTCGACCCCCATAAGGCGTGTGGAGACGATGGAATCCCGGTGATAGTCCTTAAGAGGTGTGCCCCTGAACTTTCCCCTGTCCTCTCTAAACTGTTTAACTACTGCCTTTCTGCTTCCTGCTTTCCTGCATGCTGGAAATTCTCCTCAGTCGTTCCTGTCTTTAAGAACTGTGGTGAACCCTCGGACCCATCCAACTATCGCCCTATCAGTCTTCTACCAATATTCGGGAAAGTGTTCGAGGCTATAATAAATGCTGAAATAGTTCATCATCTCACCGCCCACAAACTGTTCTCCGACAGGCAATATGGATTCCGATTTGACAGGTCCACAGCCGACCTGCTAACTACTGTAACGGAGTACATGCTACAGGCCCTTGATGAGTCTGACGAGGCTCGCGCGGTTGCTCTGGATATCTCCAAGGCTTTCGACAGGGTTTGGCACCCTGGCCTCCTATGCAAACTACGTGGTTATGGTATTACCGGTCGCCTGCTTGACCTAATCCAATCTTTCTTAAATAACCGCAAAATGAAGGTCGTTCTGAATGGGCGTGCCTCTTCGTCCTACAGCACGAATGCTGGTGTCCCACAAGGCTCTATCCTGGGCCCAACGCTCTTCCTTATTTTCATCAACGACCTCCCAGATGAGATCAAGTCCCAAGTAAGCATCTACGCAGATGACACTACAATATACTCCCGCTCCAGTAAGAAACCTGTCGTGGCGGACAGACATAATCTCGCTGCTGACCTTGAGCGGGATCTACACTCTGTGGTGAACTGGGGCAAGAAGTGGCTTGTCAACTTCAATTCATCTAAGACCAAGCTGTTGTCTGGCAACCATTACAGGCAACCTCTTCTGCCTCCCATAAGCATGGACCAGATGATTCTCCCGGAGAGTAATACACTACGCCTCCTCGGACTTGCCCTGTCCTCAGACCTCAAATGGAACCACTATATTGAATCCATAGCAAAATCTACTGCTAAGAAGATTGGGTCACTATGTCGATCCAGGATGTTTTTTCCACCTGAATCCATCCTGCATATATACAAGTCAACCATCCGTCCGTGCATGGAGTACTGCTGCCATTTATGGTCAGGTGCCCCTGCCGTTCTCCTCAGTGTTCTTGACAAGCTCCAAAGGAGAGTCTGTAATGTGATAGGTACTGATCTGGCGACTCGTCTGCAGCCACTTTCCCATCGTCGAAATGTGGCCTCCCTCTGTCTCTTCTATAAATACTTTCATGGCTTCTGCTCGGATGAGCTTAAGTCACTGATGCCTCCTCAACAGGTGTTTACCCGTTCAACCAGACTGGCAACTGGGTCCCACCCATTCACAGTCAGGTTAGCCAAACGCAGACGACAATTCTACTCCTGCAGCTTCCTCTCTCGCACTTCCCGCCTGTGGAACTCACTCCCGTATTCTTGCTTTCCTGACGGCTATGACCTCCAGAAATTTAAAAGCAAAGTTAATACTCACCTACTAACCACTGGCCTCTAGCTCTCTCCCCTCCCCTGTATAACCTTCCCTTTCTCTCCGCCCATGTATCTGTCATTGCACCTGCTTTCTCAGCTTTCTATTGTTCCTTTCTAACTAGCTTGTACTCCTCACTCTTTTATAATTAATCTTTTTACATTTATGTAACCCCCTGCACATCAGTGGCGTTTCTGCCTGAAATGATTAAAAAAAAAAAAAAAAAAAAATAGAAAATAGGTTATTTCTTTTGCTTTCTAGACAGAAGCAGTTAAGAAATAACACTTATTGACTTAAGACAAAAAAATGTATAATATTTTGTTACACATTGATCTCTGCAATAATGAATCCGACCATTGTATTTGAATATAAGGCAAAATAAATGCTGTATTTTGTTTTAATTAGCATTTTCCAAGGAATTATTTCAATTGGATTTCCACTTTTGTCAAGTAGATAAAACCAAATTCAAACAGCTGTACTAAAAATGTTTTTTTTTATTGATTGAAATACTGCATCTCTATTGCCTTATTGTGTAAGCCATTAGTTTCTGGCAGCATGAATAAGTCCAGTGGAATTCTGATATTTTGGATTGAATAAAAAATGAAGGCATTTAAATATCTGTTTTTCTTTCTTGCTTTGTAATACTTTAAAACATAAGCCATTCTCTGTGATGAATTGCAGTTAAAATGTTACATTTTTTATATACAACTTTTCATAGTTCCTGTCTGAATTTCTTGGAAGAGGAGTTATCATTATTTACACTATTTACATTCTGACTATTGTCCCCATCTTTGGTGACAATTTTTGTTATGCTTTGGCTGGTGTGTCCTTTGGACTTCATCAAGGGAATATTGATCTGGATAACTTATAAGGAATTTTGAAATGAACCCTTTATTTAATCTCCAGGAGTAGACTGTTCTAGTCCTACTGCTCATGTCTATGGATATTATCTAGTTCATATTTTTAACACTTTCCACTGAGTCCAAGTACACACTGCTCAGCCCCGAGATTGAAATCACCAAATTCACAAACCAATACTTAGACTACTCTCCTATAGGACAATTTTCTGTAGTGAAAAAACCTTAAACCTAAATTGATTGCTAACTTGCTAAGACATTGAAATTATTTTCAGCAACATTGACAACATGTGTCTACCATTTAACAACTGTTTTATGGATGGGAAGATTATTCACAATTGTCTATTTTCTTGATATATTACCTCCATTGAGTAAAGTTTGGAAAAAGTTTCAAAAAGTATTCACCATAATTGATTATACAAATATTAAACACCAATAAAATATTTATATAGCTTACTTTAGCCAGCAATGAAATATTAAAGTTTTTTCTCTATAACTCTATAAATGAAGTGTTTACTTTCTTTTTTGTCTTTCTTTCTTTTTTTTTTCTTCCAGAATTCTTTTTCCTGTGGACAGTCCAAACCAGCTACAAAATTATTAGATAGTCGACAAGTTTCTTTGGTTCTTAATAGAAATCTAGATGACAATCAGTATAATGCTGATATTACTGTATCTACATACTCTAAAGGTGAGCTATTTTCCTATTATCATCATTAACTCTGTAATAGTAATAATCCTACGATATTCCTTAAGAAATATGATCCAGACCTTACTCCTGTTCTTTCTAAATTCTACAATAAATGCCTTACTATTTCTTGCCTTACTGCTTATTGGAAATCCTCTTCAGTAGTTTTAAGAAATTAGGTGAACCATCTGATTCTTCTGTTAGCCAACTAGTCTTCCACCTCTTTTTTTGGCAAATTACTAGAGGCTCTAATCAACACTGAATTGGTTAATCATCTCACCTCACAAAGTCTTCTTTCAGACCAGCAATGTCTTTTTTGCTTCTTTAGATCAACTGCTGATGTGTTAATGGTTATTGCTGAAAGAGTCTTTAGATAATAATGATGAGGCTTGGGCTGTTGCATTGGATACCTCAAAGGCATTTGACAGAGTTTGACATTTTGGTCATCTTTGTAAGTTGAATGATTATAGTACTTCTGGATGAATTTTTTTTTATTAATGTGGTTGTCACCCAGGACTCTATTCTTGGACCTATGTTGTTCCTAATTTCCATCAATGACCCCTGGTGTCACCCCTTTTCAACCCAGTTGTGTCATCAACACAGATACAGTTTACTCATCTTAATGGGAAGTCTGATTTGTTTGATAAGTTCAAATTGATAACTGATCTCCAAAATGACCTACAATCTGTTAACTGAGCAATAAATGGCATGCTAATTTAGACACTTCTATAACAGAACTGACCTCTTTTAATCATTTTATAGAACCTTTTTCGCCTCCTGCCAGTATGGTTGATTATGAACCTCTAGGAGAGTGACACATTTCATCTTCTGACTTGATGTTGAAAGATTATATTGAATCAATTGATAGGTCTTCTGCTAGGTAAGTTGGTTCACTGTATTCTGCTAATCTTTCTCACTTGGATCTATCTTAGACATTTATAAGTCTACCACTCCTCTATACATATAATATTGCTGCTACATCTGGTCTGGTATTTCTGCTAGGTATTTAGAAATTCTAGATAAAATCCAAATAAGAATTTGCAATGTTAGTGATCCTGACCTGTTATCTTGGCTTCAGTCACTTTCCCACTGCCATAACATATCTTCCTTGTGCATTTTCTATAAATATGTTCATGGTAAGTGTTCAGATGGGCTTTCCTCTATGGTATCTCAATTTTACAACTTTAATTAAAGTACTTGGCAACTAGATCTCATAATTTTAGCATTGAAATTACTAGATGTAACAATGAGTTCTATGCTAACAGTTTATTTTTGTTTGCATTTCTTACTAGTGGAACTGTGGCGGTGTCACACTCCATGTATAACTCCACACACATTTTTTTATATTTAATTTTGAATTCAATTGAGAAAACCAACAAATTGTTATAATAACAAATAATTATGTATTTCAATAAATATACAAATAAAGAAGAAAGAAGGTTAAATCAGTTGCAAGCAATGTTTGAGGAGGTAAAATGTTCATTTAAAAAGTTTGAAAATGTGAGTCAAGGTAAAAATATGTAATGCACAAATTAAGAGTTGCCTCGCTTAGACTATATATTGCAATGTTTTGCTGAAATGAAAATGGATTATAATATGCAGTAAAGATATTTTTGTTTGAATGTTCAAGATGTAATTTACAACAATTAGCACTGAATACATTTGTGAATATTTTGAATGATGAAAAGTTTGTTGAATACAGCTTTGGCAATAGTAAGTGAGTTAATTAATTCTTATTTTCTAATTGCCATAATTATTAAACACAAAGTTCAACAGTCAATAGAGGGTAAGAAGAAACGGTAGTCAAAGTTGGATTTTACAAGTGATTCCCGCAAGTTGCTGAGTGGAGTGAGATTTGGAGTGTCATGGATTATGTTAGCAGGTGGATACTCACTGACTGATGAACAGAATTCTGCTGTGTTTATGTGTTCTGAGAGGATCAAAATGCCTTGAGAGAATTATATCTCTTGCAGAAATAATTTTTTTGAAGTAAATCAGCCAATCCGATTACAAGTTTTAGATAAACTTAGAAAGCTGACTAGAGCCTAAAACTGCAAGAAACTGCATAAAATTTGACTAGTAAAAACAACATGATACATAAATTGCTGCCAAGAGAGTTTCCACAAAAAATTGTGAGAAGGAATTGATACAAGTTTTGGTGAGGGGTGCTGCACAGGACTTTTTTGGTTTCTTTCTGATCTTCAAAAATTTAAATGCAATGTTAATCATTATCTTCTGTCTTCTTAATTCCTCTTTCTTTTATTATTCTCTCTCTCTAATATTTTTCTTTGTCATTTTTTAACTCTTGTGTCTTAGCAGGTTTATTGTTTTGCTTGGAGAGAAATAATTAACAAAACAAAACAAAAAAATCTCTATTTTTAGCATTACTTATGTTGCTGCCATCAATTGGAGTGTGTTTGTCTTTAGAACCCTTAACTGAAATTAGATGACAGATGGTACGAAAAATGTTCATAATGATTATTCCAAAGCAAATATATATGAAATAAACTATCACAACTGTTCCTTACAATATATTGGGGAAACTTGCAGAAATTTAAAAATATATCTATGAACACAAACAATTTATTAAATTAATTAGTCATATGCAGAAATAAGTTCAACCTTAACTTTGATCTAAAGAATGTGACACCTATTAAAAGAGAAAATAACTTACTTAAATGGAAAATTCTTGAGTGTCACTATCAAATCTTGCTAAAATGTTAGTCTGCACACTGGAATGTTTCAAATATCACCTTTCCTAAAAGAAATACTGCTTTCCCAAGTCCACATACATTAGCATACGTTTTTTTTAATTAAAGAAAATGGTTAAATCAAAATATTCTATTTAAAATAAATAAATACATAAATAATTTATGAAATTAAAATAATTGCCTTAATAAATAAAAAATGAATATATATAAACAAATAAGGAAATAAAAAATTAAACAATAACTTTTATTCAATTTTGTTTATTAGGCATTAGATTACATCATGTAGCATTTTTCATAGTTAACTTTGAATTTCACAATTAGCCATATGAGTATTTTGAGCATTCTTATATTAAAAACTTTTCAAAACATAATATTTTTTATTTCTGCTTATAAATCAGTCAGTCAGTTGAGTGCCATACGTGATACACGCTTGGGCGATCATGTCTCGACAGAGACATGAGTGACTGGGCAGAAGATTGCCATTGCTTTCTGTGGTAGACTGGTTGCCGACCAAGGCTATAGAACCCAATCTGTCCTGTTATTTAACCCATAACTGGAAGGAATACCTTTCCCAAGGGTATTTGCGCGTAAGTGAATGCAATGAATTCAGCTGGAATTCGAACTCGGCTCCCCGATTTCTCATTCTGAGCTGATATCCAATGCACCACAACACACATCCTGTTTATAAATGCATGTTAATTTGCAACATGTTATTTTAAACATGTTGCAAATTAAAATACTTACATTTGCCTTAATAGTCAATCAAAGGATGAAATGTGATGGTAAAGAAAGTTTTCCTTTTATCCTTATCCATATTTTTACATATATATTTTATTTATATAGAATTTTTTTATGTACACTTGTAAGTTGCATTTAGGCAGCAACAATTCATTTAGATAAATTTTATTAAATTCTATCAACAATGCCTCTCTATGAAACTATTTTATTATATCTTTCCAATTTCAATTTGTACATCAGGTTTTAAGTTATAAATAAATTGTTCAAAGTTCATGTTTCTTTGTTGTTATGATTGGGAAGAACTGGGTGTATGGTAAGCAAACCTTTTTATTTTTTTTATTAAATTCTGGAATTAGAATCAGTTTAAAGTGACATCTTAAACAGAAATTTTGGTTGGTTCTGATATATGTATGTATTGCACTACATTTTGACAAGTGAAAATATAGTAATAGAAAATCTTTATAATGATTACATGCACTCACCACCAAATATTAGACCAACAATTTTGTTCAAACTTTATGACACAAGTTTTTTTGTGATGATTTATGCACAAGCTGATGACATAACTCTAGGCTTACCACTTGGTCTCACTTTATTGTATTTCTGTATGGCCTGTGTAGAAAACAGTTTTTAATAATTAACCAAACCTTTCATATATATTAACAAAAAAACATAGACAAAATAAAATCATTAAGGAAACTTAGAATTCCACAATTCACTTATGAACATTACCAACATTAATAATAGAATCCCTATCCTTGATGTTTTAGTAGATGATGATAATGATTTTATTATTTCACTGTATAAGAAACCCACATGTAAAAATGTGTGTCTTAATTATAAAGTGAGTGTTCTCACAGATATAAATTAGGAGTTATAAAAATCATTATTAATCGTACTAAAATGTTTTTTTTTCTTTGGATACATTATTTTATAAATAATTAAACAACATAAAAACAAACAATAATTTCCCAAACAATGTTGTTTATAAAGAAATAAAATTGGTCCTTGTCATCAAAACATTAATGTAGCCCTATGATTTGTGTTGATCTTGAAGTTCCTTCAAATCACCATTGTTACCATCTAGCTCATTAATGCATACTTTGTTTATCATTGAAATTTTGATAGTGGATATGGTTCCACTTGAATTAACTAGTGTTGCTTTTCACAACCATTCTCTCTGCCACGTTGTATTTTTAATCTTAGAGGGGGAGAAAATCACTGATGAAGCAAAATAAAATGAAAACTGGTCTGACAGCTGGGAGTTACACACATATAAAAAGAATCTTTTGAAATAAAGAATTTAGCTTTAAAATGAAACAGGGATTTGGTTTATATATGATTTGTTTTAATCCTTCCCTCTTAAAATGACACTGGGATCTACTCTGGAGTCTGCAGCTTGTGTTAGTCATAATTTAAATTTCTAAGTTCAGGTCTTCAGGGCTGGCACAAAGTCTTTGATCAAATATCCAAGAGGATTCACAATAGTCTCCCTGAATTTTCACATATGTGGCAATTTTAATGTTCACCACAAAGTGTGGTTAGTCCACTCTAACAAAATGATGAGGAAGATGGATATTGCTGAGATTTATGATTTGACCTAGATCATTGAAGAACTTACCTGGATCCTGGATGTGACAGGATCCCAGTCGAACCTCCTCAACTTTTTTCTACTAACCTACAAATGAAGAGTCTGATTATTCCCTAATCAGTGTACCCTAAAGCAATGATATCCCCTGATTTATTGTTTCATAAAAAGGTTCTTGGCCATAAAAAGGCAGTCTTATTTCAGTCTTATATGAAAGAAGCTCTTCTAACAACCTTTTTCAAACATGCTTCCTCCAAAACAGTTGATTGAAGCTCTAAATAGATACTTTCTGAATTGGAGTGCTATATACACCAAAACAATTTTAGCAAAACCAAACAGTCAACCTGGATTCACCCATGAATGCACTGCAGTCATAGATCACCAGAACCACTACTTTAAAATCTCTTGCAAGGAACAGTGTAGTCTGGCCCTTAATTTTTTCGAAACTATCAATCTCTGTAAGAGAATTCTGGAAAACAAAAAGTGCACCTATGTGTAAGCTGTTCAGGCCAAGATTGAGAAGAAACAAATTGGATTGTGCAAATTCTGGAAGATCACCTACCGAATTATGAACTGAGACAGTGGCTGTGTCTACTATTATAAATGGCCTCAAGGTAATATCCTCTTTGACAGACAAGGTAAAACTCTTCAGCTCAACCTTTGAGTTAAACTCAAAGTGAGATGACAAATGCCTTTCTTTCCCCAAATTCCCACATCTCACTGAACACAATCTCAATAACATATTCAACTCAGTAAAAGAAGTCTACTACCCCAGAAAGTGCTTGGAAGAATTGCATCATCTGGTTCCACCGGGTCTGACATTCACAGCTAGGATCCACCGTGCCACTTATATAGTAGCAAACCACCCACACTTTCTCTATATTCCAAATAAGTTCCATTCAAAGAGCTTCTTTCTGCAAACCGTGACCCAATGGAACAAACTCCCAAAAGGGGATGTGGCCCCTGGTGAACCATATATATATATTAAAAAAAATATCTCAGCAAACAAGCAGCAGTAGTGTGAAGACTCTTTGTATGTCTTCTTCATCTCTCTGTCAGTTGTTCAAAATCTCCAGATTATATGGAGTCCTTCCTCTGGTAAGAGTGGAGCTGACTAGGATCTGGGTTTGGTTGTCTTCTATCCTTAGCATCAAACTTTTTCTAAAAATCCATATTGTCAAAATATCTCAAGTGGTTTTCCAACTTTGTGGTTATCCAGCTCTGTTTTGAGAATGGTTAAGCTGTCCCTTAACTCCAACTCCTTTCATGTCTTTACCACTCAATATAAATAGTGCTAAACTCTCTCTTATTTCTCCTGCTTTCTCAGTATCTCAACCTCAGGTTGATTCTCCGCTATTAATATTTCCTTCAAAAGGGATTCTCTGCTATTAATATTTATTTATCAGCTTATCTCATGCTGGTTGTTTCTTAATCAACTCAACCACTCAAGAATATGCATAGATGGAAAAGAAAATTATTTTGAATCTCAAAAGTTTATCTTTTCTCTGTTTTTATGACCAGTAAGGACTACACACAGCTTTACTCTGTCCCTGGTCACTTCAAAATAAAAATGATTTTTTTGTTATCCCTTGTATTTAAAGAAATCCAAATTAATGTTGGATATAAAATTTTTCTGGACAAATGTTCCAGAAATTATAATGAATTAATGCATCAGGTTGGCCTCTATCTCCATGGGAGCACTTCTCTTATTTGGCTGATGCAAAACAGATGTTTTTTTTCTGTTTTTTTTATCAAGTGTTATTACTGTAACCACCTGGTTTTCTTTATCAACAACATGTTTTTTTCTATTTGACATCTTCAAGGACACATTAATGATCTCTTTCTTATCAGCAGGAAGTGGAGAAGGATGGGTAGTTTTGGTTTTTATCAATTTTACTGAATTCTATGTTTGATTCTCCTTGGAATTATTTTAAAATGATTTTTCAACACTTTTGCCTTTAATTTAAGGATATAGTAAGAAAGAATATTTGCCATTTCCAATAACATCATCTTTATATAATCAATAAGTAGTTATCTTATACTACAGGTATAGGATAAATTCATGAAAATTTGCTATATTTTTTTACCTTGTTTTATCTGAAGGTCACCTTATACATAGAAATATATGGTATATACATCTATACTTTTCAAATTATTCTTTTTCTTAGTAAATTTTGTCACTTTACCCATCCACCAAATTTAAGCATTTTTTTAAAAAATCCTCATAACCTTTCTATTTATATCTTTCTCTCTTTTTCTTGCTTTCTCTTATATAAGTAAACTTTTGACATTTGTCATTTAGTTTAGATATAGTAAATTTGTATCAGAATTTGCTGTATAAACATTGAAAAATAGTTTTTTTAAAAACTTTTTTAACCTTTAAAGTATATATGTTTTGATGAGTTATTGATTTTTTTAAAAATATGTTTTAATTGCCAATTTATTTGAAGATAAGTGATTAATAATCAAAATATGTTAAAAAATAAAACTAGTCAAAATTATAATATGTAAATTTTATATTTGATATATGAATAAAAATTTTCAATTTTGTTATTTCAGATTATGGTGTTATTCAAGAAGACACATCTAATCCAACTCTCATTGGAATTATTGTTGGAGTTGTATGTGGAATTATTGTCATCATTCTTATTATTGCAATTACTGGTCATTGCTATTATAAATCAATGAGAAAAAAACACCCTGGAAACTATGATGAAAATGGACCTCTGGATGATTGTGAGCAGTCAAGCATTGGCTACATCAATGATGGAGTGAAAAATGGTGGAATCATAAAGAACAACAACTCTCCTAAGAATAATGATAGATCTTTGTTGTCAGCAGATGATGAAGTGAAACAATTCTATGACTATACTAAAGAAAACATTAAACAATCAATCCCTAGTGTTAATATTTTGGCAAACACTTCCACAAAATCAACAGATTTTGATAATGATCCTGCCAAAATGGGTCAAATGAATTCAAATACAACCCCCAAATCCCCTGTACTCAGTGCACTCCACAACAGTCCAAAATTTCAAGCTTCTTTCAAATCTACAGAGGCTGAAGCTGAGGAAAGAGCAAAACGATTCTCTCAAGGTAGCACCTCACCTTCAACTCCACCACCCTTGCCAACAGTTCCAACCAGTTCCCAAATGCAATGTTCCCAAACAAACACTAACCATGCTGGAATTAGACGTGTGCCTAAGAGTTCTGCTTCATCTGAAGACTTAGAGCATTTGGAAAAAGAACTTAATACAATGGCAGCGGAAAACCAAGGAAACCAGATGCTGCCAAATCACCAAAATCCTCTTTTCTCATCAAATGTTGCTACAATCTCAACAAATGTACAGCCTCAGTCATCTCCTCACTCATTATTGGAGCAAGCTGTAAGTGAGCAACCTATTTTGACACTAGCATCATCAAAGGATAATAATAGCAATCAGCATACACTGCGTCCTGCTAGGACTCAGGATAAAAAGAAGCAAGCAGACATAACTGATGGTCAGCCTCCCAAGCCACAAAAGACCTATAAAGAAAGAAACAGTATAAATAGTCTACGTAAGCGTGGTCACAAGATTCCAAAATTTACTAAAGGCAAATCATTTCTATCTGATGCAGAGGGTAACCCTATATATGGGGGTGAAGAAGCCCATCATTCTGATACACCTTTGAGTGAGGTCAGTTCCCGAATGGCAAGAACTGATGATAATGAAAGTCTACCACGTAAGTAAATATGAATATATGGACAGGTTATTATTTTTACATAATCGAAATGATTGGCTACTATTTTTGTACTTTCTCATTAATAATGATGTGCATTAATATATTCCTTTTTTTTTTCCTCAAATGTAATTGTCAGTACTGTTGAATCTCTCTGCTTTATTGTGATTCCATCCACTGTTTGTTACGGCTTAAGGCCACATCATATTTAAAACATCAGTTTTCATGTGATCACCAAAGTTAAGCAGCGTCAAGCCTGGTTAGTGACTGCATAGGAATATCAGATGCTATCAGTTTGGATTTGCAAGTGGTGTAATGAATAATGGTTCGGAATTGTTAAAGAGCTCAGTTGGTCTCGTTGTATTCACTTATGCAGAAATACCCATGGGAAAGGTATGAATCCAGCTCTTCTCCCTCCAGCTATGGGTTAATTAGTAAGATGTGTATCACTAAACAATTATCATCTCCAAAAATAAAATACAATTTTATACAAACAATTTAGATTTTGGTATTACATAACCCATAGAGGTTGATATGTTGCTAAACAACTAAGCATCTGTTTTAGGAAGTACTGATCAATGTCTATGAGTTCATTTTTTTTTTTACACAGAGAAATTTGGTAATACACTTTTACTATTTTTTCAGATTGTTCTTAGTCAAGAAAAATTATTAATTATTGGCTGAGTGGTTAAATTTCTACTGCCATACTAACAACATTTTCCCCTGACATTATCAGCCAATATAACATAGGCATTACATTTAGAGTAACATTATATAATCTGAAATATACTAATTTGTATTGAACAAAAATCCTTATTTACATGTGAACTGTTGTCCTCATTTTTGTTATGGCAATGTTTCAGCTGTTTTTCATCATTTTCAGTCATATGATTATATCAAGATGTACACTTATTAAAATTCAAGCAATAATTTCTGTAAGGTTCTGCATGTAAAATTTTAAAGATATTTTTAATTTTATTTTCAGCTCTACAGCGTACAGCATCCAAACAGTCACTGTTTGCATCAAGAACATCATTGTATGCTCGCCGAGGTAAGCGAGAACGGCGCTCATCCATTTCAGAGTCTGTAACATCATATGCTCATGATGACCTTGATATGTATGTACCATCGGGACAGTCAGATCCAATGGACAGACGAGATACCCGTGTATTTAAATCTCTTGGAGATATCACTAAAACCTCAAAAGATAGCTCATGTCAAGAACAAACCAAGGAACTTGCTTCAAAAAGAAATGGACACAAAAAAACTGCAAATACACGAAAGTCTACATCATCTACACAGACTATTGAGCAAAAGGGGACCCAAACTGAACCATCTCAGAAGAAAACCTCTCAAGGCAAGGAAATGATAGGCAGCAATAATACTCCTTGGGGAAAATCTAACTCCAGTGTCAAAGGGGATGGTGTCAACTATGTGCAACCTACTGAAATGTCAAAGTCCCAATTCCAGCCGATTTCAAAAGCCAGTGATATTCATAGCTCTGCTTTTGTTGGTAATCAGTATCTAGACAGTGTTCCCATATCTGTAGAAGGTACAGAATTGACAAAGTCAACAAAATCTCCTTGGGAACTGCTTTGTGAGCTTACCGATGCAGAAATAAAAATGCGAAATGGTTCTATGCCTTCTGGAAATGCACTATGCAATTCAGACTTTCCCTCTAGTGTCGGTGGACAATCCAGACCTAGCATGGACAATTTTCCATCTGTTTGTCACCCATCTATTAGTTCACAGGTTTCTGATAAAGAACCCTATGTTCCTGCTTACTCACCCAGCACTGTCCCTAGCACCTACCTACCTTCTGTAGCCTCTAATGTGCCAAACAATCTTTATCCTCGGAAATCTTCCTGGGAAGCACTCAAAGAACTTACAGATGCCCAACTCTCTTATAATTCACAAGGTGCTTCAGAGAGCATTGTTTGAATTTTAAATACTGATAATAATTATCAAGTCAGCAACTTTGTTTTTTGCCATATTTTATATTGAAAATATATAAGCTTTCTCAATTTTTTAAGATATTGTTATTGAGAAAATATAAATATTTTTTTTACTGAATGAACATACATTTTTTAATCAAACATGATATATTTGTATCTAATATTTTTGCAACAAGATGAGAATGTAATCATTTTCTCTCATAATGTAAATTAGAGAAGATATGATGGGTGATGCTACTATAGTAAAATGTTTCTTTTAAAATTTAAATAAAAAATCATTTATGCATTAAAAATTATTAATGCTGCTAAAAGTCTGAATTCATATCAATAATATTTTCAAAACCTGTTGTCCCAGTTGAAAATCTTGATTTTTTTTTCTTATAACTCCATTTTTTGGCTTTTTAATATTGAAGCAAATCTCTGCTAACATTTGAGCTTGTTCAACTTTGCTTATGCCATGATTAAATGATTTTGAAGAAAAACACTTTTGACTCCATTATTCTGAGGTCCTTCATGTTGAGTTGATGAACCTTTTTTTTCAAGATACAATCTTTAAATATTAATAGATTTCATCATCCTCACATATAGATGTGATTTTTGTCATTCTCACATATATGTAATAGATGTGATCATCCTCACATATATGCTCACACACATACACATATACAAAAAAATTGAAATAAATCTGAATCTATTGTAAGATTTTCAAAGATTTTCAAATTGAATTTGCATCAGTATTTACTATTACAATTAAGTAGCCCAAAAGAGTCTTTCATCTTCTGTCTTTAAAACTCTGATAGTTTTGATGAAAAAAACTGAAAAACCTGAATTTCATATTTTTTAATATTTTGTCATTATGAAAATATCTATTAATTGAAATGAATGGTAATTAGAGAATGCTAAGTCTGATGGGTATGATAGTGTAATAATTTTCTTCCAGGTTTGTTTTGTTTAGTAAGTCCTTGCATTATCATAGCCGCACATTTTTAATGTAATGCACATGTACATGTCTGCAGCAAAAATTTCCCTACATTCCAGTAACTCATATTGGATAATGTGTCATGTAGAAAAAAATTCTTCCATCAGTTTGGTTTGACATAGCGGTGATAACCAGTGTCATTTTTGTATTTGTTGTTAACTTACAGTAGCCATTTCTGGGTATTAATTTGGTAAAGAAAACTTTTCTTTTCTTGTTAGCAGACAGATACAAATAGTTGAACATGGTACTAACTTTTCTGAGAGTTCAAGACAAACTCAAATTCTCTTCACACACTTTTTTTCCAATTTACTTGTGATCATATAGTTGAACATGATACATTGTATTGCTCAATCTTTAGTGGTTTGATGAGGGTCTACTTTAAGAGATGTTTTCAAAAGATCATTACATTTCAGGGTGCGATCTGTAGGAAGATATCACTCTTGTTAAATCATTACCACTATGCACCTGGGTATACTGTCCAAATAGTTTTCTTTGTATTGCTTTTAAAATGCATACAGCTTACAATAAGGAATATGACACTCAATCTCATTGTCTATAGATATCACAACTTGATAGAAATTATATTCAGGTCTCACCGTTTAATTTTGATTTCATAGTTGGTGGATTATAAATTTTCATATTTGTTATATTAATTTCCAAACAAATTTATATATGCAATATTTCTTTTTTTTTTTTTTTTTTTAGCATAGATTTTAATATTTCTAAAACTTTGTGAGGTAAAATAATTTGACTCAATGTTATAGAAAAAGATAAAAAGAAACACGAAAACAAGTTCATCGATAAATTTTAAATTATACATAAAGTTTTCATAGTGTTCAGTTGAAACTTAATTTTTAAAAAAGAAAATGATTCACCTTTATTTTCTGAGCTGTTGTTAAATATATTTGCTGCATTGTCAGTCAATATGATTAAAATATGTTTGCACATGTATCATTAGCTTTAACAATTGTTATTATTCTAATGAAAATAATTTCTCAATTTCATTTTTAATTGATTGAAAACAAAACTTAAGGATGTAACACTATTTTCTGGTACACAAAGAATTAATGGTTATATATACCAAAAAAGAGAATGTAAATATTTTTATTTTGGAAAGTGAAAATTTGAAAAACATAGAATTTCTTATGGATGGGCAGAAACTGAGAAAGTCATGTAGTTTTTCAGTGTGACAGTTGATCTATGAATTTCCGAGAGATTGTCAAAATATGTGACAAGTAAGATTCAGTATGATTTTCTCATAATCAGAATGACAGTAAGGAACCAATTTTGGGTGAAAGTGAGAAATAAGATAAATTGATCAGTGATCATAAGCAGATCTCCCTCCTGAGATCGTATGGTGATCGGGGTTGTCAGGTAGAATTTCTTTGTTAGGAAATTAACAACCCTGATAAAAATCCGAGTAAAAGCCCAAAAATTAAAAAAATGCATCTATCACTTGTTTGATTTGAAATAAAGATTTTCTTTGTGTGCGGAAAAATAATATGAAAAGGAAATTTAGCAAGCCTGAAAAAAAAAGCATAGTATTTTTTTTTTTCAATTTCAAAGCAGATAATTTTTGTTTTTTAAAAATAAAGATTCCGGGATTTGAAATAAGTCCTAATAAAACATCAAGAAGAGTGAAAAAGAGAGAGACTTCCACGCATTGGAAGAACATAGTAAGAAATTAGAGAGAAATGTAGTACTGCCAACCAGTTAAAGGATTGATCAAGTGGCGGGCACAGTAAAAATTCTAAGGAAGAGAAAGGAGTTATCTGCAACCCCTAACAGGCGGTAGTATGAGATACAAACAGGAAGAAGGTGCAGTAATGCGGCGCAGTGCCTCTAATCACAACCACCTAAAATGGGGAAAATGATTGATTACTGAGTAATGGCAACATAGCAATCATTGTACATGGAGTCCATAAAAACGGGTATCATTCGACTATAGAGAGCCAGTTCCAGCAGCTAAGAAAGAGATTTCAGACATCGAGACAAGACAGACGTTTTTGTCACGTGACTGCCAGCTTGAAGAGAACCCTGACTTAAGCCTTGTGCCAGAGAAACCAAACTAGAAGTGTTACATCTGATAGTAGTCACGGGTTGGAATTGGATTTGTTTGAATGGAGAAACAAAATTTAACCAAGAACTGCACTAAGAATGCCTATATAAAAATTCAGTTTTCATTCTGCAAAGAATTTTTTTCTTTTTTATTATTCAATGTGACATTTCACTTCAATAATACTGATATAAGATATATAGTTTTCATTTCTGGTTTATAAAGTTACCTGGTAGATTGTATTTGTAGCGGGGTCGAAAGAGCAGGTGCCATTAATTAACCCTGCAAGGAGTTAAAGTAACATGATCGAATCAAGGACAATGAAGACGAGGATTTATAAATTCAAGCCAAATTTTATTTACAAAATCTGGCAAACGTATGTACAGAATAATTAAGTCGGGCAGTGCCAATCGAAAGGCTCACCTGGTTTCAGGGTGGTAGACCAGCGGCTGGCAGAGCAGTACAGAGGTAGCCTGTTCGTCCACAGGATGATGGTTGCTAGAGGTTCTGCTTGGTAGTTCCAGGAAGGACTGTTGCTGCTGGCTGCTGCTCTTGCTGGTGGCTGCTGCTGGAGATGATTAGTCCTTAGAAGGACTGTAGCATATGTAAACGGTTGGTTCTTAGAAGAACTATCACATACGTAACCAGCTAGTCCTAAAAAGGACTGATGCACATGTAATCAGCTAGACCTTAAAAGGACTGTTGCATATGTAGCCAGGACTGCAACATGTGCTTGGTGCTCCGGCTGGTGCTGATGCTTCTGCCTGGTACCCGGTGCTTGGTGCGCCTGCTGCTTCTACCTGGTGCCTGGTGCTTGGTGCTCCTGCTGGTGCTGGTGGCTGCTGCTGCTGGAGTCGGTTAATCCTTAGAAGGAATGTTGCATATGTAGCCCTGAAAAGAGCTGTTGCATATGTAGCCGAAGATCCCTTAAATGGACTGGTGCATATGTAATCGGAAAATCCTAAAAAGGACTGTAGCATATGTAGTCGGAAAGTTCTAAGAAGGACTGTAGAATATGTAGTTAGAAAGCCCTAAAAAGGACTGTTGTTGGTAGCGGCTGCTGCCGCTGCTGGAGTTGGCAAACGAGGCTGAGAGCGGCTGGTTTCGCTAGGGCTGCTGCTGTTGGCTGCTGGTGGCGGCTGCAGCTATGGTCAGCGACAAGGGTCGGCCAGGCGCAGGTGGTAAGGAGAGCACGTCGCTCTATCCCGGAGCCAAGGGATATTTACGCTTCTCCCCCATTTGAGAGAGATGGGACACAAAGTCTTTTTTAGTGTGGGGAACCTAAGAGCGTACGCCCAGGTACTAGTAAAAACATTACCTATCCAATGCAGTGGATAGGTTCAAAACCGGTCTAAACTGGTCTTAAACTGGTCTTAATTTGGTCATTTCGGACCCCATCCGGATGACCTAGGGCCAAGGTGATATTTACTCTTCTCCCCCACTTCACAAGGTCTTTTTTTAATGTGGGGAACCTGAGCGCGTACGTCCAGGTACTGGTCAAAACATTACCTATCCACCGCGGTGGATAGGTTCAAAACCGGTCTAAACTGGTCTTATTCGGTTTTAATTTGGTCATTTCGGACCCCAGCCGGACGGGCGGGGGCCGAGGTTGATTTGGTGGAAGAAATCGGCCATGTTTGTGTTAGCCGCGGTCAACAACGTTGCCCAGTTAATAATGTCTTTTGTTTGTCTACTAAAATTTTCCTTCCACTTTTGAATGTACACATGGGTTTTATTTGAACACCATGTGTACTTAGATTAGTTTCAGGTTATTGTTTTTAGGTACGAGTGCTTGTGTGTGTTTATGTTTCGTTTTTTTTTTTTGTGTGTGTGTGTGTTTTGACTTTTGGAAACGCTGTGTCACCGGAAATTAATGGCTTCGCTCAGTTTTCCGTGGTGACGCTTTTAGACGTTTGAGTAGCCGGCAGTAACTTCCAGCCGGGTGCGATATATTAGCAGTTAAACATTTATCCCCTATTTCTATCTGTGTACCTATAAGATTTTTCAGAAGCTGAAAGAAATGTAACCACAAAGAGAACTGGCTTTCAGTAGGCAATAGTTTAACTGGTAATAATCTATTTGTAACTGTAAAATCCAGAGGTGAAAGTTTTCACGTGCCCAGAACAGTGGCAGCGATTGCACAAAATATAGAACCGAAAGAAAACAAAGGTCATATGAAATAGTCGAGCGTTAGACACTATAGACGTCGGGGATTGCACCTAATTAATCTATAAGGAGCCAACAATCCAAAATAATGTGCTATAATTGCGAGAGTTTGGGGCATATTGTGAGTATTGCCCCCATTCTCAGGGAAACAAGAAAGGGGGAGCTTTCGCTCCAGTAGTTACCCCGTCAACAGAAAGATACAGTACCGACCTCTACCAATCATAGAAATATCAGTGGGCGATTTGATAGCAGCATCTCTTGTTGATACGGGCTGCACGGCCACTTAATCTTGCGAGCGGATAGTGTGGGAGTGGCACTGTGAAAGCAGTTGACAGAAGGTAGGTGAAATGTAAAGGAATCCGGCAGGTAGATATAAAAGTTGGTGGAAAGAGGATAAAAATGGAGACAATTTTTGTTATTAGCACCATTGACGGGATCGACATTGTTGTCAGTGCTGGGAGGTGTAACTATAAAAATGGCGAAATGAAACTTGGAGAGGTAAACTGTGTTACAGCTGCCAAAGTACGGAACTCTTACAAAACTGAGGACAAGGACTTCATAAAAGATTTCGATGGAAAAATAGACTGTCGAATGGAATTAGATAAGAGAGTCTCCAGTATTAAAAAATAAGGTGGAGTGCTACAAGAATTCCTTGAAATAAAAAAAAAGATTAGAGTTTGAGGAGGTGATGGAAAGATAGATTACGGAGAGTATTCTTTTGTCATGGGAGTGTAAAAGGAGTGGTACCTTTGATGAAAGTGGTCTAAGCTACAAAAGAAAAAGTTAGGTCAGAATGAGATTTTCAAGAGTTGAACCTTTAAGTAGAGCGCCATACTGGGAGCAATATAATCGATGTGTGTGATGAAAAGATGAGAAAATAGAAGCAGTTGATAAGAGGAACTACAAATGTGGACCTTAAATCGGTCTACTTGCAGTTACACATCGCAGGGAAACTATGGCGGTACCAGATGGTGTGCTATAAGAGGAAAACTTACTGCAGGACTTGATTGAGGTTCGGATTCAATGCCTCACCCAAAATTATAGCAGCAGTCCTAAAACCTGTACAAAGGTGTGAAGGGCAGTAAGTCAATAGAAGTACATTGATGACATGATAAATATGAGAAAGTTATCGATGGAGGAAGTGTTGAATCATTTTAAGAAATTCAGATTTACAGCAAAACCTCCAGAACTCTTAGAATGAGGGATAGTGCTGGGCCTTAAGCTGAAGGGGCAATTAGATGTCACAGGTGACAAGAAAAATCAGTCGGTGGCAATTGTTTTCAGTCGGTGGCAATTGTTTTCAGTCTGTGGAAAACTGTTGGAAACCCGTTGCTGAATGGCTGCGACCGGCAAGCGGCAATGTGAAAAGAAGATCGTGCGGGATAGACTGGGAATGTAAAGTCGACGATGAAACTCGCTGTGATACAGGAGATCTCAACTGAGGTAAAGAAAGAGGAACGTTCCTAAAACGAAAACAGGAGTAGAGTGGTGCGATGCTACCAGTAGAGATTGGTGGTTTGGTCGCGGAAGATGCAGCATTGCTGAGAAAAAAAGAATGATTATAGCTGCATCTATGTGCAAAAGGTGTTAAATTGGTTTCAAGTGAGGGTGTTAAGAAAGGTAGAAGTAAGAACTGATTTAGCCACATTACTAAGTTGGGTGAATTCTGCGGTTGAGGAGAGCAGGAGAATATGACCAAAAGGTGATGAAGAAATGATTGTAAAAAATAGATTAAAAATAGTGGGAAAATTAATAACCGATTTTTTTTATGAATGAAAACAGTGTTTGTGGCTTCGGAAAGAAATAAGGTGGATGCACTAACTTGAGTAAAGAAAAAGTGGTTAATCATCAATAAGGAGGAAGAGACTCCAGTATGTTGTATAGGGATCAGAGAACTAGAAGTGTTCATATGGGAGTGGACAGGACTGGTGCAAAAGTCAAATCACGCGTAAAAAAGGGAGAAGTCCAGAGGACAGCCAGGAAATGCATCAGATGTGAATTATTTGACCCTGCCTTGAATGAGCACGATCTAAGTGAGACTGGAATGGCAAACAATTAATTGGATAAGGTTAGTTGTCGATATAACGTATTATCGCAGAGGTGTATACTTGTAGATGATTGTGGACCTAGGTGACTAGCGATATGGAGGGAATTGTGTGAAGAAACGGCAGCTATGGTTGCAGAAGAACTGGAGAAGGTGATTCTTGAACAAGGTCCAGCAGAGGAGGTGGTTATTGAAAAAGGCACGGTTTTTCGCTCAGAAATTCTCCAAACGATGCTTGAAAAGTAGAAAATAAGAATAGGGCAGCATGCAGACCAGAGGGAAATGGGATAGTGGAGCGACAACATCAGAAAGTTCTGGTACAACATGATGCCTAAGGACGGACAGAGAAGGGAAACAGTACCGCAACGGTCAGTTTTCATGTATGAGCGTAGGCAGCCGAAAAATATATCGCTGAATACCAATGAAAAAGTGTCAGCCTGAATCCAAATAGAGGAAGAGTTTTGGGTGAAGCCACTAAAAGCACGATGCACGACGAAATGGTGGAGAGGGATGGTAACTGGAGTGCACTCATCTAACAACCTGGCTATTGATGATATGCGAAGGCATTATTTGGATTAAGGCATGTGGTGCTTGCAGATAATGATGTGAATACTGAGCAGGGAGAAGATAGACTACAGAGAGAGAGAGAGAGAGAGAGAGAGAGCGTAAAGCGCTAACCTAGGCATCTTGTTTTCTGATAGAAAGAATCAACGTATAGCATCACGCAAGGTCAGTTCTAGAGATTACTGGAAACTCTGCAAGTGTGTGCTGAACAACAGTAAACCCTCAATCAATTCGAAGTCCGCACATCTTCAGCAGACAAAATTGCATGCTTTTCTCACAAATTCTCTTCCAACTCAGCATTTGACCTGTCTGGAGTACACATACCCGATTTCCCACCTAGAACAGAGGTTCTACTGAGTGATATATGCATAACCCCGTCTCTGGTCTTGGACATCATTTTTGAATTAGACTCCCATATGGCAAACGGTGTTGATGCCACCGAACTAAAGAAATATGCCCCTGAGCTGGCTCCTGTCCTCTCCAAACTCTACAATTATTGCTTGTTGTTAGTCATCATCTGGAGTCTATGTTTTTAAGAACTCTGGTGAATTCTCTGACACATCTAACTACCGCCTCGTATCGCTTTTCGGCAAGTAGTCAGAGCTATAATCAGTGCTAAAGTGGTGAAGTATCTCATCTGCCAGGACCTACTCTCTAAAAACAATATGGCTTCCACTTTGCCAGATTTATTGCTAATGTGCTAACGGTTATCACTGAATATATGTACCAGGCTCTTCATAATAATGGCAAAACCCTAGCTGTGGGTCTAGATATCTCGAAAACTTTTTTCAGTGTTTGGCATGCTTACCTTCCAGGGTTATTGCATTACAGACTTTAGCGTCAGTGTTGGTAGTTATATTAAGATCTGATATATTAGTGATGATTGTCATATTAAGATTGGTAGTTATATTAAGACACATGTTCGATTTAAATAACACCGGACTTTACCGAGACAACGGATAGATAATCTTCCGCAAAAATAGTCCACAAAAAAACAAAAAAGATACACTCAGAAAGGATTTAATCAAATTTTTTGAAAGACCATGATCTTAATATAACTACCATCACTAATGCTAAAGTCGTAAATTTCTTAGATGTTACTTTCGACCTGAGCAACGGTCTGTACCAACCGCACACTCATATAATTATAAATGCATTAATAGGGAATCAAATCACCCCATAGAATGATCAAGAACCTACATAAATCAATCTAATTTCGTTTAAGTATCAATTCTAGTAATAAGAAAAATTTTGATATTTCCAAAATGAAATACATTAATCTTTTAGAAAAAAGTAAACTCAACACTAGTTTAGAATATTCTGTTAAAAACAAAGCAGGCAGAAATAAGCATAAATGACGTCAGCGTAACATTATTTGGTTTACCGTTTAACCCATTCTTCAGCTGTAATGTCCTAACAAATATTGGTAAATTATTCCTAAATTTAATTCACAAACATTTCTACAATTCACCCTCACTAAAATTTTTTTCGACAAAAACAATGTTGAAGTTAGTTATAGTTACGTTAAGAACATAGATAAATATATTTCACAGCATAATGATATATCAAATGAATACTTGGCACACCTGAATAATATCAGTTACCCTACTACTAATAATAATAACTACTCAAAAAATAATTGCAACTGTTGAAAAAAGAAAAAAAAAAGAAAAAAAAAGAAGACCTGCCCATTAAATGGCCAATATATACCCGAAAGTATTGTTTATAGAGCTCGTATCCATTTGGATGATAATGATGTAAAATTTTACTTCGGATTGACTGCTGACATGTGGAAATTTCGATTTAACAACCACATGTTGTCGTTAAACAACAGTGAATACAGCAAAAACACTGCTTTATTCATATATTATGAAAAAAAAAGAAAAAAAAAGAAACAGTAACAATTGTAGATGTTAACGTCTCAAACACGAAACGCAAAATAGTTCTTCCAAAAAGATTGTAGATTAGTAGTCTCAAACTTGAGAACGCAACAAAAGCTCTTCCCAAAGAGTGCGTAGTAGTCTCAAACACAAGAACGCACAAGAGTTATTTCCAAAGAAAGTATAGACCAGTAGTCTCAAACTTGAGAACGCAACTATAGTTCTCTCCAAAGAGAGCGTAGATTAGTCGTCTCAAACACGAGAATGCGAAAGAGAGTGTAGCTCAGTAGTCGCAAACACGAGAATGTGCTCTCGTGTTCTACCCTAGCAGGCATATTTATATCTCCTTAAATCTCGTGGTCACCGTGATTTTGCGTCAATTTGACAGATTAAAAACAATATGGCTTTCCCACGAGATTCGTTTTTACATACGGACGTCCGTGAGGTAAGATTTTTTTTTCCAAACTACAACAATAACCCTGGAATAATTATTCCCTGGAATATCATCGCTAAATTCAAATCTTGCAATGAAAAAAAAAAATAGATAAATAAACAGATGTAACATATGCATTTTAGAAAAACTTGTCATCTTAAACCATATAAATAGCACCCATCTACTTAAAAACAAGCGACTGAAAATCTGTTTAAAAGGTCAGTTTGTAATATGCACTTGATGATTGCATAACACATGAAACTCCGAGTCATGTCAATGACGTAGGACAATATATATATGTCAGATTAAATAAATTGCAAACATTGTGTCTACTTAGTTTTAATAAAAACCGTTTATACTCACGGATGATCTTTTGCGTATTATAAATGAAAGATGTAAAAACGAGCTGTAACGTTGACAGATGATTTTATTATTCATTTCTCGATGTTCCCAAGTACTTCCAATCTTCTTCTGAGATCATCTTCAGGGGTGTGAGTAAAGGAAAAAAAAATAACTGCAAAGCTGTGTTGTTAAAAATTACTGTAAATTTTCTCTTCTTGCTTCAATTATAACGGTTGACAAATTGCTTGGTGTTCATTAGAACGTGAAAATTATCCAAAATGGAATTTTTATGTAGTAATTTCGGATCACGAAATTTGACTTCCTTTTTTTCCTTCAGTACGGGGTCAATCCTTTTTCCTTTTGGTGAAAATTACATTTCACACTGGATTGTGAAATTTGTAAAAAGTGAAGAGAATATAGTTACTTTTAATTCCGTATTCACTACATCACACACACACACACACACACACACACACACACACACACACACACACACACACACACACACATATATATATATTTTTTTAAACAGAAAATTCGAAATTTAATTCCGTTGGATGGCCATTTCAACGAGGAAATCCTCGCTTCGTCAGCAACGGCGGAAAACGAAACCTTTATTAATTCAAATGTGTTACAAGATTTTTATACCAGTACAATCCCAAAAACATACTAACACAGGAAGTTAAAATGAGGTGGGATTAACAATTTTTGAATGTAAGAAAGTAAGAAAGGGGGAAATTAAACAGAGAACCCTGGCTCCATATTACACCTCATCTGTCAGAGCCAAGAGTTCAAAAGCTAAAATTTGGTCATGTCACAGGGATAGAATTGGTAGGGGAAACAGAAAGGAAAGAAAGGGCAATCGGCTGTCTAACCCTAATGATGAGCTGTGATACAGCGAAACAGCGAAACAGATTTGTCTGCGGATGACTGCACACATACATAACTTAAATATCAAGTTCTAAAATATTATCGAAATTCACGAATTAAATTTTAAATTTAAATTTCAAAAAACTAAATTTATGGCGGTATTTGTTTGAAAGGAACCGAAATATTATATTTGATTCTTTATAACTTATATAGGGCTCTGCTAAAAATTTAACAAAGTTAACCTTATTTTCATAAAAAAAACAAAAAAACAACAACAACAACAAAAAAAAAACGATTGAAAACTTAACAAAAGATTTTTGTTTAAATCAATAATAACTGGAACAAATCTGATAGGAAATCTTGGATATACAAAATTAAGGATAAATTTTAAATTTTAGGGTAGATCTCAAAAAATTCCATTTCTATTTTTACAAGTACATACATATACACACATACACTCACACACCTAACTTACTTAAATATCAATTTCTAAAAGATCATCGAAATTCACGTATTAAATTTTAAATTCAAAAACTAAATTTATTGCGGTATTTGTTTGAAAGGAACCGAAATAAATTATATATATATATATATATATATAAAGGAGCAAGAAATGTAAAGGCTAAAGAGTTAGTTTATAAATTTTAATATGTAAATTAGCAGATTTTTAGATAGGAAAAGGAAGAAGGAAGGCATCTATAACACTGGGGTTTAAATTAACTAGGAGGGTTTAAATTAACTAACTTAAGTTAAACTTTAATCTACAAAAATCATAGATTAAAATTAAAATTTTTACTTTTTAAATTTAAAATTAAAAAAGTTGAACTCATGGCGACATTTGCTTATAAATTCCTTACGTAAATTTAAAAGTAGGTGTTGATTTGGATATTTTAATATTTTTATTTTTTCCCTTGAATATAGATTACACATATCTTAAAGATTTCTGGGGGTGCAGACTGAGACTATCAGTTTCCAACTAACTATGGGGTTTTGTCCTTCTTTTCCCAAAACCTTCGAGAAAAGGATGTTTGATATTTTTGATTGGGGTTGGAAAAAGAATGCTTATAATTATAGTAACGCTGCTTAAATTCCTCTGCGGATATACCTATATATGTTTGGTAATTTGTTCTGTTGTTAGTTGGTGAGGTTTGGGCTTCGTATATTACCTTGGTGGATTTACACTTGCCTTCCATTGGACAGATATTCAAGGATGTGAATTTGAAATTCCTGATTTCAAGTTGATATTGTAGCCGTAACAGAACTCCCTACAGCTTACAAGTTTTATCCAGAATTATCATCAGAAGAATTATCAGAAGGTTTTCATCAGAAGGTTGGTTGTCGGCAGGTTGGAATATGTGGAATTGTGTGCAATGGTGTAAGAATAAAAATATACATTTTGCATTTAAAATAAAAATTTATTAAAAGGAAAAAATAACAAGAATTCGTAAAAACTAATGTTCAGTTAGACAGTTTGGGGTATCAAGAATTCTAGAAAATGTTCGTAGTAGTAATGTAGATATTTAAAATGTCCGCAGAAGCTTAGAGTTAAAAGCTGTGTAGTAGCAGAATGTAAAGTCTTTTTTTTCCTTTCTCTTTTTGGTAGGTCGCAACAGGTTGTGTGTGTGTGTGTGTGTGTGTGTGTGTGTGTGTGTGTGTGTGTGTGTGTGTGTGAGAGAGAGAGAGAGAGAGCAAAACAAATAAAGAAGTTGTACTTAAAGCGCCCATTTGTTCTTTCTGGCTGCGTGAAGTGAAAAGGAAGAAAAGGAAATTGGATGAAGAGGTCGAATGAAACTGTGACGTGCCCTGCATCCGGGTCGGCTTCTAGAATTTTCTTTCGTTACATTGCCACGAGGTCCTCAGCTAACCGCTCCCATGTCGACTGCCTTTGACGGGTTGGAGATGTGGTTTAAATAGTGAAACTTGTCATGGTCCCGGCTCCAGCGAACCTTTTCGCATCTATGCGTGAAAATATGTCATATATGAATTGGATGTTTTTAATCCAATCAGGATTCAGGATTTTACTTTTCGCACTGACTTGTGAATAGTCATTTGAATTCACTTTTGCGAGTGTTCAATTTTACTTTAGGTTTTTCCCAAATGCTTTTTGACGTGATCTGGGTTTTTCGAAAATGTTTTTAGTTCTTAATTTCTTATCCACTACAGTATTATATACATTCTTTAAAATCTGATTGTTGTGTGACTTAATAATATCGTCTATATTTGGAGTGCAATAATAGCTAATCTTCCAAGTGTTCCTATTAAAGATTTTATGCCGTGGAGTGTTGCTATTTTTTCATATTTATTTTTATTTTTGGTATTAGATGGTTCAGGGTTAATAATTGATTTTACATACATTAATTTATTTTTTGTATGTACTCTTCTGAAGGGCCTTGTAAATTTCCTTATTTTCATTGAAAATTTTGACTTTGGTTGATAAACGGCTAATTCTAGTATTTATGATGTTGGGTATCTGTTTTATAATAGTTTTCCGGTGATTAGAGGAGAGTTTCATGCGTTGTGCAGTCATCAGGTGCACACTGAACTAGGCTTTTTTTAAAATTTGAGTTAGTTATTAGCGTTCCTTGCTTTAAGCTCGTTATGGGTATAAATCGGATGTGCGAATAATAATAAATAATTAAATGTATAATTAAGTTAGGTAAATATCAAAACCTAAAAATGGGATAGGATACTAAAATTGTGGTAGGAGAAGAAAAAGAAAAAAAAACACCAGAAGATATCTATAATTTAGGATTCGTTATTATTAAACTCACGGTGCAAGGGACGGAACTTGTTTAAATGAAAATAATTTAAAAAATACCGTAAAAGAATAGTGATAATGAATACGCATAAATTTACGCACACATACGTATGCATGTGATCACACACAAACTTAAGGGCTGACGGTTTTTCAGTTTGAATTATTTTAGGTATTGCTTCAGTTTTACTACAGTATGAATGAATAAAATCAGGCACAGTAAAGTAAAATTTAGTTAGGTTTAAAAACTAGAAATGCCACTCGTCGAGTAGTGGCTTGTCCACCGTCTTTACGAGGTGAGGATATAAGATATATATATATATATATATATATATATATATATATATATATATATATATATGTTGGCATTCATTTTGGAATTAGTGAAACTTCTCCTTTATAGGAATTGCTACTTCTCTGATCATGGTCTCGAGCCGGCCTGAAAAATCGGTGATCTTTTCGCTGTCACGTCGTTGCATGTCCCACGCTCGACAGAGTTGCTGAAAGTTCTTCATTTGACCCTCGTGGTTTCTTAGCAAGTAGGCCCTCAACTGCTCGTTCAGTATACTTGCTTCCCAGCTACAAGAATTTAAATGCAAGGTCAATTGCCATTTTTTATCTCCTTAAGTCACATACTTTCCCTAACAACTCTTGTATTATGTTTTTCTTCCTTTCCACTCTGCTCTCGCGTAGCCCTCTTCACACTTCTTTTTTGACTCATTCATTCTCTAACTCCCCTGTAACTTGTTCCTCTTTCTCATTACTCACCTCTTATGTAACCCCCTGCGTGCCAATTGCAGTTCTGCTTTGCTTGGGGTGAAACGATTAAAAAAAACAAAACAAAACAAAAAAAAAAAACAAACAACAACAACAACAACAACAACAACAAAAAAGATAATTACAAGTCCTATTTTCCATACATTGAGTGCCAAAAACGCTAGTCTCTGAAAATGCATCAGAATTCTGTGATGAAACTTTCTGTTCGTGGTTAAAGGAATTTGGATGCAAGGAAATTGGTAAATTACCACCATGCCACCCGCAATCGGACAGAATCGCAGAACTTATGGTTCAGACGATGAAATGGAGTTGAAGGCGCTTTCCCTATCCAGAGATACCGTAAGCAGTTACCTACCGAGACTATTATCTCTTCTCTTATTTCATTTGTAGTGAGGGGTAGTAGGATTCCGTAGCATGTTAACGGAATTTGGCCTTGTGGGAAGATAGCCCACTATAATTCATAAATGATTATAAATTTAAGAAAGGCAATTTTGAGTGTAAAATAACATTTATACATATATACATTTCAATCAATGTTTTACAAAATAAGTAATGCTTGAAATAAAAGTTCAACGGAGGTAAAAGAGTTCATGGAAAGTAATGGTGAAAGAAAGGATGTTCATTTTCAAGTTGCAGTTTCTAAGGTCAGTGAGTTGGTTGGTGTGGAATGTCTTAGAAAATGTCAGTTAGTACTTTGAGAACAGGTGCGGAAGAAGAAGGAAGAAGAAGGCGAGCATAGTAGCAGCTTGACATAGGTCAAGGAAGAAACTAATTACTATCTTCTCTTCCGTCTGTGCCTGTCTGTGTGGGTGCCTTTTGTCACGGCTTTTATAACAGCATTTTGGATCAACTGGCTCAACTTTCGAATTTCATCCTTGTATTTGGTTTCGGGCTTCTCATTGGCTGATAAATAAAATTAGTAATTTGATCTTTTTATTTTTCAACCGGAACATCTGCGCGAACTCGGATGCGCACGACGATTTTTATTCATTTGACTTTTAGTTGTGAGAGAGCACACATCCGGTTCATCGCTTTTGTTCGGTCGGTATCACCACACTATTACTGAGTTATAGAACTATTTGTTGATAGAACGCAAAGTCCCTCTGCATTGATGGCAGGACAAATTTGATCGCCTATAACAATGAAAAAAAAAAAAAGAAAAACAAATGAAAAAATATGACAGAGAATCAAATGCTGAAAAAGCAAAATTTACTGTACAAAAGGGACAGAAAATAATTAACTTGTTCTCATCAAATAAGACCAATAATTAACGACGAAGAAGTTCAGAGGGAGGGGAAGGAAGAACCTGAAAGGGAGGAAAGCATGAGTACTTTTGATGGAAAAGCAAACTGTTGGAGAGCAGCTGACACCCATCTAGCACTCTCAAAAAAGGAAAGGTCTGTGAGTGAAATAGCTATATGAATAAAGACTGATAGCAATCAGTGATCCGGACTGTCATTGACTGACTTTTTGTTGGAGTCAGTCATTCTGTTTGACACGTCAGAATGGTTGGTGATCGTAGCATTGTTTTATTTTTGACAATTGTTAGACCAGTTTAAACGCTTAAATTATTTTGCTATGTTTTGTTTTTATGCTTTTGTTGAACTGATGTTTTCATTCTTCAGTTTTCTTTTCCATATTTGTTTTAATTTTAATTTATTTTGCAACAGTTTGTTTTATCTTTGTTGCAGACTTTGTTTTGCATTTTGTATTTTGTTTTGTTTCGTACGCGTTAAGCAAACTTGTTTTGGCTTTTGCATATTTTTGTTTGCTTATCGTATTACATTTACACATTTTACAAACTGATTTTGTAAAAGGAAAAACACAAGATGGCCGACAAGCGTTGATACATCATGAAAAATCTGTTCTACCCCCCAAAAGATCCCCCGAACAAGAATTAGCTTAATCATCCCTATAAAAGGATAACACTTTCAAAGGGGTGTGTGTGGGGGCTAAAAGAATATCACACCTACTGAAAATAACATGGAATTAGAAGTAAAATCAAAAATCAAAATAAGACGAGTGAAGGAAGCGGTGTAGCTGTGGAGTCACCCTCAACTTTGAGTTTCCCCTTCTAAATGCATCGTTAATGTGGCGGAGTTCGTTAAGAGATCCAAACTGATTACTGATGACAGGCACTTAGTAGACTTTGACTCACAAGAGCGCTTTGCGAAAAGAACAGTGTCGGTCTTTGTGCTTGGCAAATAATCTCGCAAAATTTGTCGCCGCACAAAAGGCACATTGATGAAATCATTGACTTCCTTGGGAGTTAAATTTCAACAGTTAGTGAAAGGTGTTGGGTTTTTCATGTGGGACGTTCTGTTACCCACGCCCGAGGACTGTGTGGATATGACTTCCCGTGATCTTATCACAAAGTACATAATCCGTACAGAATACCTAGGATGGCGTAGGACCCAGGTCACAATTCATGCGATTCCTCACTGTATTCTCGGTGAGCACTTAGGGGCGTATTTGATGCAGTATGGCCCAATTGTCAGTGTTACTCCGGAATCTGAGGTGGGTGAGTGGAGGTTCGAACTAATAATCAAACGTGAGGCCTTCACCTTCATTCCCAAATTCTTGGAGATTGGCAGGAAAAAGTACCCCGTCATCGTGACAGGGAGAAAACAAAACATGCTGGAAGTGTGACGTGATTGATCACCTCGCCTATTCCTGCCCAGAGAAGAAGGCCCCTGGAGTCCCGCAGACGCCAATCCATTCGAGCTGTATCCTCTTGTTCCATTAAGCCTATAATGGGCCTACCTGCGGCTTGCACCGGTGGTAAAAAAGCCCCGGTTAAGTCTCTTATGTAGCCCACATTGCCACTGCAAAAGAAGATAAAGATGCACAGGAGTGGTAAGAGAAAAGCAAGAAGCTCCAAGCTGCGGAATCTGTCCCACATGACTTCTAAGGATAAAGGCACTAACAATCCTAAAGGTGAGGCCTCGGCTAGCTATGCTAAAACACTGGATACCCGAAGACTCAAATCCGACCTAGTATACGAGAAAACGCTAAAAATAAAAAAATAAAAAAACTACAGCAGCAACTACGGAAGAAATTTGTAGGGGAAACCCGTCCAGTAATCTCCACCCACTCATCTCCCAAAGTTAGAGCTCCTTCTCTCATCACCAAATCACTTCCCCCTAACACTCTCCAAGTTCATTTCTTTTAAAAACGTCACCACACCTAGACGAAACTGATAAAGCCAAACAATATGGAAACCGAATAAGGCTTTGAAGTACCTGTTATCTATTTAGAAGCTTGGCGACAGTGTCGTGGACAATCCGCGGAATTTCCTCAAGGCTCAGGGAATCTTCTCAGTAATTAGAACTGGCTCGGGGTCTCAACAAGTGTGGGCCATGGTAAATGAGGCGCTAAAAGCATACAATGACATCAGGTCTACTATCATAATTACTGACGACGAAAAGACACGGAAACTAAAATAATTTTGCTCAGGGAGGTTCCTGATTTTGTTCACTTCACCTTCAAAGTTAACGTTCCTGTAGTATATTGGTGGTCTCGTCCCTAATAGTCGCATTAATAATGAAATGGGCCAAGGATCAATGGGTGGGGCTGTCGGTATCCTCTCTCCCACCATGTTTAAGGTGTCCAACTCTAAAGATACCAACAATGACACTCTTAGCTAGCTTGAATGTCCTGGGGCTGAGGTCGGAGTCTCGCAGGACGAAACTCAATCGAAACCTTCAGTGCCTCATGGGTGGCTATTTGTGTATTACAAAAGATTTGTTTCCATTCTGGTGACCAAGATCATATTCTGACGAGGAGGTTTGACCCCTTCTCAGCATGTTATGATGACCGTCTCTTGACTGGTTAAACGTTCTATGAACACCGTACGCGCGCTTGTCTTCGCGGATACGGCGGGCAGGCTTTGTGTTCTTGATGCTACCATAAAGGTGCAGTCGTTTCGTTTCATTGGTGTTTATGCGCCCAACGCAAGTAGTGAACGGGCGGCCTTCCTTCGGCGGATCGATCTCTTTCTGACGACATTTCGTCGGGTATCGTTAGTGGGTGACTGGAATGCCGTTCACGATTCTGATATAGATCGTACAAGATCGGGTACTAACAATTTCGGGACTTTATCGACAGGCTTGATCTTGTCGATAATTTCCGAGATTAACTTCCCCGGGAAGTAGTTTTGACTTGAACTAATAGGGAAAGCTCGGCCTCGGTGTTGTGTACAAGCTACATTGACCGAATCCTAGTCGACTTAGGGCTATTAGGCTGTCCAAGTTTTCATAGTATAGTTTATTCGGATCATAGGTTCGTTCGGGTCGATCTAAACTTAGATAAGCCAAGGAATAGAATGACTGGCTATTGGGAACTCAATACATTGTTGTACGATGAGAATGATTTTCAGAACCAGCTGCTACTAACTCTAAAGCGGGAGTTGACGGTGGCTGTGGTTGGAATAAGTTGTGGACTCACCTTAAGTCATTTGCTGCTGATTATAGTAAGCGACTCAACCAAGATAGATTAGCAGCGCAGACGGCACAAGAATCTAGAGTAGAAGGTGCCATCAAATCGGGAGATAGTTGGGAAATAGCCGCAGCTATGGCAGAGCTGGCTTCCTTGCTTATCAAGAACGATCAAGCTCTGGTAATTAGGGCTAGATTAAAAAGAAGTCTTCCGAGCTGACAAATATGGCCGCTGAACTGCGAGCTGAGGAGGTTCGGTGTATTGTTAGCGTCACATTGCCGGATGGGCGTACTGTCACCATAAACGATAGCATATGTTAGGCTGTCTGATCTTATTTTCGGTATCTTTTTACCAGGGAGCCCAGTTCTACACCTATTTAGCTGACTTTCCTCGCCTTGAGGCGGCTGAAGCAGCTGAGTGCGAGGATCCTATAACAGAGGTGGAAATTTGGGATGCACTGAAACTTGTCGGTCGAGAAGACACCAGGTATTGATGGTCTTCCGCACGAATTGTCAGTCGAACGTGTTTTATGCGGTGCATGGTCTTAGAATATGTCGGCAGTGAAGCCACGCTGATCAATTTGGATCAGTCCAAGGCATTCAATAGAGTTGATCATCAATTTCTCGGAGCTGTTCTCGAGGCAGCTGGTTTCGGGTCGTACTTTCGGTCCTGGATACGTCTCTTTTATCGGTCTCCCGGTGCGGTAGTGGAGGTGAATGGCGCAAGATCGAAATTTTTCATGTTGTCCAGGTCTATTCGTCAGGGTTGCCCCCTTTCACCGACGCTGCACATTTTTGCGTTGGAGCACGTTAGACGAATCCGGTCCTACAGAGAATTACCCTCCCTGGTTTGAACACCTCAACCAGGTATTCCAGCTATGCCGATAACGTGACTGCTTTTGAATGAAACAGTGCCGAGATTCATGAAGTTCGAAAGAAAATCAGCAGGTATGAGACGATAACGGGAGCCAAGATCAACCGCGGCGAATCTGTGGGCTTGCGGTTGGGTGCGAGGAAGGGAGTTTCTATTTCCGGACTCTTTAACTGGATGGACGGGCCTGTCAAAATATTTGGCATCTGGTGGCCCCGATCTCCAGGTTGGAGGTTCAAAAAAAGGCCGAGCCAGCAATTCGTCTGTAGTCTCGGAGAAATCTTTCCTTGAAAGAGAGGGCGGAATTTTGTGCTTCGCACATCTATCTCATCCTACTTTTCTGACACTCTGTACTTCTCCTCCCACGCACCGACCTAGTTTTACCAGTTTCTATTTCTTGTGGCGCAACAGGGCTCATATGGTTCGTCGCGAGGTCTGTTGCGGTTTAGATCGTTAAGATCCGTCAACAAATGCTGTGGTTGAAATTCTTAGATCGAATGTGCTCACAAAACGAGAGTAACGGTCTCTTCTGGAAGGAAGATGCTAAGAAAGCTTTTCCAGTTTTGAGAAGTGTGCATGAGGAGGAGGAGGAGGCCCAGCTGAATACTCGTAGCGAGTGCTCCTCTTGCGAGTGTCGACTTGCTCTGAAAGAATTCTCAAGGGTTAAGGAAAGCCTCCCGACACCCAACTGTTGTCTCTTAAGGTATTATATCGTGTGTTAGTGCAGGGGAACGCGAAAGATAATCTGAGGGAAGAGTTAGGTTTGACGAATGAAGAGTTTAACTCACTTTGGCCTTGGGCGCCCGGGTGGAGGTGTTTCAATAACGACGAAGCATCCCTAACCTGGTTGGTGTTGCGGAAGGCTCTATGGGTCGGCAAAAAGCTCTGTGCATCGGCGTTGACAGTTACGCTAAAGTGCGTGCGCTGCGCTGTGGTGAGGCGGTGGAATATTTAAACCACATCTTCTCCCACTGCAGTATCGGACGGCAGTTTGCCCTTTAATTGAAGGTTATATGGTTCGCGTTTTGCATGAAAAGTTTTTTTTTTTTGCCGTTTGTAGCAATGTTGTGCCGCAATTGAAGAAGAATGAAAACTATGTGTTCTTATGTTTACTCGGCATTAGGAGAGTCGTTATTTGGACGACGCGTCAGAAGGAATTTTATGAAGGTGAAAAATTTTCCTCTTCTCAACTAATTTTGCTTTTTAAATATTAGCTTAAAGTCAAAATTAGGGCGGAAAGGAAGCGACTCCCTTCATTAAAATTTGGCGAAAGGAGAATGACTAATTCTTGTTTGGTGCGTGTGGGAGGGGTTAATTTAGAGAGACATTTGGAGGTGACCTAAGTCAAAGAATATTGGTCACCTGGTGTAAAAATGGTCAACCGAGCCCAGTGTTAGGTTAGCTTAGGACATTTTTCGTTTTGTTTTGAACTACTGAATTTAACTTAGCTAGAATATGGATGGTCATCGGTCCCCGCCTTTATTTTTCTCCCCTATATCTTTGGTTTATTCTCCATCCCCTCCCAATTTAGGTGACAGTTCTCTGGTAACTGTGGGATGCCTTTCGTTTCGAGTGTGAGATTTCGTAATTGTTATCGTGTCTAAATGCATGAGTAGATGTGTAACTGTATGGATGGAATTTATTTTTTTAATATAACAGTATTTTCGCCCAGTTAACTGTTATTTCTGTCATGAGACTGTGGGAGCTGCCACATACTAATGTCATTTTTGTTTAGTTCTGCAAATATATTTGTTTATCATGAACATTCGAGAATTTTATTTTAACCTTTATATCAACCCAGCCCGCCACAAAAATTGTGATAATGGGATTAAGTAGGAATTCCAAGAGTAAAAGTAGCATTATGGTGTCTGTGTAAGATGTTTTGGTTAAAGGATGTTTTGGTTAAAGGAACATTTAATGAACGATTTGGGTCAGTGATAGAGGATGTAGGTATAAGAAAGTAAGAACTAAAAGCATTGTAGAAAAAACCTAAGTTAGAAAAATTCATAAGTCAGTGCGAAAAGCAAATTCTGAATCTTGATTGGATTAAAAACAGCAAATTCATATATAACGTATTTTCACGTCTAGATGTGAGAAGGCTCGCCGGAGCCAGCATCAAAAGAAGTTTCACTATTTAAACAATGACACTAACTTGTCAAAAGCAGTCCGACATGAGAGTGGTTAGCTGAGGACCTCGTGGCAATGTAACGAAAGAAAATTCTAGAAGCCGACCCGCACGCAGGGTACGTTACTTTCATTCGACCTCTTCCAATTTCCTTTTCTTCCATTTCACTCCACGCCGCCAGAGTGAACAAATGGGCGCTTTAAGTACTTCTTTATTTGTTTTGCCCTCTCTCTCTCTCTCTCTCTCTCTTTCTTTCTCTCTCTCTTTCTCTCTCTCTCTCTCTCTCAACCTGTTGTGACCTACCAAAAAGAGGAAGGAACAAAGACCTTGCATTCTGCTACTAAACACCGATGAACTCTCAACTTCTGCGGACATTTTAAATACCTACATTACTACTACGAACATTTTCTACAACTCTTGATACCCCAAACTTTCTAACTGAACATTAATTTCTACAAATTCTTGTTATTCATTCTCTTTTAATAAATTTCTATTTTAACATGAAAAATGTATATCTTATTCTTACACTATTATTCCACACAATTCCACACATACCAACCGACAACCAATCTTCTGATGAAAACCTTCTGATAATTCTTCTGATGATAATTCTGCATAAAACTTGTAAGCTGTCGGAAGTTTGGTTAAGTCTGACACAAGGCCGAATCAAAGAAAAATCAATCAGCTCCTTATAATTACAAGGCTAGTTAAGTTAATGGTATGGCCACTGAAGACTAGTTCCAACCTCCACACCATTCCCATTTTAGCCTTGTGCCGCATTTATACAATTATGTATATCATAAATATTTCCGGACTGTCATTGACATCTCATCTGTTGTTATAACAGTTTTTGTTTTGCGAACTGTGAGTACGTTTTGAACTTTGTGACGATACTGTAACTGTTTTTTTGCGTGTTAGTTTTTGTGCACTGGTGGGAGGCGAAAATCTATTATGACAGAGTCTAAAAAGCTTTAAGATCTGCACCGACGGTTACACTTTGGCCGTCGGTGTGGAACAAGACCCCAATTAAAAAGAACACCAATTACACCTACATGCAGGAGAAATACAAAAGCTTTATCAATGAGAGAGAGAGAGAGAGAGAGAGAGAGAGAGAGAGAGAGAAAGAGAGAGAGAGTGTGTGTGTGTGTGAGAGAGAGAGAGAGAGAGAGCATAACAAATAAAGAAGTTGTACTTAACGGCGTACATTTTTTTTCTCTGGCGGCGTGAAGTGAAAAAGAAGAAAAGAAAATTGGAAGAAGAGGTCGAATGAAACTGTGACGTGCCCTGCGTCTGGGTCGGCTTCTTGAATTTTCTTTCGTTACATTGCCACGAGGTCCTACTAACCGCTCCCATGTCGACTGCCTTTTGAGAGGTTAGCGTCGTGGAAATAGTGAAACTTCTCATGATGCCGGCTCCAGCGAGCCTTTTCACATCTAGGCGTGAAAATACGTCATATATGAATTTGCTGTTTTTAATCCAATCATGATTCAGAATTTGTTTTTCGCACTGACTTGTGAATAGTCATTTGAATCCACTTTTGCGGGTGTGCAACTTTTACTTTGGGTTTTTTTCCAAAGTGTTTTTAGTTCTTAATTTCTTATCCCTACAGTTCCAGAGGTAGTAAATTTTATTTCAGCGAGGACAATCTCTTTGCTGACATCCGATGTTAAAACTCAGAAGTTTATAGGTGTCATCAGGGAGAGCACGAAGGAGGCTCTAAAATGCCTAAACATTATCGGTTTAACCTGTTTCCTAAGTCTCCATTGATTCTTCTCCTACACAAAAGCATACATAGACAAATTGCCTCCCCTGTACCGTTTATTAAGAAAATGAAGATTCTTACAAATAATCTTTTCCACGACTCCAGTTCCTCTTCGAGAACATTTAGCGCCAACCATTACATCAACTGCACACTTCACAAATTCGTCAAACCTACTATTTCAGAAACCAGGAACTCGACACCGCATTCTTTCTTTTTTCATCCTGTCTGTTTGTCATTAAATAAACATATCTTGAAATGGCTTACACCATATTTGTTCGTCTATTCTCTACCGTTGTTAACCTTGTCAAGCACCGTTGATACCTAAAAGAGTATAAACTACGCTTGTACGTGGAAAAAACAACAACCAGAACTACAGCAAAAAACAACAACAACAAAAAAAAAAACAAAAAAAAAAAGCAAAAAAAAACCCGAAGAACTAAGAATCGAAGAAAAACAACTAGAACTACAGCAAAAAAAAATGAAGAAAAACTACAGGAATTACAACAAAAAAACGAAAGACTACTGGAACAACAGAAAAGGTTTGAAGAATTACTGCTACGAGCAGTGTTGAATAAGGGTCAAACACTGAGAGCGAAACTACTTTTTCACAAAACACTATTTGGAGTGCAATTGACAATTTCACTTATGCTCCAGATGAAGATAAAACCTTCGCTTTATATTTCAGAAAGTATGAGGATCTATACGAAATAGATCGTGGAAAATGGTCAGATGCCAAAAAGCTTCGCCTACTGCTCCGGACATTAGAGACTACCGAGCATAATAAATTCGTGGACTATATCTTACCTCAAAAAACTAGCGAATTGACTTTCGTTGAAGCTGTAAATCTCCTAACAGAATTATTTAGCCTTAAAACTTCGTTATTCCACAAAAGTTGGAAGTGCTTAAATCTAACCTAAAAAAAAAAAAAAGCAGCAACTATTACTCGACATTCGCATCTGTAATGAATAAAAATTGTGACGATTTTAAGTTGGCCGAACTTAGCGCAGACAATTTAAAATGCCTAGTATTTGTGCAAGGACTTGTATTAACTAAAGATGCAGAAATTAGACGTAGAGTCCTAACGAGGTTAGAAAGTGAGCTAAATTTGACTTTACAAAATATAGCCGAAGACTGCCAAAAATATTTAAGCGTTAAAAATGATTCTAGAAATATTGAAGAGTCTGGCGTTGCGCATATAAGGAAAATACATCGAAAATCACATTTTTCCTCCTCTTCAGAAATAAGTCAAACCAAAAAGGAAAATTATTTTCACTCTCCTAAAAAAAGAAGTCAACCATTCAATAAGCAGAAAAAGTTACCGCCTAGCCCATGTTACCGTTGTGGAGGTCTTCATTGGTTTAAGGATTGCCCATATCGTTTTCAAACCTGTCTAACTTGTAATAGAATTGGGTATTGCAGAACGAATAAAGGCAGTAAAAGCCGGGTTAAATCCACAAAAACAGACGAACCGGACGTCAAAAATATAAAGAAGTACGTGCAGGTAGAAATACTAAATAAAAAATCAGGTTACAATTATACTCTGGATCTGATTTATCAATAATCAACCTGCATACTTGGAAAAAGTTGAATAGACCAACCATGTTGAAAACCAACAAAATAGCTAGAATGGTGACAGGGAAAAAAAATAAAATTTGAGGGTGAAATTATTACGAACGTTACCTTTAACGGAACTACCAAAAAATTGAGAAATGTTGGTGTTAAAAAACACCTACAGTTTATTTGGCACAGATTGGATGCAACAGTTCAATCTGTGGGATCTACCGATCAACACTTTTTGCCAGAAAATAGAAAATCTGAAGACCGAGGCAGAAAAAGTCAAGAAGAAATTAACAGAAACCTTCCCCGAAGTCTTTTCGACTGGCTTTGGGAGATGCAAAAAGATGTCAGCAAAATTTGAACTAAAGGAGAACACTCAACCAATATTTAAGAAAGAAAGGAATGTGACTTTTGCTTCGTTAGGTGCTGGGGCGTCTCTCCACCTTTGTCTACAGTAATGGATGTTCTAAGCACTACATAAAGTAGTAGTGATGATATCTCGGGGAGGACCTCGGAAGTCAATCGAGGAAGTAAGCCGAGTGAAGAAGTCAGTCGGGTATTTCCGGTATTGGACCGGAAGTGTTCTATTTGTCAACTCTTACGTCTCACGACAATACGTTCTACTAAACCCTTGTTATATATTCGACTAACCGAATCTTTTGTAAATACTTTTCTTCCTGGTAATACACCTACTTTATACTATTACGTTGTTTGTATTTATTTCACAATATTTCTGTCCATACAACATAACAGTGGCGACGAAGGATTCGAACACACACGGAGGAACAAGAAATATTAACATTAGTTCGTCACGACGAAACAGTGACGACGGAAAATTTGAACACGATCAGAGAAAATAATGAAAAGTTTTTAATTCGTAACAACAACGACGGACGCAAAATTTACGGGAAAAAGCCGTATACCCAGCGAGAAATTGTAAGTTACGTTTGACTACTATTTTTTGTTGGGCTGTAAGAGAATTCGTGTTGAAAACTTTGACCCCCCCTCTGTCGCAAAAAATATAAATTTGACATAAAAAGATTTTTTCTCTCCTCTAAAATAAATATCATGGAACAATTTCAAGCTTCTATGCTAGAACTCATAAAATATCAAATCCAAAGACAGGAAGAAAGTGAAGAGAAATTCCGCAAACAGCACTAAAGCTACACGAAAGACAGGTTCAGAATGAGGAAAATATTTGGAAAACTGAAGAGAAGCTACTTGAAAGACAAATTCAAAACAAGGAAAACATTGCGGAAAAGTGAAGAGAAATTTCGCAAACACCAGGAAGAAATTCGCAAACACCAGGTAGAAAGTGAAGAGAAATTTCGTAAACAGCAATTAGAGTTACAGGAAAAAATGTTACAAATGTAAGTTGAGAGCGAGATAAACAGCAGAGATTTCAGGAAGAGAATACCAGAAAATATGTTGAAGTGCAAGAACTCATACATAAAGCTATTCTCGCAAAAGACAAAAGCATTGATGATGATAGTACCTTTTCACAAAATGCAATCTGGTCGACTATAGAAAACTTCACATATAACCCTGACGAATATAAAACATTCGAGCGATATTACCATCGTTATCAAGACTTTTATGAGACTGACTGCAACACCTGGTTAAACTAAAAGAAAATAAGACTGCTCCTCAGGAATCTAGGCACTTACGAGCATAATAAATTCACAGACTTTATTCTGCCAAGAAAGACAAGAGATCTTTAATTCGACGAAGCAGTAGGTCTGCTCAAAGAATTATTTAACCCAAGACTTTCACTATTCCATAAAAGGTGGAAGTGTTTAAACCTTCAGAAAAAAAGAAGACGAAGACTATACAACCTTCGCATCGGTTGTAAATAAAACATGTGATGATTTTAGGTTATCTGAATTGACGGCAGATAATTTTAAATGTTTAGTCTTCGTACAGGGCCTGGTATCCAATAAAGACAGCGAAATGATGAGAATTTTAACTTAGCTCGAAAATGAACAAAACGTTTTACTACAAAAGCTCGCGGACTTTCGCCAACAATGCGTTAGTATCAAGGAGGAGGCTAAAAAAATTGAAGAATCCGGAGTAGCAAGTGTAAAAAGGATTAATAGGAAGACACGGTTTCGATCTCTGTCTCCGAGACGGAAGTATCACTCTCTTATCAGAATTAGGAGGAAGTACGAAAAAAGACCCCCTCCCAAAGCTTGTTATGGCTGTGGTGAATGGCACTGGTGCAATGATTGTCCATTTAAATTCAAGATTTGTAGAAACCGCAACAGAAAAGGACACAAAATGTCTAAATGCAGATACTAAAATAAGTCAGGTAAAAATAACGAGAACGGAAAAGCTAAACCAAAATATAAGGAAATACCTACAAGTGAAAATTCAAAATCAAGTAATAAAAATGCAGATCGATAACGGTTCTGACATTTCAATAATAAACGTAAAAACGTGGAAAAAATTAAATAAACTAACGTTACTAAAGGCAAACAAGATTGCAAGAACTGTAACAGGGAAAATAATCAAGTTCGAAAGTGAACTGGTTTTGAACGTTAATTTTAACAATCAAACAAAAAAATTAAAAATGTTCTTGATGAAAGGTACCAACAACTTGTTTGGCACGGACTAGATGAACAAGTTTAACTTGTGGGACCTGCCAATAAGTTCGTATTGCAAAAACATAAATGGAAAAACTGACGAAATAAAAAAAATTAAAACCAGGTATAAAAAAATCATTCCCCGAAGTGTTTCGGATGGCTTAGGGAGATGCACAAAAATGGTTGCTAAAATCCGACTGAAAAACGACGCTCAACCAGTATTTAAAAAGAAAAGGAATACTCCATACGCTGCGATCTAAAAGATAGACACAGAGTTGGATAGACTGTCGAAGTAAGGCGTTCTCTCAAAAATTGAATACAGCGACTGGGCCGCACTAGCGGTTTACGTAAAGAAAACATCTGGTGATATTCGAAGATGCGCAGATTTCTCGACTGGATTAAACAACGCCATTCAAGATTATCATTATCCATTACCAAGCCCAGAGGAAGTATTCTCTAGGTTAAACGGCGGCAAATACTTCACGAAGATCGACCTCAGTGAGGCATATTTACAAATCCCAGTGGACGAAGAAAGTTCAAAGCTTCTATGTATAAACACACATAGGGGGGCTGTATAAGTATGAACACCTGACATTTGGTGTAAAAACGGCGCCAGCCGTGTTCCAGCAAATTATGGACACGATGCTGTTGGGGCTGGACTTCGCCATCGCTTACCTTGACGACATATTGATCTCAAAGCGCAACTGTCGTGGAACATAAGACAGATATACATAAAGTGTTTGAGAGGTTACGGAATTGTGGCTTTAAAGTTAAAGAAGACAAATGTGATTTCCTATTAGAGCAAATAAGATACTTAGGTCATATAATTAACAAGGACGGTAAAAAACCCGATCCAAACCGTTCCTCAGCGATTCGTAACATGCCGGAACCGAAGGATGTAAAAACTTTACAAAGTTTCTTAGGGCTAGTAAGTTACTACCAGGACTTTAACCCTAACTTACATAATTTGCGAGCGCCTTTAAATGAATTGCTACAAAAAGACTGGCTATGGACAAACGAATGCAAACTAGCATTTGAAAAAATCAAGGAAAGGTTAACATCAGATCTATTCCTTGCGCACTATGACCCTAAATTGGAAATAGTAATAGCGCGCACGGAATTGGTGCATGTATTCTACACAAGTGGAATGACGGATCGATGAAACCAATCACGCATGCGAGCAGATCATTGCTCCTTGCGGAACGCAGTTACTCGCAGATTGAGAAAGAAGTTCTGGCAATAATTTTTGCAGTGACGAAATTCCATCGTTATATCCATGGGAGATATTTTACTTTGCAAAACCATTGCTAACGATTTTTGGTTCTAAAAAGGGACTCCCCACATATACTGCAAACTGGTTGTTAAGATGGGGTACGATACTTTTAAACTATAATTTCAAACTTCAGCATTTACCATCGATCAAGATCGGACACGCAGATGGCCTGTCCAGACTTATCCCTAAACCAGTAGGACCACTAGAAGACACAGTGATCGCCGCGTTAAGATCAGAAGATGAAGTAGAGAACACTCTGACTGACACAATTAGAGAATTACCGGTTTCATTGAGAGAAATTAAGAAGGAAGCTGAAAAAGACGAATATATCAAGGATATAAAATCAAAACTAGCTGAAAAGGATGAGCGGACATCAGGAACTTTTTCACTGTGCGATAATGTGGTACTCTACAGTGAAAGAGTGGTGATTCCAAGGGTATTGCAGAGAAGAATCCTAAAGGACTTCCATACGGGGCATCCTGGAATTAACCGAATGAAGAGTTTAATGCGGTCTTACGTTTACTGGCCGGGAATGGACACAGATATTACAACCATGGTTGGTAAATGTAAGGGGTGCGCTCTCACTGCAAAATCTCCGCAAATACTATAGAAACCCTGGCCTAAGACAGATAGACCTTGTTCAAGGGTGCACATAGACTTCGCAGGTCTAATTGACAGCTTCTATTATCTGGTAATAGTAGATAGTTATAGCAAATGGCCTGAGGTTTTCCAGATGAAAAGACCCACGGCTGAAAACACGATTAACAGATTACACGAACTATTCGCCAGGTTTGATGTAGTGGACACCATAGTTAGTGATAATGGAACCCAATTCACTGCCAAGGAATTTAAGGATTTCTGTGAACCGTTCCAGGTGGAACACGTAAAAATCCCATCATATCATCCACGTTCAAATGGATTAGCGGAAAGATTCGTGGATACCCTAAAAAGAGCACTAAAAAAAGGCAACAGGTACGCCAACAAAGAAGGCACTGCAATTATTCTTACAAGTATACAGGATAACACCCAACAAAGCCGCGCATTCAGCACTGTCGCCTGCCGAACTTATGTTCGCTAGGAAGGTTCGATCGGTATTCGATAAACTAATTCCTAGCAAAACGGCACACACGCCCACCACGATCACACCAAAAAGAAAATGTAATATAAACGAGAAAGTTTATTTTAAAAATTACAAAAACAACGTAGCATCCTGGGAACCAGGTGTAATTAAGGAACAAGTGGGTAACATGTTGTACATGGTAAAAGGACCGAAATTCATGCATAGGCGGCATTTAAATCAAATAAAAAAAGGCTGACAGAGGAAATTACAGACACGCCGCTAATGGAAGATGAACATTTAGAGTTGTATGACACCTTTGAGTTGCAAATGCCCCAAGAAGAAAATGTAAAAGAAAGAAGGCCCCACAGGAAAAGAAAAACGACCCACCAACTAATGGTAGATCCAAAAAAGAAAAGATACTAGATGAAATGGCAATTAAAAAAAAATCTTAGGAGGGGGTGTTGGGGCGTCTCTCCACCTTTGTCTACAGTAATGGACTGTTCTAAGCACTACATAAAGTAGTAGTGATGATAACTCGGTGAGGACCTCGGAAGTCAGTCGAGGAAGTAAGCCGAGTCAGTCGGGTATTTCCGGTATTGGACCGGAAGTGTTCTAGTTGTCAGCTCTTACGTCTCACGACAATACGTTCTACTAAACCCTTGTTTTGTATTCGACTAACCGCATCTTTTATAAATACTTTTCTTCCTGGTAATACACCTACTTTATACTATTACGTTGTTTGTATTTATTTCACAATATTTCTGTACATGCAATATGACATTAGGGGAAATAAACGACGAACTAGATAGACTTGTAAGGACCGGCATTTTATCTAAATTGGAGTATAACCAATGGGTAGCACCTGTAGTGTATGTGAGGAAGAAGAACATTTCTCTGAAAAACATAAACATGTAGGTAATATCAGACAGATTTTGGTCAACAATACGGTGATCCTTACTCATACACATATTAAGAGGAACCTTCATATATTGGAGGCCATGTACGTCAAATCTAAACAACCAACACTTAATAAGATCACCTATAAATCCGCACGTAACACGTTACATTGCATTTGAATACATGGTTCTGTTGTCATTTCACGCTATCACGCGGTGTGACGTCATAGAACCGCATTGCAAATTTGAGAACTGCGTTTGTTATTTTTGGTAACTATTGCCGTTGCCTAGCGGAGTTTTATGTCAACACAAAATAAAATCGTCGGTGATGGTGGATGTTATTGTATTACCGTCTAAATAACCTCTCTGAAGATGGTTCATCTGAACCGAAACCTTAGAAGCTAATTAATAAAAAATTATCCAAATGTTAGAGAATTTTTGTCTTTATTTTCAACTGAAATTAAAGCCAAAATACGACGTTTAGAACGGCTCATGATTAAACATAATAGACATTCATTGTCTCTTATATTTAGCAGTATATGTTTAGAAAATTATTTGCTGCCTCGATACACTATATATATATATAAAATTCACTTGTGAAAATGTGTTAGACAGGTCCATTATAGTAAAGTGGACAAACCCACATGCTGAATTAGGTACTCTCCTATAAATGATGTAGATTAGTTGGCTTGCCTTCATACATGGAGAGAGGAGGAGGTTAGAAGGTAAGTTATTTGAGTTCTACATTTCCCTCCTCTCCTCATTGCGGGAGTGTAGTGGCTGCTGGGGAGGAATCAGTTCCTTATCGCCTGGCTGGTTGTATGGGATTAGTCAGGATAATGCCCTGGAAATCATGGTTTTTGATGGCAGTGATTGAGTAGGGCCCGGGGATGCTAGGTCACTTGGCAAAGTAATGCTGCCATTTCCAGATTTCTTGTCAAATTGATGTGGCCTCCATACATCTGTGATTGTCAGGCCAGGGGACACAGGCAAGGTAGTTGGGACAGGGGTCTTGATCACTGGTGCTTCAAGCTTCCTGAGGAATCTATGGTTCTGTATGGTTATTCTATCAGGTCCTGAAAGAAATCCGCGTGTGCGCTGATTTTTCTACTGGACTAAATGCGGCACTCAAGGATTATCATTATCCACTCCCTAGTCCGGAAAAAGTTTTTACAAAACTTAATGGAGGCAAGTTCTTTTCAAAAAGCGATCTTAGCGAAGCCTACCTCCAGATACCTGTCGATGTATTTTATTTCTTTAACTTGCATGTACAAATTATTACAGTTGCCACTGACATTTCTTACGCACACATCATGTCGAACTATACGAGCCTAAAGCCCAACACTCTCTCATACAAATTCATTCTTTGTACAACTGAGGTAGTAGGGAGCTGGTTAATGTTTCTTTGGTTCGGCCTTGTGTCAGACTTAACCGAACTCCCTACAATTTACACGTTTTATGCATAATTATAATCATCAGAAGGTTTTCATCAGAAGGTTGGTAGTCAGTTGGAATGTGTGAATTAGTGTAGAAGAGGGGAATAAAAAATTATACACTTTGAATATTAAAATAGAAATTTATTAAAAGGAGGAATAACATAAGTTGTAAAGTTAATGTTCATTCAGAAAGTTAAGGCATCAAGAGTCCGTACAAAATGTTCTAGTAGTAATTGCTGAAATAGATAAGGAGAAAGAGAAAGAAAACAAAGTGCGACCTGACCTTATCTCCGGTCGATTTGAAATTGCCGTTACATTTTAGATGTGTGTCAGCAAACCGCCTCCCCTCACTGACTGCCGTGACCGGTTAGAGACCACCCTTAAATATTCAATCCAGTCACGTGGGGTGACTCCAGAATGATTGTTTTCTTCAGCTGTGGAAAAACCGTTTCTCTGACGTATTTTGAATTTTGCGATTTGATGACCAATCAGGATCCAGAGTTCCGCTACATAACTTCCCTTCCACTTGACAGAGTCTGCTTTCAATGAGTTTTATTGGTATCTGTTGTCGCTTTTTCAAATAATAGTTTTCGTTTTGGTTAATTTTTTTTTTGTGGGTTGAGATGTGTTGCCATAATTTTTGACAATTTTATTTTAGCGTCTTGTTTGAAATCTATAAGAGTAGATATGTTTAGTTTTTCCGTCTGTCAAAGGTCACACTTTTAAGTAACGTAAGGATACAGAGAAAATTGAAACATATTTTTCAAGACGAAAATAAAATTAGGGATTTTTGGGGGGGATTTTTGCAGTTTTTAAATATTTGAAATTTTCAAGCAGCTTGTTTCGTTAAAAGTGTTTGTAGTTTCGATGTTGAATATTTTATTTTTTTAAATTCCGTTGTTATTAGAGGCTGATATTTTATTGGCGTCAAATTTGAAATTGGAATTCAATTATTCAAAATTTTTGGGACTCTTGAAATTTGATAAAATCAGGAAAGAAATGTGTATTATTCAATGAGCGTAAAACAAGTTGATAAGGTTGGTGTCATATACATTTAAACAATTGTATTCAATAAAAAAGTTATATTTTTGGTACTTATCTTTGAAGTTGAGAGTACGTTGAAATTTTTCCAGTCGTCGTTAGAAATTGATATTTTATCAACATATAATTGGACAACGGTTAATTCACATGTGTTGGGCTCTGTTTTTCTGTTTCTTTTCTTTTCCTGTAGAATGTGAGTCGCCATTTTTTTTTTTTTTTGTTGTGATGCTTGAGTTTTTTTTTGTTTTTGTCGTGGTAAATATTTTTCTTTTTTGTTTTTCGCTAGTGTAGGTAGTAGGAATTTTTCCACTGGATTTTCCTTGCTGGGTTTGGACGTCGGTGTTTACCAGTGAAGAATTCATCTTTCCATTTAGGTGTTCTTTTTCCGCGTCGGGGTTTGCCAGTGAAGAAGATAGGTACGTCTTGCGTGTTCTTTTCAAACGTTGGTAGTCACCAGTGTGGCGTGGGGGTGCGTGTTTTTTGAACGTCGGGAGTCACCAGTGAAGTGTAGAGGTGTGTGTTGGTGTTCTTTTCAAACGTCGGTGATGTTCGAATCACGTCAGGGTCACCACTGAAGTGTAGGGAGCTGGTTAATGTTTCTTTTGTTCGGCCATGTGTCAGACTTAACCGAACTCCCTACACAACTAACAACAACGAATGTTATTCATGAACTCTCAGATGTGAACAATTCTTTTTAGCAATAATATTCCTTACACAAATTTCTTATTACACTGATAAATTTTACAATAACAATAAACATTCCAACTTACGTTAAAAGCTCTAACAGAAATTTTCATACAGTCTATGGGAGACAATTTCAAACAATTAATTTCACATCATATTCAACTTCTATGTAATTTATGTATTCTTGTTATTATTTGTTAAATACACTGTATCGTTGCAAATTGATGTTTTGTCAACTTTATTCCACTTTCTATTTGCTTGTTTAGTGAATGTTTTTCAACGCTAATAAAAATTAGTGATTCGTAAGGATTTGGGTAGGAAGTTCCTTTGGAAGTGGCCTTGTGCCATGTGAATCCAACAGAGAAATTAATCCAAATTAACCTTGCGGTGAAGCCCCCACAAAGTCATCTCGTTCATTACAATAACACTGGACGAAGTAACTTATATCTGATTGTGGAAGTTCTCCATTATCTCACGAGACCTTCCATTTCTACAGTACATGCTCCTCTCCTCTGACCACAGGATTGATTGGCGCAGTTAGTTGAAGGTTTGCTCCAGAATATGTATGCAATTGCACTCACATTTGTGATAATAGAATTTTGGGGTTCTCGCGTGTTTCGACGAGGACATTGGGGCTGGTGTCTTCCGATATTGGTATTATTATTTTCTACTGGACATACTGAATCGGCGATGACATCAATTGCCATTTCTTCTGGTTTATTACTCGCGGTATTTGCTTTATTTTGTACGTTGGGTGATAAAAATTATAATCGGTGTCGATCACTCCAGATGTATCATACTGTTCTGGCCTAGATGCTTTTAATCTATTTTCCATGTTGCTATCTTGAACCGGCTGTAAATCGGGGTTCCATGAATTCGAGGGACTCGCTTCCAGAGTAGAATATGGGACGTCACTAACTGGGTGGATCTTACGAAGGAAACGACAGTTGCGTAGAGTTACTCGGTTGCTTCTATCTACACGCACACGGTACTTCCGGTTACCGGGTATCTCAGCGATTCACCCTGTTTTTGTCCTCCGACGAGGGTAAGTAAAGGCCACCTTGATTCTGGATCTGAACAAAATCGCTGTAATTCCCGAAGTGGGCGACTATCTTCATTGTAAAAGAAAAGTGCTCGTTCCGCATATGCCCTCTTAGCCATTGCTGCCTCTATCAGTTCACCAATTTCTCTCCACTGTTTGCGAATCTGGCATTTGTCCCGTAGGACAGAAAGGTGGTCTTTGATAACACGACGGCATAGCTGTTATATACTTCTTCTGAGTATATATATTACTTCGATGAAGAATAGGCTGGATCGAAAATTAAAAATCTTCTCGGCTTTGCTGATAAAGAACGTCGACACGGACATATAAAAAATATATTTTTATTATTTTTATGTCTTCATTGATATGTGGGGTGGAGTCGGTGTTTAGTTGGTTGGTGACACACGCGGAGTTGACAACTCGAATGCTTTCCACAATTGATCAAGTCAACTCTCAAAACTCAACTAATCTCTGTGTCAGCTGACGTCACTTATAAAGCTATCTCCACTGACACCTGCAGCCTTCGATGCACTGCATAACATGTTGGGGCGTCGACCCTCGCCAGTCAAAACAAAAACTCATTCAGCATCTGCTTGTTCCTCAGCGGAAATACACTTCACGGTAAAGTCTACACCGACAAAATATCGTAGTAATATTTAACATAAAATCATAGCAGGAGACATGCCAAGATCCTGGACGGAAGTGTTGCGTTGGGTCAGTAAAGCAAGATCTGCCCTATCATGACACAGCCAATCACAGCTGCCCGTTTTGTCTGCGAGTATACGCTTAGCTGTTTTGACGACGAGTTCTGCCTGGTCATTGCTTTGTGTGTAGGAAGCAGACGTTTCCGTGTTCCTCAATTCTTAAGGAATGAATCGTATTCTTAGAAAACAAAAAGTAGTTCCCTACCGAAAGAAAGTTTGGTGCACCATATGTGCAGAACCAAGGGTGTCTCATACTAGTCTGGCCTTCTCAGATGACATTAGGGCCACTTCCACCCAATCAGTATACCGATCTGAGTATATAATATAATTTCTACCGTGTACATCGGAAAAGTATATCGCGGTTTGTTGGAATGGTGATTCAGGGTTAGATAGCGGCATAAAGAATCAAGTACTTCCGTACGAGCTTGTCAATGATTTTATTCTTCTCGTTGGTACTCCTTCGACGCAGTACAATTCCTTTCGTATGAGTCAAAGCCGAGAGATCGCCGACGGAAGGTCGTGGCGTGATTTAGGGAATCCAGTCCGTATATATTCCCTCTGACTCCAACATTCTTCATCAATAGCTGCCACAATAACGATTCTATCCTATGTGATAGACCTAAACCATGCTTGTATGGATATAAAAGCAGCCTCCATTGCACTGTCGATTGGTTCGACTGCATCAGTTGTTGTCACCTCGTAGAATAACTGTCTACGATTTTGTTGTATATGGGCAGATGATTCTGTCGAATTTTCTGATAGAATCTTCGCTGTGTACCGGGAGGCACAGAATTAAGTTTTCCAGGGATATGTTCAATGCTGCATTTATGCGTTACTTGAAATAAATAGACGTCGTTTCTTTATGCTCTCGAGGGCCCGATCTGAGAAAATTTTTTATGAGTGGTTCATAGGGAACATTCACGAGTAAACCAGGCCATCCAAAAATAAACATCCGACATAATTCTAATCCATAGACTAGGGCTTCACTATCGACCGGTGCATAATTGGATTCTGTGTCGTTGGTAAAAGGAGATCCGGCCAAGTAATTTTCCAGTGACCATCACCACAATTTGGAATCGCTTCGCCAGAGCAATTACAATGTTTTTGAAAAAGAAAGTAACCGATTCCTGTTTTACTGTTATCTGTTGAAGGGAATGTTGGTTTATTGATCTCGTACGTTTTGATTTCGTCCACATTTTTCCGTATGATTTCTCGCTTTGACTCCTCAAAAAGCAGGATCTGACGCCGGTGATACATGCGGGTATACTAAAGTGAAGGATGACCTCAGTCATTTTCTTGTCGGCTATTATTAAGAACTCGGCAAATTCTACCTCATTCTCTGTAAAAAATAGTTTGTCAGAGTTAAATATAATTTAATTCTCTCTACAATGGGTTATATATTCCATTGTGTATCAGAACGAGGAATCTATTGTGAAACTAGTTGGATGCTCGTAATTAATAATAGATTTTATTACTTAGATATAAAGTGATTTCTACTGATACACGTCTCATGAAAAGAGTTAACCAGTATACAAATGTTCCCAGGGATTGAAAGTTTGTTACAAGTCGGATGTCTAGTCGGGGACAAATCTAATCTCGGAGTTGACTGTTGGCCAATGAAAGAAACTGTAAAAATCCTAAGTGCCAGTTAAAAAAGGTTAGAAAAAGCTTAGCCGAAAAAAAAAAAATAATAAGATGTTTGTCATCCGACACCATGCGAAGGGAATTTAGCTGATAAAATTAATTTTGGTTAAAACAATTCACCAATATTGAAAGATTCACCGAGAAAAGGAAACCAGAAAATTTTGTTTTTTGGAAACAATACAGAGGAGGAGGAGGTGGAGGAGAGAGACCTGTCTGCAGCCATTGCTCGAGAGAGAGAGAGAGAGGACGACAACCAAGTTGGAAATATAATTTACCAACCCTCCCCCTGCCACTGCACCAGTTCATGGCCGAAACCAATAAAAGTGAATCCGTGAAGAGACACAGAGTGAGACTCGAGACGCAGGCCGAAAGGACGGATGGAAATAGACAGCACATAACTACGGCCTAAGCATAACTCCGACACATCAGCCTTACCAAGAAATTACCAAAAATCAACTGAACAAACTCCGTTAACTATACTCCAGCCAGCACTTACAGTTTAACCAAGTGTCGCGTCTGATTTTGGGACAATTTAGATTGACAACCATGAATGTGCACCACTAATGAAGTCATTGTATAATATACTCGAGATAAATCGCATTATTATTATTATTATGTCATTTTTCATCATATTTCGATTTCTGCATTGGTCTCACTACCAACCAAGTCTGCGGGGAGACCTAAGGCAGGTAGTGGCGTGTTGTTATGACTCCATTTCATGTTTTTCTATCCTCCCTATCATCCCCAGCATTACATAGATAACGTTTTCCTTAGTGTGTGGGCTGTACTTAATAATACAATTTTTTGTATATCTCTTAAGCTGGGGTTTCCAGGGATTCTTTCAATGTGTTGTTTTGTTCCATTTTTTATCATTCCAAGTGCACCTACTATCACTGGCACAACTCTTGTTTTCAATTTCCACATTTTTTCTATTTCAATTTCCAGGTCTTTATATTTTGACAGTTTTTCAAATTCCTTGATTGCTATGTTACAATCCGCTGGACAAGCCATATCAATTAATAGACAAGTTTTCTCCTTCTGGTTTTTATTATTATTATTATTATTATTATTATTCATTCTTCTCCGAGTATTTATTATTTTATTATTATTAATAATGTACGCCTTTACTCTGTTCTGTTTGAACCAAGGCAGGATATTGACAACAAATCTAGGTCGGTCTGCAGTCAATTAATCATAACGTTGGGCAGAACGAACAGAGGACTAAGAAATCAAGTCATCAAACAACCACAGTGTTGAACGTTCCAGACGACCGAGCAGAGAAAAAGAAGCTATCTGCAGTTTTGGTGTACCATAGGCTGATAGAGGGGGCGTTACACTATAGAATTGTCCCAAACTGTAATATCGTCGAACTGAAGGGATATCCGTCTCCAAGCACATGAAATCCATAGGAAACACGAAGATATCTGATAAATGACTTGTGCGGCTCAGAAAGTGGCAAGCTGTGGTATCAGTTCCATGCGTCCTGAACATTTTTGCTTGTCTGAGTCGGAACGATGGAGACCTGATTAAATAGTGTGCGCGTGCGTGTGTGAGTGTTTGGTTGGTGGGGTGATGGGTTTCCTTCATGGAGACTACGTTTAAGTAAGTCCATCGTGAGTCTGGTGGAGCTGTCTTTTGGGTGTGACTACCATCATTGAGCACCAAGTTGTAGGAATTCCCACTAACACCAGTTCAATTATATACAATGCAATGTCTCGATCGAAGTCTTGTTTCACTCTCTTCTTGTAATGGTGCGTGACAGGGAGCGGTGTGTGGACAGCTGTTGGCGTCACATCAAGGACAAAGGTAATATCCAATGGCTTTCCTGTCATTGTCTGTAAGGATTGGTGTAAACATGCTTTAAATGTGCTGGACTTGAAATGGCCACGTATATATCACCCCAGTAGGTGTCTGTTGGTTTCCGTTGGAAGAAATAGATCCCTAGGCATAGCTGGAATGGGTTTTCTGCGTGGGCATTGTGCAAAGAGCATTTTCTTTAGCGCTTTTGAATGAGTTCAACCATAATGTCTGGGCTGGGAAATCAAGTGACAACATATGTAGGTCCTTCAGTGCAGATTCTGATAAATAAAAACCAGACGGGTTGTTTAACACACACACACACACACACACACACACACACACACACACACACACACACACACACACACACACAAAATAATTTAACGAATACGTCCGAGCCTAAAACCATCATAATATGCATTGGATTAGGCTGCGATCCCCAAAACACCAAACGACACGGGGAGTAATTATTATTTACCGTTTTTCTACTCCCACCGACCTGGGAGTAGTTGACCGAACCCTTACGCTAATCACCAGCCTCGTTTCACCCCGAAAAATAGGGAGTTGTCCCATCACAACACTTTGGCTTCAGGCCTTGATCCTGCTTCACGGCAGTCGATTCGTCCATCGAAGCCGCAATACCCGCTTCTGGCATTGATCCTGGTTCCCACCAGTCGAATCGGCCATCGAAGTCGCAAACACCAGCTTCTGGCATTAACCCTGCGTCGGCAGTCAAATCGGCCACTCGGAGTCGCGTCCGCGACGACCCTACTCCGACTCGGCCCCGTTCAGTGATGCCACCTCCGCAACCTCTCGGTACGGTCCCGCATCCGCGACGACCCTATCTCGACTCGGCCCTGTTTAGGGATTCCGCCTCTCGGCAAGTGCCATCCACCGGTACGAGCTCGCTTCCACGCTCGCCATATCAACAACTTGGACCCGAAGACGGATACGTCCCAACCACCCAAGCGATTCTTCCAGCATCTTCTGTCTACCAGCTACCTCTACGAACGACCTTTTGGACTCAACACTGGACGAAACCCAACACTCGCCGCTAGCCTCCGGACCAAAAGCCTATCCAAACAAAACCTGCACCAAACCTTATAAAAATAAACACCAAAGTTGTTATTGTTCATACCTCTACCCTTGTCTCCTCATTGTCTTGGCTGTTCACACTTTTCTAAATCTAACCTTCCTTCAACGCCACCGCAACAAGTGGTGATCCCGACGTGATATGATAGACCAGGTCAAGAGTGACTCTCCAGACATGACAACCGCCGCCATTATACCGCTGCCCGCGTACCATCATATCGATATATAAAAAACCAGCTGGTGAAGCAAAACGTATCCGATAAAGTTCTTCGTGGCGTCTGCCCAAATCGGTGGCGCAGATCATCGCCCCAATGTCGAGAGCCACACCTCTAAACGAATTGGCAGAATCCGCCAACCTGGTGTTTGCACATTTCGACCAAGGCGTGAATGCAGTCCATACGTCCGAAACAGCAAAGCACGGACACCACGAGCGGAATGAAACAGAACGAGCCTTGTCCGACCTGCAGCGACAAAATGTAAATCTCCCTGCACACACCCGTCAGCCTGGGGAAACGAGTAAACTGGAGAGTAGCGACGACTAACTTATCCGGCAACAGCATACAATGTCGTCTTTTCTACGTTTGGGACCGTCGGAATAAGCTGAAATTCCTGGTAGATACTGGTGCAGTCATCAGCGTGGTACCTTATCAAAACGGCCACATCGCAAAACCCACCCTACTCAAACTACGAGCTGCGAATGACTCCGCAATAGATCCGAACAGAGAAAGGACCCTCACCCTGAACATTGGCATGCGACGTGACTTTACTTGGACGTTCACGGTGGCCAACGTAAAGATACCCATCCTCGGCGCGGATTTCCTGGCACGTTACGCACTAACGGTCTAGATGAACCCCAGGACTCTATCCGACACAACAACAAATCTCCGTGTGATAGGTACACCTACACACCAAAGCTCCAGGGAATCAGTGTCGCAACATGCCATGGCCGCGAGTACTTGGATCTCCTGACGCAGTTCGCTGACATAACGCAACCACTCCAAACCACTGCTTCAGGTAATCACCAAACTCAACACCACATCCGGACTAGAGGCCCGCCTGCGCATTCTAACCTACGTCGACTCACACCACATAAACTGGCATACGCCAAGGAGCGATTCAACGAAATGCTAAAAGACGGCATCATTCGACCTTCCGATAGCCCTTACGCCTCGCCACTGCATTTTGTACCTAAAGCTGGTGGCAAGGAATATCGGATATGCGTCGACTACAGGAAGTTGAGTGCCTCGACCACACCAGACCACTACCCTGTCCCCCACATCCACGACTTTGCGTTCGGATTAGAGAGTGCCCGCGTATTCTTCAAGATCGACCTGCCGAAGGCATACCACCAGATCACCGTCGCTGATGAAGGCGTCCCTAAGACGACTGTTACCACACCATTTGGCTTGTATGAATTCCTAAAAATGCCATTCGGCCTACGCAACGCCACCCAGACCTTCCAACGACTCATAGACGGGGTCCTACGCGGATTACCGCGCGTATACGCTTATGTTGACGACATCTTGGTGGCCAGCGAAGACGCCGATCCGTACCGACGACACCTGCGAGAAGTTTTCCAACGACTTTCGCACTACGGTTTAAAATTGAATCTGGACAAGTACGTTTTCGGGACGCCCAGTATCGATTTCCTTGGGCACCACACCGACGCCAAGGGCATAGCGCTTCTACCAGGCAAGATCAGCTAAATCCGGGATTTTCCTGCACAGACATCCATTAAACAATTACGACGGCTCTTCGGCATGATTAACTTCTACCGCCGATTCATCCCAAATTGTGCCACGATTCTACAGCCTCTAACGAACCTACTGCAGAAAAAGAATAAGGGCATTAAGTTGGAGGGAGAAGCTCTACGCGCATTTCACACAGTAAAAGAAGCATTAGAAAATTTTTAAAAACTCTCCTACATCAACGACAACCAAAAAAACAAAACAAAAAAAACACGACTGCCCCTAACAACAGACGCGTCGGACGCAGGATTGGGCGCAGTGGTCGAGCAGGAATGTGATTCACAACGGGAACCCAATGCACTTTTCTCAGCCAAACTTTTGTCAGCTCAGAGAAAATAAAGCACTTTCTCTCGAGAACTGCTGGCCATTTACCTTGCTGTTAGGCATTTCCGACATCTGCTAGAAGGTCGAGACTTCACGATCTATACCGACCACAAACCATTGACGACCGCGATGAGTAACTCCGATAAATACACGGCCCGGGAGATTCGACACCTTGATTACCTGTCTCAGTTTTCAACAGACATCCGTCACATAAAGGGGAAGGATAACGCAATTGCGGACACGTTGTCCTGTGCAGAAATCCAAACTCTTTACGTCAACGCCTTGGGGCAGGATTCTATAGCCGTCGAACAGAAATCTGACCCCACGCTGCAAGACGTGCTATCAGGAACGTCCTTAAAGCTCCGAGAGTTCCCCGCATCCCTCAGCAACGACACACTGTACTGCGACACCAGCCTGGCCAACCCCAGGCCCTACATCCCACCTACACTTCGTAGACATGTATTCCAGCATTGCCACGGACTATCTCATCCCAGCAAGAGGGCCACGGTTAAACTCATCGCCGACCGGTTCGTTTGGCCGAACATAAATGCAGACATCCGAGAGTGGGTGTTCACGTGCTTGGAGTGCCAGAAATGTAAGGTCCACCGACACACCAAATCCCCCGTCGGTACATTCAGCAAACCTGACGCACGGTTCTCACATATACACGTCGACTTAGTGGGACCACTGCCGATGTGTCAGGATTACCTGACAGCCGCGGATCGTTTCTCACGATGGCCGACCGCCATACTCATCAAAGACACGTCCGCAAGCACTGTCGCCAAGATTCTTCTCAGAGAGTGGATTGGAACTTTCAGAGAGCCTCAAGTTATCACAACTGACTGGGAGCACAGTTCCAATCGTTTCCTTTTCGAGAGTTCCCTAATTTACTCGGCGCCAAACACATAAAAAATACCGCATACCATCCATGCACCAACGGCTTAGTTGAACGGTTTCATCGGTCCCTAAATACCTCTCTGGCCACTAGACCCGACACTACCAATTGGGTAGACGAACTACCGTTAATCCTCCTAGCCTTAAGAAACACCACCAAGGAGGATGTAGGCTGTTCACTCGCCGAACTGGTTTAGGCACGCCTCTCGCTTTGCCCGGTGAATACTTCAATGACTCCCTCGACGCGCAGTCAAAACCAGCTACTCCTTTCGTAGAGGAACGCCACAAGATGGCTCGACTCAAATACGTACCTCCGCGGCAACAACTGACGGGTTCGTACATCCCTCAACATTTACGAGATTGCGAATTCGTTTTCGTACGAAATGACGCCGCGAGACGACCACTCACACCGGCATACCAAGGTCCGTTTCAGGTTCTTCAGCGCACCGACAAACACCTAACGATTAAGCGCGCCAATACGACAGACACCGTCACCATTGATCGGACCAAGACTGCATTCCTGGAGAAGCGACAGCACGAGAAAACCCGACTCCGCGGACTCCCGACGCAGCCACTCCAGCACAACCGGCACATGCAGCACCGCAGACTTCGGACGAGACCTCAGCAACTCCCGTGCAGCAGACCAGATCCGGCAGGAAGGTCATCTTCCATAAAGACCTTCATAGATACTATCTCTATTGATATGATCAATTATCTAGGGGCAGGGCCTTGTCGCGGTCACTAATAGCCGCTCCTTAGAAAGAAACGACCCTTGTCGCGACCACTAATAGCCACTCCCAGAAAGAAACGACCATAACAGCTGCAGCAGCTATTAGCCGCTCGCTAGAATGAAACGACCCTGACTTTCTACAAACAATAGCGGATTTTAAGATCCGCCATAGAGAAAAATCCAGCTGCCCGTGCGACATAAAATAATTTAACGAATACGCCCGAGCCTAAAACTATTATAATATGGATCGGATTAGGCTACGATCCCCAAAACACAAAACGACACGGGGAGCAATTATTATTTAACGTTTTTCTACTCCCACCGATCTGGGAGTAGTTAACCGAACCCTTGCGCTAATCACCAGCCTCGTTTCGCCTCGAAAAATAGGGAGTTGTCTCGTCGCACCCCAAGTCCGTGTTGTTTTTTTACTACGATCCGATCGTAGTATTGTGTTCGTATTGCGTGTCTGTATTTCAGGTCCGTTCGACCGCTGGAATCGTTCGTTGGGGACCGTTGGAACCATTCGTGGGGAGAGACAACGTTAAGCCTCCTGCCATGGCCTCGGAAAGGCCTGGATCGCCCATTCCCTCCACCTCGGCCTGGGTTGGAGGGAAGGAGGGGGATTGGCAGCTGCTGCAACCTGAATCGACGCCCCAGTCCAGTGCCGTTTGAAGCAAGTCACCAAGACCACCAGGATCGCCGGTTCTCTCCACCTCGGCGTGGAATGGAGGGAACGTGAAAAAAGATGCGTCATACTACGACGCAGTGAAGGCCCAATATGCAGACTTCATCTCAGGAACGGAACTCCTCTCTGTTCCTGAAAGCCTCAAGGAGATTGAACCAAGGATCCTCTCACTGCTGACAAAGGATTCTAAAACCCACAAGTTCGATGGTGTCAGCGGGGAGGTGGTGGAGGAAGCCATTAAGGCACTCCATATCAAAGCAAAAATGGTGGCATGACGCAGTCACGTCATGTGGGATAACCTGCTTGGCACCGCTGAAGAGGCTAAGGAGCTTGCCGGGACAAACAAAGACGTTCCGGATGCAAACTGAATACATGGGCACCCAGAAGATCAAGATCACGTTGCATGGGGTGCTCATGGACATATCAACCGATCACATTGGAGCGTTCTTTGCACAATACTGCAGCAGTTATTTCGAAGCAGGGATTTCAAACAGGAGAAGTCACTCTGCAGGTGACGGTTTCACGAAAGGAAATTGGAGAAATCTCAAACACCCTCACCTGCAGAGGAAGATCCATCATCGTGGTCGTGGAGGGCAGGAGACCCTTTTGCTGGGTCTGCTTCAGATCATGTGGCAAAGGGTTCGAAAACAAAAGTCCAGCCGTCGGCAGAAAAATCGCCTACCAAAACACCATCGCCTTTACCAAAGGAAAAAGCATCGTCACCTCTACCACAGAGGAAAGCAACAGCAGCACAATTGGAGTCACCTCTGCTACCATCTCCTAAGCAGGATACCCCGCAAGGAAAACAAAAGAAATCCCTGCATAAAAACAAGCAGAGGAGGCTCTTGATAATATGGATGTCGACTTACCAGCCCCAAGAGCGTCATCCTTGAAGAGAGGCAGAGAGGAAGAGGAGGAAGAAGCAGAATGCAACACAAAAGTGCAAAGAAAGAACCGCAGCAGCGAAAAGGAGTTGAAAACAGCAGTTTCTCTACCTGTGTCACCAGAAAGACCCACAGACTTATACGCAGAGAAGGCAAGAAGCCTTTCAGCTTCCTCTCAAAAACTTTCCCAATAACTTTCCCAATCCCCGTCCTTCAAGTTGACTCCCTCTCACACCAAAGAAATCAGCTTCTCGCACCCCTTCTCCCACTGTTTCCCAGCCCAAGAAAAAGAAGTCCCTCCCCAAAGAGGAACCCTTGATGAAAATTGTTAAAACTGAAGTGACAAAAGAGTGGAATGTACAAAGGCGTGCTCTACTGAAACCACTCTTAAAGCTAACTTCTGTAGATGGCAAATCTACAGAAGACCCTAATAACTTTCCTGAAACTCCTGTGGTAATTACCCTAATAAGGAATACAGGTGGAAATCTACGTGTTTGGACCATATTGAAGCAGTCAACAAACTTTATCCTTCAATTGTTATGTTCCGGAGTGGCACTCCGGAACTTCGCAAAATGGCCAAAAATTGTGCTGGGAGGTTCTCTGTTTTGCTCCACCCCTGTCTATATAGGGTGGTAAAACTAACTTATCCCACGGACGTTGGCGGAATTGTCCTTGACGGACGGGTTACGTCCCGATGTTGGAACGGGTTCCCTTGGACAGTCCGTCTTGGTCCTTGCACCTGAAGATTTTTACTTGGTATGTGACTAGATTTAATGTTTCTTGTTCTTATCTTTTCAGGTCTAAATTACGACTATTAAGTTAGCCAGCCTAAATGCGAATGGCCTGAGGGACCGGGGTAAGGCAGCCCGCCTGCTTCGTGACTTCTTGTTGTTCGGCGTGGATGTGGCCGCGATCCAAGAGACTCACTTTGTTTGCGACATCGATTCTGGTGTGCTGTCGAACGACTTTGAATGCATATGGAAACCGGTTAGCCAGAGGTGTTTCTTTGCTGGTCAAGCGTACCCTGAACGCGAAGGTGGACCTTGTTCATGTCGGTGCCGAGAGCCGGTTGATCATGGCCGATATTGCAGTGAAAAGCAACTCGTTTCGTCTGATTGCGGTTTATGCGCCCAATGTTCGAGAGGAGCGTGTCTCGTTTTTCCGGTTGTTGGAGCCCTTCCTGGTCGATTCCAAGCTACTTGTCCTAGTGGGGGACTGGAATGCTACACTGAATCCCAAGTGGGATAGAGGGTGGGGCGCTAGCGGAAGGAGTGGTGATCGTAGCCTGGTTGATCTCATTGACGAATTTGACGTTGATCTCATCGATAGATACCGTGTCGATCATCCTGGTAGGAGAATGTGGATGTGGACGCATAGTTGGCCCTCTACCAAGGTATCTAGTTGCCTGGATAGAGTGTTAGTCAGAGAAGCCGACATAGATTTCCTAGAATGTCCTACGTTCCACTGGCTAGGCTATACGGACCACAAACTTGTTTGTGCCCATGTAGCGTTAGATTTTAGGCCTAGAATGGCTGGTTATTGGAAGTTCAATCAGTCCTTACTGGACAGGCGGGATTTTCGGTGCCAGCTAATTAATGTAGTGCAGCGGGCGTTAATTGGGGAAATCATTGGGAATAAATGGTGGGAGAATCTTAAGAATATGATTAGATCTTTCACCACTGAATACAGCCAACGGCTCAATCTAGATAAGGCTGCCAAGGTGAAGACGCTTAGTGCTAATTTCCCCCGGGCGGAGGCTGGTGTGGATCCCCTAGACATAGCTTTAGCTAAGGAGGCCCTTGAGCGGTCGACTAGCGATCGTTACATGGGTCAAGTAATTAGACATAGGCTAAGCGAGATGTCTTCCTTAGCTGTGAATATGGGAGCGGATTTGCGCAAGGAATAGATTCGCCGAGGCAGTGATCGGTTTATTCGTGAGGTACGAGACCCGGAGGGGCGTACTCTGCGGTCGACTGATGACATGTGTGAGGCGTTTCGTCGGCATTTCGAAAGTTGTCGCGCGCTTTTGCGCTGTCTAGGTCGGTTCGACAGGGTTGTCCACTGTCGTCCTTACTTTATGTCTTGGCGTTGGAGCCCCTCCTTCGCCGGCTAAGGGACAGGACGTGCAGTCCGGTCCTACGTAGAATCGCTGTCCCTGGTGGTGCTCGAACCAGGGTTTCCGCGTATGCCGATGACGTAACCACTTTCGTATCCTCCCGGAGTGACATTGAGGTGGTACAGAAGGCGCTTGAACGGTACGAACAGGTGGCAGGGGCCAAGATTAACCGCGACAAGTCTTCCGGCTTGCGGTTAGGTGCCTGGAAGGGTGCTACACTCCCGGGGCCCTTCAACTGGACGGACGGTCCTATCCGCATTCTTGGAGAAAAATTGGTCTGAAGTACAGGCAAAGGTAAGCGCGTCGTTCCAGACTTGGCGTCGAAGGATTTGTCCTTGATGGGTTTGGCTGAGGTGTGTGCCACATACATCTTTCCTATAATCCTTTACCGGCTGTCTGTACTTCCACTTTATGACGAGCGTGAGAAGGCGATCGAGAGTTTGCTATTCTCCCTTCTGTGGAGAGGACGCAAATATCACGTCGACAAAAGTATCTGTTACCAACGTCCGTGTCATGGGGGGGGGGGGGGGGTTCTGGGAATGCCGCACAAGCTCGCTTCAAGGGTGGTGTTTCTCAGACGTGTGTTATTGGAAGACTCATTGCTAACGGGGGTAGTGAGGGACGCGTTCCCTAGCCTCACTATCACTCCCCCGGTCTTGATGTGGTGCGGTAAGCCTTGAGGGCGACTGAGATTCCTGCTTGATTGTAGGACGGCCTTGCGGGCCATTCCACGGTCTAGTGACCTTTCTCGGCCTAGGAAACACTTCTATCAGGGATTAGTGGCGGGTGTCGTGAAGGATCCACTACGCGAAACGCTCGGCATGTCGGAGGAGGAGTATCGCTCATATTGGTCTTGGGCGCCAGGTTCTGATTATCTCAGCAACTCTGAGTTTTCTCTGACTTAGCGATTGGCTCATAATCGGTTGTCTCTCAATGGCATGCGTTTCTTAATGGGCCTGGTGGATTTGCTAGATTGTGAACACTGCAACCTTGGTTTAAAGGAGACGCCTTCGCACGCCTTTTACCATTGTTTGCGGGTTCGCCCGTTATGGGATCGTGTCGGCGAGTTGATCGTACATACGCCTGTGACAATGTGTCGCCCTCGTTTACTGGAGTGAAGCGAATGGTGTTTCTATCGCTTTGGACGACGCGACTGGAGGAAGTCTTGCGGGGGGACCGTCTTTCGCATCAGGATCTGATCCGATATTTTGAGGATCAGCTCAAAATGAAGATTAGAACTGACCAGAAACGGTTGACCTCGACAGATTTCAGCCAAAGGTGAATAAATGTGGCAAGCCTGGTTCGTGTGACCGGGGCTAGCCTTGATTTTCTCTATATAGTCACATCGGGGTGCATTCCTTTGGAACCCTCCCCTGGTTAAAGTAAGTCCATTTTTGTGTACCTAGTTAATGTGAGTGAGTGAGTGTCCCGGCCTGTTCCCGGCACTGTCTCTTTTGTTATGATCCAGTTTGAGATTCCCAGTTGCGTTTTATTTTGTGCCGTTTGATTTCGTCTGATTCAATATTATATTTTCCTCTGGCCAATCTATCTTCTCCTCTCCATCCCCTGTAAAAAGAGCGACTCTTGATTTTGTCCTATGGGCAGAATACAGCGGCCTCTTTGTTTTGTGGGAGGGTTGGGTCCAGCTAACATCATGTTTTTAGTTTGTTTTTTGAGTTGCAAAATTTTTGTTTTGGGGAATTGTTGTTATCCCCCCCACCATGTCATTTCATGTGAAATTTTTATGTATATTTTTGTATTTATTGTACATTATAAAATTTTTAAATTCACTTGGGTTGTTTTTAGGTTCCCTGGAGCGACTTGTGGTATTTTGGTATATGAAGGTTTGAATGTTGATGGACAAGTTATTGTGGTGATTGAGAAAAATTGTAACGTATGTTTGGGTTGTGAATCGGGATAGCTAGATATAAGATAGTTACTGTAGATCATCCCGAGTTTTGTTCCCCTCTCCATTTTGGCCTTGTGCCACAACTGGGTATTTACATAGTAAATAAATGTTCCGTCACAACACCTCGCGCTTCTGGCCTTGATCCTGCTTCCCGGCAGTCGATCGGCCATCGAAGCCGCCATACCCGCTTCTGGCATTGATCCTGATTCCCGGCAGTCGAATCGACCATCGAAGTCGCAAACACCAGCTTCTGGCATTGACCCTGCGCCAGCAGTCAAATCGGCCACTCGGAGTCGCGTCCGCGACGACCCTACTTCGACTCGACCCTGTTTAGGGATTCCACCGCCGTAACACTACCTCTCGGTACGGTCCCGCACCCGCGACGACCTTATCTCGAGGGATTCCGCCTCTCGGTAAGTGCCTTCCACCGATACGAGCTTGCTTCCACACTCGCCATATTAACTTGGACCCGAAGACGGACACGTCTCAATCACCCAGGCGATTCTTCCAGCATCTTCAGTCTACCAGCTACCGCTACGAATGACCCTTTGGACTCAACAATGGACGAAACCCAACACTCGACGCTAGCCTCCGGACCAAAAGCCTATCCGAACAAACTTTATAAAAATAAACACCAACCGAAGTTGTTCTTGTTTGTTGCGTTGTTTCGTTTTGGTATAATTAGAAGATAACACAAACTTGAATTAATGATGTTTATTTTTGGTATAAAACTTTAGGTTTTTACATCAAGTTACAACCTTTAAATTTTGTGTGGATACAGGAGCAGACTAGCTAAATTTTCTTCACTATCTCTTCTGGACTCTAGTGGTCAACTGACTAGCGCCTTCCCCTTTTCAAATCTCCTACACAAAACTACTGTCCTTAACTCCTACTTCTTACTCCTATTCTTACTCCTACTCCGACCAAAAGAAACGGTTCCTTATTTTGCCGCCCAATCTTGAATTCATGGCGTCAGTGTGTCTATCTTTTTCTATTTTTAGAACACTCGCCATTTTATAAACCATAACAGAAGTTCCCCCTTTAGAACGGAGTGTATTAATAATAATAGTAATCGTTATATTTCTTCCAGGAAACTTTTCGACCTGAACGAGATTTTGTATTTATCATGGGAGAATCTTCTTTTTTTATTTCTTGTATTTCTTTTTTGTTCTGAATCACTAAGCGTTTTGTTTTTATTCATCTTTTCTTCTACTTGTTTCTCTACACTTTGCTTTTGTACTTCTATATATGGTTTCAACCTGTTCACAGAAACTTGAGTATCCATATCATTATTTATCTTAACCAGAAAATATTTAGGTGTTCGCTGAAGGACTGTGTAGGGACCTTAATAGGGTGCCTCCAATGGTCTTCGAACACGATCCACTCTAATCCAAACTTTATCACAAGTTTGAAGTTTTTCTGGGACATAAGATTTTGCGGACTTATTAACTCTTTTAGTGAAGTTTCTCACATCAATTTGTGACATGGCTTTATGTAAATCTCTTGTGGACTTTTGAGTTATAGCCTCCTCGCTTGTGTTATCTATTAGTAGCTGTAGTAGCAAACATTGTGTGCCTGTAACAGCATAAAAAGGAGAAAAATCAGAGATATTGGGCAAACTGCGAATCCCAAGGAGTACTATTGGAAGAGCTGAGAGCCAGGACTCTATTCGTGCTATAATAGCAGTTTTAATGGTCCTGTGCATTCTTTCAATCAAACCATTACATTGAGGACGATAAGCTGTCGTATGTAGTCTATAAAAACCAATTATTCTTGCTATTTCACTAAACAATTCACTTTCAAATTGTCGGCCTCTGTCGGTTATAACATGCAGCGGGACACCCCAACGTGTGACCCACGTGTTTATAAAAGCCTCAGCTACACTAGCTGCAGTGATTTCGCTGATAGTTTGTGCTTCTACTCAACAAGTTGTGCGGTCAATACATGTGAGGATATATCTATACGGGCTGATGTAACTGCTATTTGGGCTTTTTGCTGGTGGGAGTGGTCCTACTATATCTATGTGGTCTGGGTGAAATCTAGCTGATGGTATTTCTAATGTCTGGATAGGTGATTTTGTATGTTTGTAGACCTTTGCTTGTTGGCAGGCTGTGCATGATGCACAAAAGTCTTTGATTGATTTATCTATGCTTGGCCAGTAATATCTAGCTTTAATCATCTTAATGGATGATTTAATGCCAGGGTGATTTATGGAATGGATACTATAGAAAACGTTGATAAGTCACACCATAGAAATTGGTTATCTCCAGGTATGGTGAATTTTTTTAAATCCTGAAAAGATTGAATTTCTGTATCAGATGCCTGTGCTTCTGCAAGTGCAGGTAAATCACACGCATCTATTTGTACAGCAAGAGTTGGTCGGGATAGACAATCAGCAACTATATTCTGACTACCTTTTACATATTCAATATCTGAAATAAATTCTGTCAGGATAGCTAATTGTCGTTGTTGTCTGTCTGATTTTAGCGGGGTTTAAAATGCACCACACAATGGCTTATGGTCAGTTAAAAGTAGCACTTGGCGACCTTCTATTAGGTGACGGAAGTGCAGCACTGACAAAAAAGCTGTAAAAGTTAGCGATCGAATCTAGAATATCGCATTTGTGTTTGTGTTAATTTTTAGAGAAAAATCCGATCAGTATTGGATTTCCTTCCATCATTTGGTGCAATACCGCACCGACAGCATAATTACTACTGTCAGTGACTAATTGATAATTTGTACAGTTAGGTCCAGGGTGAGCTAATGAGGATGTAGCATTAAGTTCCTTAATTACAGATTTGAAAGATTGTCGTTCAGATTCATTTAATGTGAAAGAGCCTTTAGGGGATAACCTCATTCTCTCAGATAGGGGTAAGACTATCTCTGAAAATGTTGGTATTAATTGTCTATAAAATCCTACCATTCCAAGAAATCTGCATAACCCTTTTGCGTCCTTAGGGTAAGGAAAAGATTTTAATTCTTCTATTTTACTTGTTGTAGGTTTAATGTCATCTACGCTAATATGAAAGCCTAAGAAATCTAGGGAAGTCACATTGAAAACAGATTTTGTGACTGAAATTCTTAAATTGTGTTCATTTAAAATATTAAAAACAGTTTCAATGTCTTTTTTATGAGAAATCTCATCATTGCTGAAAATTAAAATGTCATCAATATATATATAAAAACACAATCAATGTCTTCAAAAATTTTGTTCATATACAGTTGAAATGTAGCTGACACATTTTTTAATCCAAACGGCATATAATTATATTCATAAAGACCAAATGGGGTGGTGAGAGCAGTTTTCGTTACATCGTCCGGATGCATTTTAATTTGGTGGTAGGCTGAAATCAAATCAATTTTGGAGAACCGTCGTTTGTTCTCAAGTTTTGCTGAAAAGGAGTCTATATTTGGTATAGGGTACCTGTCAGTGTTGGTTATGCTATTGAGAGAACGATAGTCCCCACAACATTTAAATCCGACACTTTGTTTAGATACTATATCTATTGGGCTAGATCACTCGCTTTTGAAAAGAGAGATCATTCCGTCTTTTTGTAGGTTTTTAAATTCGCTACGCGCGGCTTCCAGTTTTTCTACATTAAGCCTCCTTGGTTTTGCAAATACTGTGTCAATTCTGTGGTAGACGCCGCGGTGTTTTTTGTTACTGTTCTTGTGTGGTGTGATTAGGTTCGGATATTTTTCTTTAATCATGTTCCGTATGAATGACGGCAGCTCCGTTTCATTTACGACTAGATTCACCGCTGATGCAGATATTTTTAAACTCTTTCTCTGGGTTGTTGTAGGATCGTAAATAGTTTTGTTACTGCAGTCTACTATTAGACCAAACTTGTTGAGGAAATCCAGTCCAAGGAGTGGGTTGATGATATCAGCGATCACGAATGTCCAAGTAAAAGATCTTAAACTGGGTATTCCAATTTCCAATTTCCAAACTCGCTTGTCCGTAGCATTTTATTTTCTCATCATTTGCAGTGGATAGTGATATGGGAGTCGGTTTTAATGTAATACCATTTACTGCAGAAGTTGGTAATATTGAGATACTTCCGCCAGTATCTACAATAAATTTTAATTTGGTAGCCCCTGATTTTGCGGTAATTTCTAATAGCGGCGAACCTCGTGGGACTGAACTTGTTCGCCCTATTAGTTTTCCGAATCACTTCCCGTAGGTGTTGCTGGTCGGGAACTAGGCAACATTTGTAATTGTTCTTTTTGGGCCATTTACACCAAGGTTTACATGTTCTTGCTTCATTTGCGAAATAAATATGTGCTCTGCAAATTTTTGTCCGTTGGTTATTCCGATACGGCCTGACATTTAGTGGCACTTAAGTGTCTTGGCTGTATTTTCGTTTATAATTTGTTTGTGAGTTATTCTTAGTAGATAAGGGTCGCTGAACAACAAATGCCTTATCGTTATTCAATAATGGTATCAGTTCATCTGCTAACCTGTCAAGTTGGGTATGGTTTAAATCTTTTTGCGAGGCTATTGCTGGAGCTATTGTTGACGGTAATGCCTGCAGGAATTTGTGTCTCACAATGTCGTCGCTAATACGGATAGCATTTCGTGCAAATATGTCGACGATCGTCCTCACTCGTAACCGACATTAATTTTTCTAGAAGCTCCGGTTTTGTTTATTCGTGAGCTTCTATCAGAGTCCGTTTTAATTCCTCGTAGTCTTGTGATGCGGGGGTAGCATTTGGTAGTTTACCCACTTCTTCGGCTGGTAACGACGATATTACTGTATAAAACTTTGTTTTCGACGCTGTCACATGTCGCAAGTGAAACTGGGCTTCTAATATCGTAAACCATCCATTTACAGCAGTTTCCATGAATTCCGGTGCCTTGATATTGACTTGATGAGTCGTTTCCTCTCCTGTCTGCTCCATTTATCCTTTTATATGTGTATATATATATATATATTGTATATGAGTTTGCTTTCTGTTCGTATGTCGGGGTCACCACTGTTGTGTTGCCTCGTTTTGGTATAATTAGTAGATAACACAAACTTGAATTAATGATGTTTATTTTTGGTATAAAACTTTAGGTTTTTACATCAAGTTACAACCTTTAAATTTTGTGTGGATACAGGAGCAGACTAGCTAAATTCTCTTCACTGTGGGACGCTAGTAGTAAACGAGCCTATCCCTTCTGGACTCTAGTGGTCAACTGACTAGCGTCTTCCCCTTTTCAAATCTCCTACACAAAACTAGTCCTTAACTTCTACTTCTTACTCCTATTCTTACTCCTACTCCTAACAAAAGAAACGGTTCCTTATTTTGCCGCACAATTTTGCATTTTTTTTTTAATCATCTCACCCAAAGCAAGGCATTCCACTGCCACTATTGAGCATGGGGCTACATAGGGGAAGGTAAAGAGAAGGAGTGGTTAGACATAGGGAATGACAGGAGGAAGGTGACAGATGAGTAAGGATATCGAGGATGTGGGTTGGGCAGATGGGAAGAGTGCTTGATAGAATGGGAGCAGGTTAGTGTGTTAGGAGGTGTCTATTGACCTTACATTTAAACTCCTGGAGATTGTAGCCGTCGGGGAAGCAATCGTTTGGAAGAGAATTCCACAGTCGGGAAGTGCGAGGAAAGAAACTGTTGGAGTAGAAGTTACGGCTGCATTTTATCGGTTTCACTGTAAAAGGGTGGGATCTAGTTGCTAATTTAGTATCTCGTTCAAATTCGTATTTAGGGGGCACCAGTGATCTAAGTTCATCGGAGCAGAAGCCGTGAAAGTATTTATAGAAGAGACACAGGGAAGCCACGTCTCGCCGGTGGGAGAGAGACTGCAGGCGGTCTGCCAAGTCGGTATCTATCACATTACAGACCCTCCTCTGAACCTTATCGAGAAGCCCGAGGAGAATAGTAGGGGCACCCGACCAGATATGGCAGCAGTATTCAATGCACGGGCGGATGGTAGATTTATAAATGTGCAGGATAGATTTAGACGGAAAAAACTTCCGGGCCCTACACAGAGAACCGACTTTCATAGCAGCGGATTTAGCAATGGATTCGATATAGTCATTCCATTTGAGGACCGCTGAAAGTGTGAGACCAAGGAGGCGTAGTGTTTTACTCTCTGGGAGGCAAGCCTGGTCCATGCTAATGGGAGGTAGGTGAGATTGTCGATGATGGTTAATTGAGAGTAGCTTCGTTTTAGAAGCATTAAAATTTACTAGCCATTTCTTACCCCAGTCCAATATGGATTGGAGGTCTTTTTCAATCTCGGCTACGAGGTTAGCTTTGACGCATACACCAGATTTTTGTTGGAGGCGAGAGTAAACTGTGGTGTCATCGGCGTACAAACCTATTTGGGTTCTTATGGAATCAGGGAGATCATTAATATATATCAGGAAGAGTGTAGGACCTAAGATGGAGCCTTGGGTGACACCTGCGTTTGTATGGTAGTTCTGAGAGGCATGTCCGTTTAATACCACTTTCATCGTGCGGTTAGAGAGGAATGACTGGATTAGTTCAAACAAATGTCCAGTTATACCATAGCTCCGCAGTTTACATAGAAGGCCAGCATGCCAAACTCTGTCGAACGCCTTAGATATATCCAATGCAACGGTTCGGGCTTCGCCATTCCTGTCGAGGGCCTGGTATATGTACTCGGTGATGGTCGTTAGCATATCAGCAGTAGACCTGGTGAAGCGGAAACCATATTGCTTGTCCGAGAGGAGCCTGTGTACTGTGAGATGCTGAACCACCTCGGCGTTGATAATGGCTTCGAACACTTTGCCAAAGATCGGAAGAAAGCTGATAGAGCGGTAATTTGAAGGGTCAGAGGGTTCTCCAGTGTTTTTAAATATAGGAACTACAGAGGAAGATTTCCAACAGGCAGGAAAGTAGGAAGCAGATAGGCAGAGGTTGTAGAGCTTACAAAGGACAGAGGAGAGTTCAGGGGCACATTTCTTTAAGACTATGGTTGGGATTCCGTCACCACTGCTCGCTTTGTGAGGGTCAAGTTTTAAGATTATCTTAGAGACAATCGAAGGTGTAATGTGGACATCATTCAGTTGTGCCTCGGTTCTAGATGAGAAGTCGGGTGTAAAAACTCCAGATGAGTCCAGACTCGAATTGTTCGAGAATCTGCGGGCAAAACATTCAGCCTTATCTGCTGGGGAGGTGAGGACCTCAAATTTGTTGATTAGCGGGGGTATTGTGGACTTGCTCTTGTTAAGTACTCTTTTACAGAGTAGCCAGTAGTCTTTAGAGCCGAATTTAGAGCATGCTATGCGTTGCTTCATTCTGGCAGCAAACAACATCTTAGCTTAGTTAAGTATCCTTTTACACTTATTACGAGCTGAAGTGAAAAGGAGCCTGTTTTGGTCCGACGCGTAGTTACGATAGAGTCGGAAGAAATGATTCCGGTGGGCAATGGCAGCCGAGCAAGCGGGTGAGAACCATGGAGACGAATGAGATTTAAACTGGAATTTCCTAGCAGGGATGAAGGCATCGATGCCAGCCTTAACCCAGGAAGAGACCTCGGATGCACATTCTTCGATGGGAAGACTAAAAACGTTGTTCCAAGGGATGTCACAGAGGAAGTCTCGGAACGAATCCCAGTCTGCTCTTTGATAGCAGTAGGATATTCTACTTGTCTGGGTTTCATGGGTCGGGCGGGAGTGGAGTGAAATATTGACGGATACTACAGTGTGGTCAGGGTTTCCAAGTGGGCAGAGTTGTCTGGTAGTGCAAGAGTCTGGGATGGAAGTGAAGCAGAGGTCTAGAAGTGAGTCCCTTCCGTTAGGGTTGTCGGAGAAATGCGTGGGGAAGTCCACTACTTGCGTAAGGGATTGGGTGATTGAAAAGTTCATGGTGTGGACACCAGCAGGGTCAGTGACAGCGTTCTTCAGCCACTTGGTGTGGTGGGCGTTAAAGTCACCAAACACGAATACATGGCAGAGGGATGGGAAGAAATGGCTTTGTCAATATTGTCAGAAATGATGTCAAGTAACGAACAGTCAGGGGAGGAAGGAGAGCGGTAGAGAAAGAAGAGATAGCTAATCGAGCTGAGAAGTGAGAGACGGAAACACATGAAAGAATGATCTGGGGATTCAAAAGATGACACCCTAGCTAAGGGAAGGTGTTCGCTGACATAGACACCAAGCCCATGCATATGAACATTGGAGTCCTTCCTGAAGAGGGGAAGGTAGCCAGGAACGTAGAACTCAGATGTGGGGATAAAAGGGTTAAGATTAGTTTCACATAGGGCTAATATATCAGGTGAGTTATTATGAAGGAAAGAATCTACGCTGGGGAAGTTGGTGCGGATGCCGCGTATGTTAGTGAAAGAGATGCAGACAGGTTTGGGCGTTTTCAAATGAGCTGGTTTAGTTTTGTTATTATGTTTGCTTTTTTCCATAGTGATTCAGTTAAGGAGTGGTCTTAGAATAGAATCAGTCGGTCAATCATTTGCAACTTGTGAAGGATGGAGACTGGCGCGGCCTACAACATAATGTGGCCTCGGGGTTGCCCACCGAACGTTCATGCAGGGACGCCCGTCCATGCGCGATATGGCACTACAAGAACCGCGGTATTATTCAACTGTTGATCAGAGCAGCCTCTCAAGACGCTACGCAAGAGTTCGGGCTCCTAATTACCAGTCGGAAGCAGCAACCAGGAAACTGCCAACCCGGTACCCTCAGAATTTAAAGACGTTGCCACCATACTCCGTAACTGCAAAGAGCTTCCAGCTGAACTAACACCAAGACTGGAGAAAGGGGAAGAACCGGGAACCCCTTCCTAAACAAGAAACAAGGTGATCACCTCTAAACTCATTCAAAAGAAGGGGGTGGAGTGTGAGACCGGGCGATAGTAGGAACTATCTACTCCAATTAAAAAAAAAAAAAGAAAAAAGTGACTGAGGTTTACAAAGTTTTAACTTTGTATAAGTCAAAAATACGCTTGAATTGCAATATAATTTACACAAATTAAGTGACGAAAAAAAACCCCAAAAAACCAAAGACGACCAAAAAACGAGAGAAAAAAAAAAAAATTTCCAAAAAATTTCACAAAAACAGACTGAAAAATGGACTGAATCCCGGTTGACTTACCACAAGCAGCTAACACTGTAAAGTTGATTTAATTCAATTTCTGAAGACAAAAATAGAAATTAAACCGTTTTTTACAGAATATAGTCGAGTTATTCACTGTAAAGTTGATTTAATTGAATTTCTGAATTCATGGCGTCAGTGTGTCTATGTTTTTCTATTTTTAGAACACTCGCCATTTTATAAACCATCATGTTCATACCTCTACGCTCGTCTCCTCATTGTCTTGGCTGTTCACACTTTTTTTAAATCTAAACTTGCGGGGTCGACTTCCTTCAACGCCCCCGCAACAATAGGATAGATTGGGTTCTATAGTCTTGGTTGTCAACCAGCCTACCGCAGAAAGCAATGACAACCTACTGCGGGATAATCTTCTGCCCAGTCAGTCATGTCTCGAAAGAGACATGATTGCCCGAAGTGTGTATCACGTATGGCACTTAACTGACTTACTGTCATCTTAAAAACAATTAAATAAAATTTCATAGAGGGTCTTGTAGGGTTTCATACATTGACACCCACACACACACACACACACACACACACACACACACACGCATGGTCACTCGGCGTTCCACGTGATGACTGGTTCACGCCAAAAACGATGCTAATAAAAACGGAAAACAGCACGTGGTACACTAGTTAGGATTTCGTCCCGGGACAAGTGCAGACATGCCTTCCTAACTCACACAAACACACGCGCACTAATTGCGTGTAGCAATTAGTGGCGCAAATATTTTTTATTTTCTTAATTTTCTTCTCTGACATTAACTTTCATTCAAACAGGACTTTACAACTTTCTACACATAGATTCACATTCTTCCAACCTTCGTCAGTAGAAATCCACCGACTGCTACATTCGCATGTAAGTCTCTCTCTCTACTCAACGCACACACAGACACAGAACTTTGTCTTCTGTCTGACTTTCTTCATCAAGGATTTGAACTTTGAACTCTTTACGAAAATCTTAACAATTGTTACAAACCTTTCTTTCAGCTAGAGTAAAAACTTCATACATCTTATTTTGTTTCTACGAACAGACGAAGTGGAATGACTCTTTCCCTTTCACTTTCTTATGCATGCTCTCTCAACACCATGTAACCTTTGTCAATACATTGTTTTTCTGGTTACTTTCGCCTTTTTGTTCTTTCTTAAACCCTGCTTTAAGATATGACCAAGGTTGCGTCGAGTCGACTCATAAATCTAAATTAGTAAGTGGACGCTTCGTCCACTACAGTCTCATGACTCTTTTTAGTCTTTTACCACAAATTGTTGGGAAAATCCTTAAAATAAAAGTTTTAAAAACTTTACCAAAAAATTTGAATCGAAATAAAAAAAAACTCTTCTGATGTTTTTAATCGTATAAAGTTTAAACATTCTTTAACAACTTTGTTTTTTTTGTTAGACATCAGTAAGAAAAAGTAATTTTTTGTTGAATATTTATTTTATTTTACTTTTGGTCTTTTTAATTAATTCTATTCCAACTAAATATTTTTGTACTAACGAAAAATTATAGTTTTACATGCAATTTTTTTCACCTAAACTTTGTTAGCAAGTTTAAGGGAATATGAACAATTATACGAATGCTTCGAGAGAAGTAAAGTATTTTTCTTTTGTTTAATTGGAGAAAATCTCCATCAGAAATTCAAGGGAGGGTTACCTCCCTTTTGCATTATTGTTCTCTAGTTTCAAATGTTTAAATATCCCTGTGTTATCAATTTGTGAGCCAACGGGAAACATAAAAATGGTTTCGTATAAGAATAAGGTTTCAACTTTGAAAACATCAAAGTTGAAACGGTTAAATGAGGAAAAAAAAAAAGTGGCATAAAGAAAGACAGAGATTTCACCATGCGTCTAACAAAGCGAGTTAATAGTACTACAAGTAGTAAGGATGTGCAAAATAATGTTGATGTGGTAACAAGTCGGCTCGTTCCTTCGTCTACGCATCATAAACATATATCATTACCATTCGATAGTCAACATTACTCTGCTAATTGGAAACAGCTGCTGAGTGTGAGTATCTTAATTTTGAGACATCTTATTGAAAGAAAATGGTAATCGAATCATTAATGTTTTTTTTTCTTTTTTTGTATATTAAATAGAAACTACTCCGTTTATACTTTGATTTCAGTAAGTTACATCAACGGTTATGAGTTTCTTTTTTCATAAAGTAACCTAAGTCACCTTTTAGGTAAATATTACATTTAATATTTCTTTATGATTAAAAATAGATATAATTATTCCAAAAATGACCAAGGCTAATAATTCTGAACACAAAGTAAAGAAGGCCAAGGTTTTTTTTTTTTAAGTTTTGCGCATCATGTGATGTGATAGAAAAAAAAAATTGCGAAGTCAACTTTGGAAAGGTTTTGTAACTTTTGTTTGTCTTTACTTTTCGCTTTTTAAAGATTGTTAGTAAACTATACTTTGTTGTTGCTTTTATTTTTTCTTTTATTTATTTATTTTTAAGCAAAAAATAATTTACTATGTATTTCAAACTGAAGTTTTGTTAAATTGGGATGAGATTTTTCATTTTTTTTTTAATTATTAGTAAAAAGTACCTAAAAGCAATTACAAGCTTTTCTAATTCATGTCTTAGTTTTTATTGTATGTTTTATTTTACGATTTTTATTTTTTTGTAACTGGGGGTCCTGTTTGACGAAAGAAAAAAAGTCATGATTTAATTAATAAAAAAAATACTCTGAGGAGGACGTGTCCTTACAACTAAAACATTAAGTGCTACAAAAAAATAAAATAAATTGAACTTTCAAAATTAAATAAAATTAATTGGGTTGGGGGGGTTGACAAATATACCCCCCCCCCCAAAAAAAAATGACACTTTTTAAACAAAAAGAAAAAAAATGCGAATAAATCCTGTTCATTTCTAACAATTGAAATTATCAGATTTATTTTTGCAAGAATTTTCAACAAATTGTTTTTATTGCAAAAAGACTACGCAAGAAAAACAATATTTTTAACCAAATTCAAAGGTTGTACACTACACTAAAAAAGAATAAAAAATGTAATTTAATTATCAAAATATTCTTTAGTCATTTCTCTTAATAAAGATTTTGAATTTGACATAAAAACATTTTTTTTTTTAATATTTTTGGGTATTTTTTCACAATTTATGCTCATTCTTTAGTGAATCTTTGTAGGTACCTACTTTTCATAAAGATGTCTTAATGAAGTCTTTTTTTAGTTTTCTATTTTACATGTGCTGGGTGTGTCCTATCTAATTTTTTTTATTTGATTTCCAACCAAATCACGCTGGCTTAAGTGGTGATGATGCTTAGTGCCAAGATTTTTTTTTTTTTTCAGTTGTTTTCAGTTTTACTGATAAAAGATAGTTTGGCAAAAACTTAAATCGAAAAAAAGGAGTGAGGGCATATTGATTTAATAGTTCCTGCACAAAACTTAAGTCAGTATGACTGTTTAGTGGCAAACTTCTCCACATTGTGTGTTTCCCCCCCCCCCCTTAAAAACTACCAACAAGGAAGATTGTATTGATTTTAATTTTTTTAGTATGTTCTTACATCCTGAAGGAAATAAGGAATGTAAAAATGTTCCATAATTTTTTTTCAACTTTCCAAGCACCTTCAGCTATTTCAAAGATGTTATGTTTCTGATGTTATTTTCTCATGTTTTTTTACTGACATAATTTATATTGTGTTTTTTAAAAGGAGCATTCTTTAAAAGCTATCACATGACTGGAAATTGCATGAGCATCTAATTAAAAAAAAAAAAAAAACTTTCAAAACTTTATTCCAACTTAAATAATTTAAGGTTGATGGAGTTAATTGTTTGTATATAGTGACTCTCTTATAGCAAGATGCTTTTGATATTGTGATTTAAGTAGTATTTTTCTATTTTTAACTAAAATTTTCCTAAAGGGTTCTTGTAAGTTTTTACATTTTGTTTTATTGCACTTTAGTTGGATAGCCAAATTATGATGAGCAGTGCTTCTGAATGCCAATCCATAGATCCAGCACAAGTACATTTAGGTAATTATTATTTCCTCTGAGGAAACATTGGCTGTCATTGACTGAATAGTCAGTACTACTCAAGGTTGAAATTTATCAAACTTTTCTCTTAAAACATTTTTTATGAAAATAATTTCTCCGGTTATTGTTCTTTTCAGTATTGTTGGGGGTTTTCTTTTCTAACCTTTGTTTGAAAAAGTGTGGAATGTTAACATATTAAGTCATTATTTTCTTTTTGAGTTACATTTATCTATTTTAGTTTTTAGGTGTTATTATTTGGTACATTTCTTCGTGATTTTTTAGCACCAGTTCATGAGATTTAAAGAAGGCTGTTCTTCACTAGGACCAACAGGCTTCATTTGTTTGGTGCTATGCAGGACTTCCATATGAAAGTCTCAATCAGATAAGACAATTTAAGAGTATGACTTTAAGTTTTCAGGTTAATGTTTTGGTTTTGTAGCAATTTGCAGTGTTTGGTGAAACTATCCCCAGTGCAGTTTTTTCTATGTTCAATTTCCTTATCACCTATACTTCTATGTGCCTTGTCCTTTTAGGATGCAGGCAATTATAGCTTTCCATGTCTCCTTATCCCTGATGGCTCTTAGCACACTTTCTCTTGTTACACCACGCAATCCCCGTTCTATCATCCACCTGCTCAGATTCTTCACATGTTATCCGCTGCTTTCACCTGTCTCTTTTTCCCCTCTATCTGGTCTATTAGTATCAGGTTCTTCGAGCCCTCCTTCCTCATTGCATGTCCCAGGAACTTTAGCTGTCTCTTCCTGATGCTCAGTATCAATTTCCTTTAGTTTCCATCCTTTCCAAAATCTCAGGCTCGATCCATGATATCCTCCGCGTCCTTCTGTAGAACCACATTTCAATTGCTTCAGGTTTTTCCTTCATTTTTGATATGGTCCAGCATTCACTGCCATATTGAAGAACTGACATCACATAGCAACCCAGTACTCTTTTCTTTGTTTCTAGCAAAATTTTCCTGTTTTTTAATACACTATTCAGCTTCTGGAATGCGTCCTTTGCCATGCCAATTCGCCTTCGAATCTTTGTGTCCCACTATCTGTCTTCTGTTAGAGCACTTCCCAGATAATAAATTTTTGTACTTGCTTGATTTTATTATCCCCCACCTGCATTTAATATTTTGGGCTGCTCTTTTTGCTGATGACCATGCATTCGGTTTTCTTGCAGTTTATTTGTAATTCTTTCTTGTCACTCTCTTCAGCTACCTTCTGTAGGAAATCTTGTAACTACCTTTCTGTGTCTGCTATCAACACTGTATCATTTGTGTACCTTATGTTGTTCAAATTGTGGCCTCCAATGACAAATCCTGGCATAACATCTAGGGCCCTCAGAATAGTCTCACCATACAAGTTGAATAGAACTGGTGAAAAGACACATCCTTGTCTTATGCCTTTTTCTATCTTTGTATATCTGTTGAATTTGTTACCTGTGCATATGCAGACAGTTTGCTGCCAGTAGAGATTCTTGATTACTCTGTCCTTCCCAAATATGTTTAGGCTACTGAGTATCGCCATTAATTCTTTGTGGCATATTGTGTCACTTTTACTAAATGTGTTAAACTGATCTATATACCAAAGTCTTTACTAACACTACAATCTGAATTTTTATCATGGATTCAGGCTAAGTGCCATTACTTGTTTTGGAAAGGTTTTTGTATCCTATTTCTTGGAACACTTGTTAAAGGATGTTGATTTTTCTTTTTTCAAGATCATTCTTATGGTGGAAAATATGGCAAATGGTACTGTCTAAAGATGAACATTACACATCACTTCAACAAGTAATACTTGGTTCAGGTAGATCAATGCATTCTTTTAGTGTAACAGGATTCTGTTAGTGTATATTCTGTGAGAGGCCTTCAACTTTTGCGTTTTACAACAGTACTATGTTTAGCAGCAGGACATTCAGGGTTTTCATAGAGCAGCTATTATTTGATACATCCTGATGGAATGTGTATGTGTACACATCCTATCAGAGAATGAGATCATAGTTTTCATGAGAATTAAGTAGATTGTTATGAGAAAGCAGTACTCAATACAGGAAATCATTTACTGACACAATGTATCACTATGAGTTGGCACCTCAAACCAAATTGCACCTGCTAATGTAATCTACTCTTATGTGGTAAGACAAAAGTTACTGACACTATCAAAACTTATAACTGAGCATATGAAATAGATGTAGTGTGGATAAAATCACCCTAGAGCTGATGTGCTACCAGATTTACAGTAGGAAAAGTGACAAGAATTGATAGTCAACTGTTTATCAGAGTTGATGAAATGCCATATCATATAAGAATCCTTTGGCTAGCGTGGGATCAACATTCAGTAGCAAGTGAAGTTGACAACTTATCTTAAAGTGAAAAACTTCAAATTGATCTGTGCATGTTCAGCAAATTAGTGGGTGAAGCATTTCTCTTGAAAAGAAGCAGCAGATGCAAAAAGACAGCCCATTGTTGTTTGTACTGTGATTTAGATCAGTGGGGGTGGGGCATAGAAGAGAAATGAACCAATAGAGCAAGAGATTCCATTCACACTTATCATACCAGATAGACCCTCTGTCTGGTTTTGTAGTAGTGAATTTTTTTTTCTACTTCACTCTTTTGGGTCTGAGTAGTGCTTATCATTAGGTGGGTTTTTTCCTTTTAATGAATTGGGTGTATGGGGAAATTTTAATTGATTAGCACAGTTGGCATCACTGATGCATTTGAATAGCAGTGATTGTGCTGATAACTTTACATGCATTGTATATGTGGGATGATAAGTGCTAAATAGCAAACGTGGGCAGTTATCTTCATTTTTTTTCTTGCTGATGGGATATATTCAGAAGGTGAAAGATTCATGATTGGTAGTGTGATAAACCTTTGTCATTGGCTCAAAGAATACTAGTGTGGACAGTTGTGACAGCAAAAAAAAAAAATTACCATAATCTCTGAATTGTATTGTTATGATTTTCTCCAGAATCATACTTTTCATAATGGGTCAGTTTAGTAAAACAAGCAAATTGTAGAAAACAATAATTATAAAAAAGATAGCTTAAAGATTTTGGATTGGATTTGCTCTTCAGATTGTATTTGTGCAACAAAATCTGGTTACCTCTCTTGGAAATTTTTAATTCATTTTCCCAAAATAATTTACCTTTACTTGATGTTGCTTTATGTAGATTATGTATTATATGTAGAAAATTTCCTTCTCTTCTTCAACACTAAATTCTTGTTAGGGAATCAATTTGGGTATCTTTTGTATCCAAATTAAATAATAATTATTTCTTGTTGCAGAGCTTGCCAAAAATATCTGATAAAGTCTTTTCACATAAGAATCCATCAAGTTCATTAACATCAAAGAATAAACTATTGTTCAGAAAAACGTTTCTGCAAAATGAGAAAAAGTAAGTAGCATTTCCCCCCACTTCTTTTTATTATGCATGTGTACACAAAAGACTTAATTTTTTTTTTCTCTTTTGTAATATAACTGAAGAAAAATTGAAAGTATTTGATCAATGCTTAAGACTCTGGTTCTGTTTTCTTGTACAATTAAATAGTTGCAAAATTTGATCCAACTGCAAGTCTGAACTAGTAATCTGATAATTTTAATGCGATAAACAAGTTATGAAAAATGAGAATTACATTTCATGAAACATATAGTGTGAAAACCAATTCCCTAGTCCTGTTTTTTTTTTCTTATTTTTTTCCTATTGAACATGGATTTTAAAAATATCTTTTACCTCTTTTCTGTGCTGTATGAATTAGAAATAAATCTGGTTGATAAGCAGATGTACATTTTAAAAAGTAGTCAGACTTTTGACTGACTGGCATTTTTAATGCTAAAATTATGACAGCATAACATATTGCACTCTATTGACATAGGAGATCCATTTGCAAAATATTTTACAGTCCTCAACAAAAGCTTTAGCCATTTTCCTAAAACTTGCTGCTAATAATTCTAATTCTAATTACCTTATGTAAAAACAGCTAATTTTCCTTGTCTGACAACCTAATCAGTATTTTTTTTTTTTTTGTTTATATCATTGATTTGCGATGACTCTCTTAATATTAATTTAAGTTATTGCTTTTGTTATTAATTTTAATGACAGCTTCGATTTTTCTTCCCAGCTGCTTTCTACTTGCCAAACAAAAAAAAAAATAGTTTACAAAATAATCAGTTTCTGCTTAACTTGACGAGAATTATGTTAATCTAATTTTTTGTTGAAAAAAATAAATTAATACCATTCTTCTGAATGTGTAATGGTATTGCAGTAATATTTAAATGGCTGTATGTGTCTACTCTCAGAAAATTGACTTTATTACTATTTTTCTTGAGAGGGGAAATCTTTCAAAGCAATTTTAACTTCTCATAATTTCTTTCAGAAGCAACCAAATTTGCTGTGATGACATTGATAAAACACTTGTAGAATTGGAATCTAACAATACAAAAACTTCTATACTGAGCCAAAATTCTGACAATAAACCAAAGCCAACTACTATCAATTTTGTGTCAAAAGAACATTCAACTGTTGTTAACAGGTTAGTTCTTTCTGTTTTTTAATAAGCTATTTGGTAAGTAGTTGGAGTAAATAACTATAACAACATTGTGTTAAAATATATCTCAAGATTTTCCTTAATATAATTGATAATTCCTTTATCAATTTGGGAGATACTTATGTTTACACCAATGTTAACGTTTTTACACAGGCATATGTAAAGTCTTTCCTAATAAAACTTTTAGATTTATAATGATACTTCATTCACATCTTGTTGATAGGAGTCTCATTCCACAAGTTAATCTTCCCCATTAAGATGAGAAGTATCATTTTAATTCTTTTTATTTTTCTGCTCTGATCTTCATAACCATGGCTGATTGGGGAGTAAGGTGTTGGCATCATTTACATGTTCTAAAAATAGCAATAACAATGTTGAGGACAGTTAATTCAGTCAAGGAAACTTTTACCTCCAACTATTTTGCTAGATTATCCATCTGTAAGTGAAAACTTAGGCTGAGGAAAATTCTTTCACATGACCAAGTGTTTTGGAGTATTATCATGTAAGTGGGTAGTCATAATTGTTCAGCTGATATTGAAGTATCCGAGCCAATTTAATTGAAGCTATTTTATTATCAAAAGCTTCAAATTTATAATTTTCCAAGTTGTTCAAACTGGATGTGCATTGTGGTGCATTGGATATCGGCTCGGAACGAGAAATCGGGGAGCTGAGTTATTCCCGCAGTAGGTTGCCATTGTTTTTTGTGGTAGACTGGTTGCCGACCAAGGCTATAGAACCCAATCTGTCCTATTATTTAACCCATAACTGGAGGGAAGAGACAGATCAATACCTTTCCCAAGGGTATTTGCACGTAAGTGAATGCAAGGAATTCAACTGGAATTTGAGCTTGGCTCCCCAATTTCTCGTTCCAAGTTGATATCCAATGTGCCACAAGGCACATCTGTAAACCTTACCATTCTGATTTTAGGGGGGTGTAAAATTTTCATATTTTGCTTCTAAATTAAGGCTATGAAATGTTTCAGAATTTCAGCATTTTTTAAAAATTAAAAAAAAATACTTCCACATATTCAATATTTCTGAAATTTGGTATGAAGGACAAATAAGGACTGCAGAATCCAAATATTTAATTATTCTAACCATATACCTGATAGAAAATATAATTTTGCTCACCCAAAAGCATGCTAGTCATAATTTTTTTACCTATTTAGCTTCCGGCCAGTCTGTAGAAAATGTCCTCTCCAATTTTCATATTTTTTTTTCCTAGCATCTGCTTAAGTTCTCCAAAGAATTTTATGAGGGTTTCAAGTCTACTTTAAAAGATATGACCCTGCCAAATTTATAGTTTTTTTTTTTTTTTTTCTCCCCCTATGTACGTTCGGGAATTCAGTGAAAGATTGATAAAGACAATCATCCCAATGCTCCAGGACTTCTCAAATGTTCATATTGTGCTAAGTGAGTTCTCAAACTATTCAATAAGATTGTCTTTATTAATTTAAAAAGAAAATAATTTATATGTATTTTGCAGATATTGCATTTTGTATGGTACAGATAGATTGTCTTTAACAAGTGATAACATTGACTCATTCATGATGATGAACACTGGATAAAATATTTGTAGATGGCATTACACATGAAATTAAAAGAAAATTTTGAATTATTTTCATGAAACAAAACTTTTTTTTTTTTTTTCAAAAAGAATGTGAACTGTTAAAACCTAGAATATTTTTAGTTGGCACTAAACTAATATATATATATATATATATATATAGGAAATGCTTTCAATTTCATCACTTTTAAAAAATTATTTATATTTTTTTTACAATTTTTTCAAAGTTATTTTCATGAAACAAAAATTTGTTTTTCATTAAAAAAGTGATAAAAAATATGTGTATTTGAATTGTCATAAAACGCCACATTTAAAACTACACTGTGCACTAAATATTTTGTAGACTAAATTGTTTGAACATGGTAAGATCTGTGATAGGCCATGAATGTAATAAATTTGAAATCAGGCCAACCTGGGAACTTTGAATGACCCTTATATGACCAGGACTGGAACCTGTCTGTCTGGTCCTGAAACATCAATCACTTACCATCCATTATCCAAAAAGAAAGGTGGCATTTTCCTACTTGGATTTTTTACTAGCTTCATTTAAAGATGAATTGTTCTTGTACTGAGCTAGCAGTTAAAACAAGTCATAATCTATTGCATGATAAACAGGTTGGATTAATTTCAGTTGATCATTTGGAAGCAATGGATGTAAAGTTTATTGCCTATAGAACAGGACAAAATACAGATAATCTGTATTATTATATGTA